>CM024957.1:28655424-29047924 GCA_014282245.1 Rhododendron simsii | reverse complement strand
GCCAATCATACGAAAAAACCGAATGTATCAAAAAAGAAAAAAATGTAAAGGCGATATTTATATATAAGGTGACATTTATATATAAGGTGACATTTAGCAAACAGGAAAATTGTGATCAAAGGAAGCACGGAAGATGAAGTACTGGAGCCGGCCTGAAGGGATTCTTCCTTCCTTCCCTTGTTCCACGCTGGATTGACCCTTCCATCAACAAGGGATTTTGCTTTTAATTCCACTAACTCCTAGCTCCACACTGTTGCATTAATTGTGGCTCCTCCATGTGAATAAAAGTAGAAGTAGGTGACCATGATCGATGTGGAAACAGAACATCTCTCCTGCTTTCTTTCCAATGCTAGCTTTGGGTGCAAACGTGATGTGGGTGTTAACGGCACCACCACTCATTGACATGACATCATTGTTGAGTACTCCAAGTCTTTCCCCATTATATATTTGCAAAAGTTTGTGGTAGATATCCCTATAAAATGGGTGCCATATTCGTTGGTTAAACGCACTAAAAAACACGGACTGCAAATTTTCAGTAGCTTGCTTTGTGTTTTTACAGCTTCCTATTGTTCCTAAATAAAGCTTACAGAGATGTACACAGTCAAAAGCTATATGCAACTTCTCCATGTTTTTCTCCTTGCGGTATTACCATACTTGAACCTTGCACTCTCCTTCTCAGGAGTTGGAGAGCATGCTGAAACAATCAGGTGCATAGAGAAGGAGAGACAAGCTCTCCTCAACTTCAAACAAGATCTTATCGACGATGAAGGTCGTCTCTCTTCTTGGGGGAGTACTAAAGACTGTTGCAAATGGGAAGGGATCCACAGCAGCAACCACAATACTACTACAAGTCACGTAACCATGCTCGATCTTCATACAACGGATGATTATCTTCTTTATCAGCCTCTGGGAGGTAAGATTAGCCCTTCATTGCATGAATTACACCATTTGAGGTACTTGGACCTTAGTTTCAATGATGATTTATATGGCCCAATTCCTCAGCAATTCAGCAACCTTTCCAACTTAAGGCATCTTGATCTCCACGGAAATTTTATGCTGAATATTGAAAACCTTGAGTGGCTTTGTCATCTTTCTTTACTAAGTCACCTTGACCTCTCTATGGTTGAACTCAACAAAGCAACTGGTTGGGTTCAATCTATCAGTAATCTCCCTCTCCTCAAAGAGTTGCACTTATCCCGTTGTTCCCTACCTGATATCACTCCTTCATCCTTGTTCCATTCTAATTCTTCCGTGCCCCTTTCCTTCGTTGATCTTTCTTTCAACAGTCTATCTTCTTTGATATACAATTGGTTGTTCAACTTCAGTAGCAGCCTTGCTTATATTGACCTCGGATATAACGAGTTAAAAGGTTCGATTCAAGATGCCTTCGGAGACATGCTTTCCCTCATAATCCTCAGTCTCTTTTGGAATCAACTTGAAGGTGGCCTTCTGAAATCCTTTGCGAATTCAAGTCATTAGCAGTCTTTGGATCTGTTCTATAACAATCTAACGGAAGAGCTTCACGAGTTTTTGCAAAAAATGTCTGGGGCAAAGAATTCATTAGAGAGTTTGGATTTATCTTCCAACCTGCTTAAAGGTCCCTTGCCTGATTTCACTAGATTTTCTCTCTTAAGGGCATTGTACCTCGATAATAACTCATTGAGTGGGTCCTTCCCGAAAGATGTTGGAA
Source organism: Rhododendron simsii (assembly GCA_014282245.1). Lineage (NCBI taxonomy): Eukaryota > Viridiplantae > Streptophyta > Magnoliopsida > Ericales > Ericaceae > Rhododendron > Rhododendron simsii. The sequence goes on along the minus strand of CM024957.1, from coordinate 29,046,234 downwards.
GCTTTCCGAGTCTTGTTTATCTGTCTTTGTCAGGAAATCAAATTACCGGGTCATTCCCCGATCTTTCAGTGTTTCCATCATTGCAAACCTTAGATCTGGAAAACAATCAGTTGAATGGGACTATAGACATAAGTATTGGACAGCTTCACAAGCTTAGGGTTTTCAGCTGTGCTTTCAATTTATTGAAGGGCACAATCTCTAAAGCACACTTCTCCAATCTCTCAAGTTTGTGGCATTTGGACTTCTCTCAAGTTGGGTTCAATCAGTAAGTAATCTCCCTCTCCTCAAAGAGTTGCACTTATCTAGTTGTTCCCTTCCTCATATCACTCATTCAACCACGATCCGTTCTAATTCTTCCGTGTCCCTAGCCTTCGTTGATCTTTACTACAATAGTCTGTCTTCTTCGATATACAATTGGTTGTTCAACTTCAGTAGCAGCCTTGCTTATATTGACCTCGGAGGTAACGATTTAAACGGTTCGATTCCAGATGCCTTTGGACACATGGTTTCCCTCACAAACCTCAGTCTCTTGGGCAATCAACTTGAAGGTGGCCTTCCGAAATCCTTTGCAAATTCAAGTCATCTACAATCTTTGGATCTGACATATAATAATCTAACGGAAGAGCTTCACGAGTTTCTCCAAAAGTTGTCTAGGTCAAAAAATTCATTAGAGAGTTTGTATTTATCTGCCAACCGGCTTAAAGGTCCATTGCCTGATTTCACTAGATTTTTGTACTTAAGGGAATTGTACATCATTGATAACTCATTGAGTGGGTCCTTAAAAGATATTGGAAGCCTTCCGAGTCTCGTTGAACTGTCTTTGTGGGAAAATCAAATTACAGGACCATTCCCTGATCTTTCAGTGTTTCCATCATTGGAATGCTTATTTCTTCACAACAACCAGTTGAATGGGACTATAGACATAAGTATTGGACAGCTTCACAAGCTTGAGTATTTCACCTGCTCTTTCAACTTATTGAAAGGCACTATCTCTGAAGCACACTTCTCCAATCTCTCCAGTTTGAGGCAATTGGACTTCTCTTATAATGCTCTAACTTTTAACTTCAGTTCTGATTGGGTTCCCCCATTCCAATTGTATGCTATAAACTTTGCATCTTGCAAGTTGGGCCCTCATTTCCCAAAGTGGCTTCGAACTCAAAACGAATTTTATGAGCTTGATCTGTCTAGTAATGGAATTGCAGGTAATTTTCCCAGCTGGTTCTGGGATCTATCCCCAAGATTAGAACATCTAAATCTCTCTCACAACCAGATTAAGGGCTTGTTGCCTGATCTATCTTTGAGGTTTCGAGGTCTTCTTCCTTGGATAGATTTGAGTAATAACCTTCTTACAGGTCCAATACCACTAGTTCCTTCTAATGTATCATCTTTGATTCTCTCCAAGAATAAGTTCAGAGGCACACTCTCTTTCTTATGAGCAATTACTGGAGAGTGGCTCTCCTATCTTGACCTCTCAAATAACCAACTATCGGGAGAGCTTCCATACTGTTTGTCCCAGTTCAAACGACTATCCATCATTAGTTTGGCATACAATAGTTTGTATGGCGAAATTCCTATCTCTATTGGCTCGCTAAGTGAAGTTCAAGTATTGAACTTGCGCAATAACAATTTATCCGGGGAAGTGCCAGCATGGTTGGGGACACACCTGCCAAAATTGGTTGTCCTTATTCTTCGATCCAATGAGTTCAATAGAAGCATACCTCAACAATTATGTGATCTTAACCGCATTCAAGTCTTGGACTTATCCCAGAATCATTTATCAGGAAATATACCACCATGCTTTTCCAAACTTACTTCTCTGGTGGAAAGTGATGGGAGTGACGGTGGCATACATGTTAATGAGTCCGCTACGATACTTTTTAATGGGACTCTCTATTGAAAGGATGTGGGTGGGACATATGTACCTAACGCAGTCGTGCAATGGAAAGGACAAGACCATGAGTACGGCAAAAATCTAGGACTACTAAAGATCATTGATCTTTCTAGCAATATATTATCCGGAAAAATTCTTGTACAAGTTGGGAGTCTTGCAGGGTTGCATTCCTTGAAACTCTCGAGAAACATTTTGATAGGAAAAATCATCCAGGAGATCGGCCAGATGAAAATGTTGGAATCTCTTGATTTGTCTGCAAACAAACTTTCTGGTGAAATTCCTGAAAGCCTTGCTCATCTAAATTTTTTGAGTGTTTTAAACCTGTCAAGTAACAACTTGTCTGGCCAAATCCCATTAAGCACACAACTCCAAAGCTTTAACGCTTCTGCATATTCTGGGAATCGTAAACCGTGTGGGCTTCCACTTCCCAACAAGTGCCTTGGAGATACTCCAATTACTCCCCAACACAAAGAAGATGAGGATAGGTCCATTACTCAAGGATTTTATATTAGCATGGGGCTTGGTTTCTTCTTCGGATTTTGGGGAGTTTTTGGCACTATACTTTTCAATAGTCGGTCTCAACATGCATTTTTCAAGTTTCTGAACCACATAACGGATTGGATCTATGTGACCACTGCATTGAACTTGGCTAGACTACAAAGGAGATTTTAGATCTTATCAGTGAGTATCTTTCTCAAAATTTTGACTTCCCTTAGATTTTTCATTGACCATTCTGTGTGCATAACACATTTCATAGAATCCTATTTAGGATAATCACACATCTTGCTTGAATTCTCGGTCTGTTCTGGCCTATTCTCTAACCACAATGTATGTGCAGGTCATGTTGCAGAACAAACTCAGGACTCCTTTGTCGTTCAATTGGTATGGTAACTTATATTCGTACCCTAGTTTCTAATTATAGAACGACTTGATATCCCCCCCAGATGCTAGTTGGTTGCCGTTATCGGATGACTGGATCCGAAAATTTGCTTAAGTTTCTGATTTGCAATTTAATTGGGTAATTTTGTCTATTTTGTCTTGATAAGTCATTTTTAATTGGATAAAAAAAGTCATTTATAATTTTTTTGTCTTTGATTATTAATTTTGTCTTTATTCAAAAAAAAATTAAAGCGTAACTTTTTACCTTTTGGATTCCTCTCATCGAGAAGAACCAATAATCCACATAAATTTTGATGAAAAATCAACAAATGCAAAAAGAAATAGGAATTAAGACAAAATATAATCCAAATAGCTTATTAAGCAAAAATAAGCTTTAGTAGGCCTATATGCCGTCACTCTTTTTTTTTTATTTTGGCGGAACCATCCATTATGAGAGTGATAGTGGCTATATATTTTGCTATATTCAATCGTCACATTGACCATACATGTTTTCTTTTTTTCTTTCATTTTTTCAGAAAGCTCCTAGAAACAAGCCTAAAGTAGAGGATGCGGAGCTTTTGCTACTTCTTGTTACTAGATCTTCAATAAAATATTAGATTTATTTGTCATTGCAATCAAATCTTGTGTTGGAGGACTTCATCGTCTCTTTTGTACTATCCACTTTGTGAACTATCGATAGTTTTGGTATAGCGAGAATAATACATAACGCGTTTGAATAGATTATCCATAAGGATTGCTCTGTTTTGCTACAGATAATTTTTGGTTACGGCACCTTTCCATGGAGGTATCTAGATTGACTTACTAGTTTCTCTATCTATTGTGTTTAATTATGTCCTGAAACTGTTATATATCCTTAGTATTAATGAAGTTCTTTCCTTTGAGATTTACAAAGAAAAAGTGATCATAGAATTTTCTAGCCTAACAGTTTCATCTTGACTCCTGCACTTGGACCTTAATCTCACTTTCTACCCTTTACTGCCAAATTTGAAAATCAAAACTCTTCACTTTTGGCTCAAGTTCCGCTTTTTCCCTTGCAAAAATTAGAACTCCGCCAATTGGGTAACGGAACTGTGAGTGATATTATCTTTTCATACTCACCTTGTCTCCTTTCCCATTAACAACGGGAGATTGTGTTCGCACCCCAATTTTTTTTCATAGCTTTAGTCATGTACCAATATACATTCACAAGCAATTACCTTTAAGGACATCTTATTGAAATCGATACACCTATTTTCCAATTACCCTTCCATGCGCCCTTATCTCCTTTCTCATTAACAACAGGGGATTCTAATTCGCACCCCAAAATTTTTTCACAGCTTTTATCATGTAACAATACACAATATTCATGAGCAGTTACCTTAAGCGACATCTTATTGAAATCGGTACACCTAGTTTCCAATTACCCTTCCCCATCCCCTCTTCTTGTGCAAGCTTTGCCATGGTTGCCTTCCTTGGGGTGATAATTTAAAGTAGCAGGGGGTGGATTGGAGTTTTTTTTTTTTTGGCCCCTTTTATCACCGTAGCCCAGAGATCAAATTCCATTCGCATTTTTGTTCTTTGTGATCTTGTTAGGTCCATTTGATTGAATAATTTGGGACTGATTGAGACCTTCATATGCCCCAAACTCACTGTCAATCTATTTGTTGATATATAGTTGGGGTCTTGGTTTCATACAGAGATTGAACCAAGAACATCTACTCTTCCAGAACCTCATTCATATTTCCTGCCTTCTTTGGTGCATTTGGAATAGGGCAAAGTCTACTTTCATCTCTTGTGGTTATCGCCATGTGCGGATATCGTCCTCATGATTCAAAACTGACCACATAACTTACCTGTTATTTTAAAAATGTGCGGATAGACTCTCTGCCGTCATATTATCCATCCATATTAATGGATACAATATTAAAATACCGATATGCTCTCATCATGTTCATTGATTCTTCTTCTTTTTTAAATCTAACCACACCATCCCCTATACCAAAAGTTGAATCCAAATCATTGATATCGTAAATTTTAACGAGTAATACATCTATGTTAAAATTCAAGTCAATCAGAAAATGACAAGCTCATGATCGAATCAATTTTGTTATGAAATTAAAATTTCAAATTTGAATTTACTAAAAATTAGATCACTTGGTTATTGATGTCTAATCGAGATGATTTTTTTTACCGAGATACTTTATTCTTTGTTTAATACATTATGAATGACTCAGATTACATTCTAAAGACGTGTGAAATACACCTCCGTTAATATGGATGGAAAACATAACGGCAAGGGGTCTATCTGCACATTTTCAAAACCACAGGTAGGTTATGTGGTCAGTTATGAACTATGAAGGGGTTATTCGCATATGGCGATAACTACAGAGGGTAAAAATGGACTTTGCCCTTTGAAATAACTATAAACGAAAAGTCGTCTATTCTCATCCATCTCAAAATGTAAAATTTAATCCTCTTCTAGAACCTCCAGCGTTGCTAACAGTCCTGGAAAACACGCTCAAACTCTTCGAGGAAGACACGCTAGCTCAAATACTTTAGAACAAGAACATATTCTTTCCTAGTGAGCTTTGACCTGTTGACGACTATTTGATGACAATGAAACTTGACTCATTTCTATCTATCTGGAATTTTATTACAAGAACTCGTGTAACCAAGCAACGTGTAGCTAGCCACAACCTTATTATCACTCTCTCGTTGAAAGAGATACAGTGTTCTTTCCGCTCTTTATCCCAGGATTCCACTGTATCTTCCATATAAGCAAATGCTTTTACTACTTTGGATCTTCCATGCAGTGGTTTAATGGAGCCATAATTCCTTACTTTCCTCTGGATAAATGTCCACAAATTTGAAGAAGCTTGTCTCAAATCGTTCCTTCTGAGAAAACTGAAAAGACAGAAGGAAATCACATCAAATTGTGCTACACCATTGCCTTCAAGCTTTCGTGTACCTCATCAAAATGTTTCAAAAGTTCTAATGCTCAATCTTGGTTCCACTAAAAGATACGTCTGTACATATGATGGGAGAAAACTAGATGGAAAGCCGCAGAACATCTACTCATAACCGGTTTGAGCCTTTCCATCCTCGATATCTTTGGTCCAATTGGATAAGCAATACTTGGATTATGTATTTTGTCTCCTGTAAGGAAATAGAGTCTCACATTGTTTGTGAGTGGAATGAGTGATCACTTAATAACACTAAGTGAGAAGTTGTCTTCATGCAACTAAACCCCAAGTTCATTAAGAAACAGTAGTGAGAGTGGTGCGTGGATTTTCTTCGTTGTCTCATGAATGGCACTCATCTAAGAAACCAATGCGGCACGTTCATCTTACTCGGAATTTATCAAAAAGGCTTTCTTTTTTAATTGTCAAAGATGAAGATATGTTTCACTTGCAGAACAGGATAGATAATACCAAAGCTAAAGACATCATTACTCCTTCGAAAACCAGTCAATCCCAATGCTAATTTTAGTTTTAAACATAAATATGAAAAGGAAGAAAAGATCAAACATATATATCAAACAAAATGGGAAAAACTTGCGAGTAACATATAATGTAATGTAATTTCAGCTCTTTAAGTTTTGAACCAAACAAAAAGAATGGTGCAACTCTTGTTGACCAACCTTAAACATTTCTTGCGATACCTGTCCGTGTTTTTTTCCTCATGTCTTGAGCCCAAAAAGAAGAAGAAATATAGACCTGCACTTCAATTTGCTTTCCTGTCATTACCTTTTCCGCTTTCTCCTACCCAGCACATTCCGACTTCCAAAAATCCAAAATTTAGAAAGAAAAAAAAGGAACATAGCTGGAACAGAACTCAAAGTGAAAAGATGAATCGAAAACAGAAGGAAAGTGAGAAAAGTAGCACAACTTAATGAATTCACCAGTGTTTTCTCTTTATGTCAGCAATTTTTGTGTGTAGTTGAACTGACTGGGCTAAGCAATCTTGACAAGTATGAAGCCCTTAACATTCCATAGCATCAAAACCTTACATGGTGTATTCGTAAGAATTCACATCTTATAATCAACCCCAAGTAGGCACCAACCTAATCTGAATAGAAAGTAATCTATCGTGCTACATCAGTCACTTCTGATTATTACATGATTAGGAAAAAGTTTCATGTGGTGTTGGAAATGTTATTTTAAATGCATATAATGAAGTAACCTAAAGAAGTTGTTTGGCGCTTTGAAGGAAACTATTTTTTTGCATTTCTAAATCCTTATTTTATACAGAAATGAATTACTCTAACAAAGAGGAAGTTCCTCGTAAGAATAAATGATTTTAAATTACTCTATTGACATGCTCCCCGGATAAATAGCAACTGGTACTCCTTCATCGCCAAAAGTGACAATATTATAGTGTACTAAATGTTTCAATGAAACAATGGAACCACCACCCAAAACTGTTCAAAAATTAAATCAAACAGTTAGTGCACATGACAGTCGGTGTTTTAAAGGCCCTCAAATCCTATAGTTCAAGCACACATACTTTTTTTTGGTGTAGGTCCTAAAGGGGCAGGACGTTCTAAAATCCAACACCAACTAAAGTTGCATAATTGTACTGTACAATTGGTGTGCATTATGCTGTCATCTGTTAGGAAGCACGAGAATAAAACAATAATAAACTCTTTAATTATCCCTGCATATCAAAGGACCGTTCAAAACCAATGCTTCGAATACCGTACCGGCCAGGATACCTGTTTTCCTACTGGTATGGTACATACAGATACCGGTCAAATACCGGGTACCGTTTCGGATTTATCGCAACTGCAATTTATATAATAATTACATATAATTATAATTAAAAAAAATCTCCCATACCATGCAATTCATCATAAAATACCTATGTGTTTGCCTCTTGTCCCACATTGCCTAGTTACAAAACTCTTTTCCATCTTAAATGACTTTACACACTAGTGGACTTGTGAATGAGGACCCAAGGAGAGGTCTCGTGCGCTTGGGAAAATGGACCGTGACCGAACGCAATTTGAAAAAATTGATTCGGAAACCAATTAACCGGGTGCGCGTCCCGGGTTATGGAAAAAAACTTTTTGAGGATGATCAACTTTTTTTGTTTTTTTGATAAACAAAAAAAAAAAAAGGATGATCAACTAGATCCCCTCTAAATATTGTTCTTTTTAGATGGGGATCCTCTAATTTTTAAGGTAGTGCATTCTAATGCTGTGTTTGGATCAGTTTTTGAGAAATTTTGTAGGGTTATGAGTGGAGAGAGAAATGAGAATAATGATTGGAGAGAGATAGAGAAAAATGATTGGAAATAGAGGTGAGTAATGATTAGAAATAGGGGTAATGAGTGTTTTTTGAGTTGAGATTTTTTTTTTCATAAAGCAATCCAAACAAAGCATAAATCTTTGGAAATTAATGAGAATTATATGAATTATTACTTCAATAACTAATCAAGTGTATTCAAATCATAGCACTATATATATATTTATTAGTTACGGCGTAATCGAATGAAAAATAAAATCATGCTACTAACCCACACAAATTGTAAGAACATTTGGGAGCTTCGACATGAATGGAGGGTCTCATGGCCCTGTTTTTTGTTGGTCTTTGTGATTTTTCGGTGTTCAATTGACATCTTGCCTTCTTTTAGGTCGACTTAATGCCGGTGTGCCCTTGATCTTTTTAATCTTTGTAATCTTTTATAAAAATTAATAAATTCTTTTTGCTTAGGAAAAAAAACATCAAACATGCTTTCCGGTGATTGTCGGCCTTGGAACACTGATAGTCACATGCCGCAGGACAATCTGTCATGGAAAAACATCACATTAGTAAACTAGTAATTCAGTAATATGTAATAGACAACAAAAAGGGAAAAGGTGTGAGTCCAATAAGTCTGGATCCTTCCATTCCTTTTGTTGGGTTTGTCGATTTGTGCATTAACATGGAAATTTTTAGTTTGATAAATCATCGATAGCTAGATATTTGCTGTAGATATGCCCCCAACATGTGACTATTGACGTTGGATCGGTTTTTTATATTAGTTAATCACTTGACAAACCATCCTGAAACTTAAAAATCAGCTCCGGTTGAACTCACCAAACAAAACCCATGTCTAAGAAAAATGAGTTAAAACGGCATAATAGATATACGTTATGTATATAGATAGTTTTTATCTAACGGAGGTATGCCGGTATCTAGTTCATAACCACGTTTCCACATTTGATGTGAAAAGTATTGAAGGTTGCGGTATGCCGGTATCTAGTTCTTCGCAACCACGTTTCCACATTTTCTGAAGCACGAAGAAACCCAAATCAATCGACTCGATCCAAATGGAAAACTAAATTATCCATTGTTTGAAAACCACATTACAATTAGTTAGCTGATTAAATGTAGGAAGCACAAGGTTGTTCGAATTATTGATTACTGGGGCCTATGCCCACGTTATAGTGTCCACCAGTGGGAACACATATGCTTGACGAGTCATTTTCTCAAGTCTTCGCCCCACCAAAGACTAGCGGCCTAAAGCCGGACAGAAAAGAAGGACCCAAATTCGAGAGGGGCGCCGCTGGCACAACCCGAACTTGGTACCTCTTACGAACGAGACAAGATTGTATTATAGCCATACTTGACCTTGACTTGGGTTACAGCCATAGATTTACAAATTGAGAGATGTCTTTCTCATTCCAAACTTTTCCCACATACAATTTCTTGAGGTTACAATCACAGTTATTACTAAGCAATTGCAGAGCTTTAGTTCATCCGTATATTGCCAAATCCGAGCTGTCCAAAATCGAAATGGATAGCTCGGATACACTACTCGAGTACCACGTGGTGCACGCTCGGCACCCAAAAAATTCTCCGCTTTTAGAATTTCCAACCTTTCGACCAAGAAAAGTCCAAATCCACTCGATGATTGACTCCAAGTCTGTCCTCATAAGTCATAACATGTTGGAAAATTTGTTGTCCAATTAAAAAATCTCCCTAGCTCCATCCTAAAAATGTTTTCCACTGTGTTAAAAAGAATGCACTTTGTGAAAAAAAAAAAAAAAGAAAAGAAAATTTAATCAATCATAAGAGTCATTTCCTGCAAGTGAGCGGTGAGATTGGTCCTGAGAATTAGTTGAGGCATTCAGGGCTGGCTCTGAGATTTTGGGGGCCTAAGATGGACGTAGACAATGAGGCTCTTAATAAAATTTACGACAATAAAATAACAAGTAGTTAAATGATTTTTTCAAAGCCAAATGCATGTATTTGACAAGGAAAAACCCCATAAAAATACTAATTTCTGATCCTATTTTCTCCTCTTTGATCTCTAATTCGTTTTCTTCCATTTTATTGTGTGTTCAGGAGATTAGAGCAGTTAAGGGTAGAATATGCATAAAACTTATATAGAAACCCACCACATGGGATCATTTTCCAAGGGGCTCTACATGAAGACAGCCACCCGTGATATGCATTTCCTTTTTCCTTTTTTGTTTCCTTTGATTGAGCAAGCCAGATTGGGCCCAACCATTGGGCCTGTGTCTCTTAAGTGTAAAATAGGTGGTTTGGGTATTAAAATGGGCCTCTAGTATTGCTATACCCAAAAAGATTGGACATATATAATGGGTAATAATAGGAGGCCCTAATTTTTACACATCCGTTGGGGGCTTAAGGCGCCGGCCTCTTATGCCTTAGCCCAGAGCCAGGCTTGGAGGTATTTGTAAGTTGGCCTGAACAGAACTACAAACAAATGGTGTTCAGGCCAACTTACAAAATGAGTGCCATTTTGTAAGTTGGCAAAAATGAGTGCCAAAATGATTGGTGGACAATATTTTTTGGGGGTGGAGAGTAGACAAAATGAGTGCTGTTTCTTGGGTTAACAGAACTACAAACATAACAAAAAAAGCTATTTTGTTCATTGCTATTTATTTTAGCTTTCTTTCTCGAATAGGGAGAGGTGACAAAGATTGAAATGTAGCATCTTAACAGAAAAAAAGATCTTATAGAGAGAGTTCTGCTTCCTTAATGAACTAGAGGGTGTCCCGCCCCTGAAGCAAGAGCATGGTGCCTGTGCTTGAAAAAAGTTGGAGATTTTCAGTGAATTCAAAAATTATACATATACTTGCCTTTATATTTTTTCGAACAATAAGTGAGCGCATAAGAGCAGTATGTAGCAGAATTTGTTTTGGGCAGTAGGTGACCCATGGTTCACGCCTTCACGGATTGGTTTGGTTCGTCTATAAGTCTTTTGATCTGGTCATGGTTCTCAATCTCTTGAAACCACGAGTAATGTTCGTTCCTCAAGTTCCTACGGATTTGAACCAACCAATTCGGTGTCCAAGTTACAATTTCGGACCATTTGTTCATAAAGGGGCTGATGGTTTCATCATGAATATTGGTGGCACATATGTATCTAATGCATTCGTGCAATGGAAGGGACGAGACCATGAGTACGGCAAAAATCTAGGTCCACTAAAGATCATTGATCTTTCTAGCAATATATTATCCGGAAATATTCCTAAACAAGTTGGGAGTCTTGCAGGGTTGCATTCCTTGAACCTCTCGAGAAACACTTTGACTGGAAAATTATCCAAGAGATCGGTCAGATGAAAATGTTGGAAACTCTTGACTTGTCTGCAAACAAACTTTCTAGTGAAATTCCTGGAAGCCTTGCTCAGCTGAATTTTTTGAGTGTTTTGAACCTGTCAAGTAACAACTTGTCTGGCGAAATCCCATTAAGCACACAACTCCAAAGCTTTAATGTTTTTGCATATTTTGGGAATCCTGACCTTTGTGGGCTTCCACTTCCCAACAAGTGCCTTGGAGATCCCCCAATTACTCCCCAACGCAAAGACAAAAGCATTCAAGAAGATGAGGATAGGTCCATTACCCACGGATTTTATGTTAGCATGGGGCTTGGTTTCTTCTTCGGATTTTGGGGAGTTTTTGGCACTATAATTATCAATAGTCAGTCTCGACATGCATTTTTCATGTTCCTGAACCACATAACGGATTGGATCTATGTGACCATTGCATTGAACTAGGCTAGACTACAAAGGAGGCTTTAAATCCTATCGGTGAGTATCATTTTCAAAATTTTGACTTCCCTTAATTTTTTCGGTTGATCACTATATAGGCGTGAAAAACTTCTTTTAAATCCTATTTAGGAGTCAATCACAAATATTGCTCATATTTTTGAATTTTATCTGCATATTCTCTAACCACAATGTATGTGCAGGTCGTGTTGCGGAACAAGACTCTTTGGTCCTGAAATTGCTATGGTAACTTATTTTATGACCCTAGTTTTTAACCACAAAACGGCTTGGTATCCCCCATACGGTAGCTAGTTAGCATAAGTTTCAAGATTTGCAATTTAATTGGGTAATTAGTGGGATCATATATCCAACTACTACCCTAGTTTTTCCCTTTCTTTTTTGGCTTATCCGTTCATTGATCATGTATCCATTTTTCTGTTTTTGCTTTCATTTTTTGCAGAAGTTCCTAGAAATGAGTTTATGTGTCATTGCAATTAAATCATGTGTTTGGGAGCACTTAATTAATCTTCTATTTTGTACTATGTAAATTGTGAATTGTGGATAGTTTTGGCATATCGAAAATACTACATGGCACAGTTTGAATACCACATGCGCTCGGTTTCTTACTATTTATACAGATAATTGATAAGGATTGCTCTGATTTGCTGCAGATAATGTTCGGTTGCGGCACCTTTCCAAGAAGATATCTAAATTGACTACATTTTATAGGACCTCTCCGGTTCTCCTGCTATGTTGTTCAGCGAGCCCAAGCTTTAGCAGCATGAGCCTTAGTTGATTTTGTTGATAGTCTTAGCAAGGGATAGAAGAATGGTCGCTACACGCACCACAGATTATTCATCTTACCCTATTAATGTTTGCTTTTGTTGACGACTCCAGAAACCATAGCCATCTCTGATTATCCTTGCTTGGCAGTTCTGTATATTTATTTATTGGGGCAGTGTGTTTATTTTCTGTTATTTTTTTGATAATTCTTTTTAGAAGCTAGAGAGTAGAAAGGACGTCCCAGCCAATTCAGCTCCTTGATTATGGTGTTTTTGCTGCTTGGTTCAGTCCTCTGTTCCCACTATTCGGTACCATCCTAAGAACTATGAAATGGAACGCGCATCCCGACAATGGTACACTAACATTCCAAATACGAAATTCACTGATGCGTTTCCTACTTTTTTTCTTACCATTTTGCCAAAGTTGACCAAAATAAAATATAATCAACTAAAAAAATTTGGAGCACTAATGGGACACATGTAAAATAAAATCTGTCAAAATGCTTTTAAAATGAATTTTACATCAAAAATCCGAAAAATAGCACTCCACTTATTGAATTGTGATCTCTTGTTATATCGTAATCTATAGAAGTCTACCATCGTCATACCACTATTGAGGACATGTGGTATAGCTTTTTGAATCATGTTCCTCAAACCGGAGCGATGCGCTTTCCAATCAACATATGTGCATATCAATGGGGTTAAATTGAAACACCGTATCTCAAGCTGTATCTTTAGCACAGTTTTCTGCACTTCTTTTTGGATTCATTCAGAGGTCGACACTTCCTTTCCTTTTGAAAATTAAAGGATGATGTTGAAGGTTCTGGTTAGTTTAGTATCCTAGATTCGTTGTACTCTTGGGAGCTGAGTCTGATTTCAATTTATTTTTGAAGTTGTGTGCCTCATCTGGGCCAGATTCTGTAGATTGACAGACCTATAGATCCTTGTTTCGTTTATTAATATCCATCTATCAATTGAGGCACTTCTGTCTCCCAAACAAAAATGTGGTGTAGAAATGGATATAGTGATCGATAATCAACAAGGAACTTGGGGGTTAATGAGTGAATGGGAAAGGTCAATAAGGAGATCAAGTACTCTATTTGGTAATGCATATATGGTTTGCATCTAGCAAACCTATATCCAGCGGGAGATTAAACTTCGTATTTGTCGCAACTTTGGCATCGTTTTTCATTTCATCGTAATTGATTCTCATTTCGATGATAGAGTTTTCTAGTTTCCATTGTAAAAAATATATATATGTTGAATGGCATTCGTTTAGTTGATCACAAGTAATGTTCGTTCAATGCGATTTATTTAAGCCTTCTTTCTCGAAAAGGGGAAGGTGACGAAGATTGTAACTATAGCATCTTAAAATCAAAAGTAATGTTTTTTTTTTCCCCTTAAAATCACAAGTAATGTTCGTTCCTCAAATTCCAACGGAATTGAACCAACCAATTCGGTGTCCAAGTTAAGGAATAATCACTTATGCCACAAGATTCGGTCAAGACACTCAGAACCATACCAGTAACCCAAGTCAATTCGTGAGGCTTTTAAACACACCGGTACACACGAAAAAAAAGGAAGGACTTTAGTCTTGTGCTGAGTCAATTGTAAGCACGACTTGGGTTTTGTCCAAAATATTGAAAAAGATGGACAAGGATGTGACTAGTGACGAGACAAGATTGTACTAAGCAATTGCAGAGCTTTAGTCTAAAGCTATCTTTTCGAGAGAGTTGTCCTTCCTTAACGATGGAACCAGAGGGTGTCCCGCCCGCAAAGCAAGAGAATGATGGTTGTGCTTGAAAAAAGTTAGAGATTTTAAGTGAATTTAAAAGTTATACATATACTTGCCTTCATATTTTTCTTGAGCAATAAGTGAGCGCATGAGAACGGTATGTAGTAGATTTTCTCGCAAATATGATATACTTACGTATTAAAGCACTACGTAGTGGAAAAACAACTTTTATGGACATCATTGTTGAGTGCGCTGACTACAGGTGAGTGGGGAGCCAGGATTTGACCGACCAAGCCCAACTCATGGGTTACGTTGAAAACGGTGTTTCAACGTAAATGTTATTCACAAAATTACGTTCTCACCTCACCCTTCAAATATTCTTCTCTTTAACCTCTTTATAGGAGAGGGTGTGAGAAATTAAACATCAAATCACACGACTTCCTAACGAATGCTCCTTCCGTCCCAATTCAGTTAATATTCATTCATTGAAAAATGCGTGATTCAATAGAGATAACAAATGATGTACTTATTTATAAAGGAAAACTTAAATTTTATGATATGTCTGATGTGAAAATAAATCGTTAGAATGAGATGGAGGGAATATAACCTTAAAATAGATTTTTATGTCTAAAAAATAAGCTAGTGGTGGCGGGTCTATATAATTTTGACATAAATAAAATTTTCCTTTTAATATAATAATAGCATTAAAATCATTGTGGTGACGCCCAGCCTCCACTCATCCCCCTGATTCCATCCATGATGACATATACCCTCATGTAAATATTTACACTCTCGTATATGCATATATGCACACACACATAAAAATAGGGTTGGAAAAAAACCAAACTAAACCAATTCCCGTCGTGTTTAGTTTACGGTCAAGGTGAAAGAAAACCTGTTGGGTTTTGGCTTGAGTTCAGCTCTGGTTTTCAAGTTTCGGATTCAATTTGGTTCGGCAAAAAACCCGGGCGGAATATACCCGTTGGCATCCCTACGATATTTCCATCTCAAGGAAAAAGAAGCAAGGGAAGAAATGAAAGGAAACACAACAAAACAAGCTAGGAAATAGAAACTTAAGGGAAAGAAACACATTAGTTTGGGAAAAAAAGGACTATAGCAATGAGCAACTCGACTTGGCAAAAAGGAACGTTGTGGAGAAACTCCAGGGGAACTTCTTTCCCGTTTCGCTAAGGTTCTTATTTTTTAAGTATTTATTTTTCGTTTTACGAGACATGTTATTCTCTTATAACACATCACTTTTAGTTCAAAAATTAAATACTTATTTTAATTGGTGTTTAG
Source organism: Rhododendron simsii (assembly GCA_014282245.1). Taxonomy (NCBI): domain Eukaryota; kingdom Viridiplantae; phylum Streptophyta; class Magnoliopsida; order Ericales; family Ericaceae; genus Rhododendron; species Rhododendron simsii. Next base: position 29,030,647 of record CM024957.1, on the reverse strand, counting down.
TCTTGCACTTGGCCAACCAATTGTAGACAATGACTTCCTTTTGCAGAGAAACTCATGGTGGACCCCGAGTTCCTGCCGTGTCTTTTTCTCGCTGCCATTTGCAGCGCCCCAAAACCACATCGTTTTGGGGCCCAAGCTCACAAGCCATACCTTTTGCTCATCTTTATCGCATCTATGATAGTTTGGGGCTCACTTCGGGGTCTCACACAAATGATCTGAGTCGTTGAATAATTCTAAAATAATTTTTTAAGGGACCTTGTAAAAAATTAATGCAATTGGATTTTATAAATAATTCATCCACTCTTTGAATTTTTCGTTCAGATTTTAGAATCCTGAATATTGAATGAATACTAAAGAAATGTTAGACAATTGTATGCTCGGTATGCTAGTGATCTGAACCCTTGATATTGTAGAAATTGTTAAGAAGAGCTTTAATTAAAAAATTTACCTTGACCGGGCATCAATAAGGCATCGAAACAATTCATATTTTTAAAGTAATCTTTGTGTTTTGATACTTAACGTACGATGTCTAATCAATATAATTTTTTTATTGAATGATTTTCTCAACAATTTCTACAATATAAGCAGTTCAGATCATAAGGATAATGAGCACACAATTATCTAACATTTCTTTAGTATTTATTCAGTATTCAGGATTCTAAAATCTGAATGAAAAATTCAATATAATGATTGGATGGATTTTATTTATAATTATTCAACTGATTTGATTTTTAACAATGTCAATTAGAAAATTATTTTAGAATTATTCAAAAGCTCGGATCATTTGTGTGAGACCCCGAAGTGAGCTCCAAACAATCATAGGTGCAAGAGAGATGAGCGAAAGGTAAAGACTTGTGAGCTTGGCCCCCAAATGGTGTGGTTTTGGGCAAATCACAGTGAGAAAAAGGCACGGCAGGGACTCGGCTCTTGGACTTCTTAGGCCTATTTTAGATTATTTTTTCCCTTATTCAAATTTTGTTCATATTTGTTAGTTTTTTCGTTAATTTGTTGTGGATTATTGCTTTGTCATGCTGAAAAGAGTCTAAAAAATAAAAATTGCGTTCGAAATCCCATTTTTTTTAATAAAGGCAAAAATGAGCCAGTAAGCCAATTTTTTCTTCTTTATTCAAAAGAATTTGAGTTTCGATGTTAATTTTTTACTTTTTAGAACCCTCTCATCATGACGATACAATAACCCAAAAAAAAAAATTAACGCAAAAGTAACAAATGCCACCAGATAATGACTTCCTTTTGCCGAGAAACTCCGGGGCAACGTCGTCTTGCACTTGGTCAGTCAATCATAAACGACTTCCTTTTTTTTTTCTTTCGGAAAAACTTGGGCCCAAGAATATCTTTTATGCAACTGACGATATTACATTTTGGAATTTTGAAGTCTTGTATCATCCGTTGTAATTCCAAGAGATCTCAAGTGATGAATTTTGGGGCTTCTGTGCTTGGTTGTTTTTTTTTAAGTTAAACAAAATAAGATCTTAGTTTCGGGTTCCGATCCATATTTACTTAAACTTCTTTGTGAAAGTCTAAATTTTATTGGATTGAGATCTATAAAAAAAAAATTAAAAAAATAAAGAGTCACTAAAGGCGATATTACGACGGCTCTGGAAATCGTGTTGCATTCGGATCATGAGACTCAAGGACGCCTATTGACAAGCCGAAATTGGGCAGAGGTGTTTGGCAAAACCATGGAGAATGGGTTCCAACCTAGTTAATTAATTACTACAACACTTTTAATGAACGGATTACGGGCAAACTGAAAAACACGAGTTGCGCGCAATTATCTTGCTCAAAAAGATGAAGTTGCAGGTTGTGAGTCTGGAAAAAATGTTCAATTAAGAGCTAGCCCATCTAAGAGTTCTCGTAACTGACACGTAAAGTTTGAAACAGCAACGCGCACAGACATCATTGTTGTCTCCTTAGTCTTTCATGATTATGGTATTGAAGCACCACATCTCAAGCTGTGTCTTTAGCATAGTTGTCAGCTTCTTTTTTGACAACGTAGAGTGTCTCCAACCGGACTAACTTACGCGCACCATGCAACACAAAATCTCTGCAGGCCACCACTAGTCTATGGGACGTTCTTATGGGAGCCTTTAGGGGTCTCAAACTGGGACTTGGGGGAGCAAACCCCAGGCCTTAACCAACTGAGACTAATTTCTACGCTTCTTGTCCTTCTGACAAAGGATGATGTTGAGGGTTCTGGTTAGTTTAGTATCCTAGATTTGTTGTACTCTTGGGAGCTGAGTCTGATTTCAGTTTATTTTTCAAGTTGTGTGCCTCATCCGGGCCAGATTCTGTAGAATGACTGACCTTTCTTATTTACGACCCTAGTTTTTAACTCCGAAACGGCTTGGTATCGCCCATATGTTAGTTGTGATTACAAGATCCCAAAGTTAGCATAAGTTTCAAGATTTGCAATTTAATTAGGTAATTAGTGGGATCATATATCCAACTACTACCCTAGTTTTTCCTTTTCTTTTTTGGCAAATCCGTTCATTGATCACATATCCATTTTTCTGTTTTTGCTTTCATTTTTTGTAGAAGCTCCTAGAAACGAGTTTATGTGTCATTACAATTAAATCGTGTGTTTGAGAGTGCTTAATCTTCTATTTTGTACTACGTAAATTGTGAATTGTGGATAGTTTTGGCATATCGAAAATACTACATGGCACAATATGAATACCACAAGCGCTCGGTTTCTTACTATTTATACAGATAATTGATAAGAATTGCTGTGATTTGCTGCAGATAATGTTTGGTTGTGGCACCTTCCAAGGAGATATCTAAATTGACCTCTCCGGTTCTCCTGCTATGTAGTTTAGCGAGCCCATGCTTTAGCAGCATAAGCCTTAGTTGATTTTGTTGATAGTCTTAGCAAGGGATAGAAGAGTGGTCGCTACACGCACCGCAGATTATTCTTCTTTACCCCATTAATGTTTGCTTTTGTTGACGACTCCAGAAACCATAGCCATCTCTAGTTATCCTTGCTTGGCAGTTCTGTATATTTATCGGGGGCAGTGTGTTTATTCTCTGCCCTTTTTTGATATTTTTTTTAGAAGCTAGAAAGTAGAAAGGATGTCCCAGCCAATTCTGTTCCCACAATTCGGTACCATCCTACTTATGACAATGGTACACTAACATTCCAAATACAAAATTCACTGATGCTTTTCCTACTTATTTTCGTACCATTTTGCCAAAGATGACCAAAATAAAATATAAACAACTAAAAAAAAATTCGAGCACTAATGGGACACATGTAAAATAAAATCTGTAAAAATGCTTTTAAAATGAATTTTACATCAGAAATTTGAAAAATAACACTCCACTTATTGAATTGTGATCTCTTGTTATATCATAATCTATAGAAGTCTACCCTCATCATACCACTATTGAGGGCATGTGGTATAGCCTTTTGAATCATGTTCTTCAAACCGGAGCGATGCGCTTTCCAATCAACATATATATGTGCACCACAGATTATTCTTCTTTACCTCATTAATGTTTGCTTTTGTTGACAACTCGAGAAACTATAGCCATCTCTAATTATCCTTTTAGAAGCTAGAGAGTAGAAAGGATGTCCCAGCCAATTCAGCTCCTTGATTTATGGTGTTTTTGCTGCTTGGTTCAGTCCTCTGTTCCCACTATTCGGTACAATCCTAAGGAACTATGAATTGGAACGCGCATCCCGACAATGGTACACTAACATTCCAAATACGAAATTCACTGATGCTTTTCCTACTTTTTTTCTTACCATTTTGCCAAAGTTGACCAAAATAAAATATAATCAACTAAACAAATTTGGAGCACTAATGGGACACATGTAAAATAAAATCTGTCAAAATGCTTTTAAAATGAATTTTACATCAGAAATCCGAAAAATAACACTCCACTTATTGAATTGTGATCTCTTGTTACATCGTAATCTATAGAAGTCTACCCTCATCATACCACTATTGAGGGCATGTGGTATAGCTTTCTGAATCATGTTCCTCAAACCGGAGCGATGTGCTTTCCAATCAACATATATATGTGCATATCAATGGGGATAAATTGAAACACCGCATCTCAATCCGTATCTTTAGCACAGTTTTCTGCACTTCTTTTTGGATTCATTCAGAAGTAGGCACTTCCCTTTCCTTTTGACAATTAAAGGATGATGTTGAAGCTTCTGGTTAGTGTAGTATTCCAGATTTGTTCCAGTCTTGGGAGCTGAGTCTAATTTCAGTTTATTTTTCAAGTTGTGTGCGTCATCTGGGCCAAATTCTGTAAAATGACGGACCTATAGATCGCTGTTTCGTTTATTTTGTAAACTCTTTGTATTAATATCCATCTATCATTTGAGGCTCTTTTGTTTCCCAAACAAAAAATGTGGTGTAGAAATGGATATAGTGATAATCAACAAGGAACTTGGGGGTTAATGAGTGAATGGGAAAGGTCAATAAGGAGATCAAGTACCCTATTTGGTAATGCTTAGTAAGAAACAATAACTATAAGGAGAGGTTATTGGAATGAGTTCTCTCTTTGTACCTGTACTTGAGTGTCCAGGCTGTTCCTTGCTAGTTAAGTGAGGAACGAAGAACGACGGTGTTAGCTTTTAATTTTCGTAGGGTGTATGGTTTGCATCTGGCAAACCTATATCCAGCGGGGGACTAAACTTCGTACTTGTCGCATTTTTGGCATCGTTTTTCATTTCATCGTAATTGATTCTCATTTCGATGATAGAGTTTTCTCATTTCCATTATAATATATATGTCGGGGCGGTTCCGGGGATAACTAATTAGACACCTAAAAAAACACCTCATAGTTTCCGATCAAATTTTGATGATCCGTGCCACTCAATGTGATCAGAACATGATTTTAAGGGTACTCACGAGAGATCAGCAAAAAAAATGATCGGGAAGGGCTTGATCCGAATAGTTTCAAACAGTTTTTAATTGAACGGTTTAAATAAAAACTGCTTAAATCGTGTCTTTCTCGGTCTTTTTTTTTTTGGCTAATTTCTCGCAGGCACCTTGAAAATCACATTCTGCACATATTGAACGGTTCAGGTCATAAAATTTTGATTGGGAACTATGAGATTGAGATTTGGGGTGTCTTTTTAGGTGTTTTTTTAGGTGTCCCTTAAACCGCCCCGTATGTATATGTTGAATGTCATTCGTTTAGTTGATCACAAGTAATGTTTGTTCAATGTGATTTATTTAAGCTTTCTTTCTCAAAAAGGGGGAGGCGACGAAGATTGTAACTATATAGCATCTTAAAATCACAAGTAATGTTCGTTCCTCAAATTTCTACGAAATTGAACCAATCAATTCGGCGTCCAAGTTAAGGAATAATCAGTTACGCCACAAGATGCAGTCAAGACACTTAGAACCACACCTGCAACCCAAGTCAATTTGCGAGGTTTTTTAAACCCACCGATACACACGGAAAAAAAAGTAAGGACTTTAGTCTTGCGCTAAGTCAATTGTAAGCACGACTTGGGTTTTTCCAAAATAATGAAAAAGATGGACTAGAATGTGAGTTACAGCTTGAGATGCGGTAGGAGGTAGACTGAAGCAGGGTCATGAAGGAGGTAGATTGAAGTTACGGATAGCTAGGGTGGTCATGAAGGCGGTAGATGGTCTTACTAAGAGTTGATTTGGTAAAAGATCAAATTAAGGCGATGCATACGTGATTAATAATGGATGTTAATGGAATATATAAGAAGTGATTGTAATTGGCGTGCATGTGTGTGAATCTTGTTGTAATGGTTATGTAATAGTCTCGTGATAAAATCAAAAGCATTTTGGCTTGTTCAAGACCGTAATATTTTTTTATCGTCCAATCTTACAACAGTTTTGTCAATTCACCAAAATGGAAAACTAAATTATCCTTTGTTTGAAAACTGGAGCAGTTGAATGTTCATTAGTTACGGCGGAATCGAATGAAAAATAAAATCGTGCTACTAACCCACACAATTTGTAAAAACATTTGGGAGCTTTGACATGAATGGATCATGGCCCTGTTTTTTGTTGGTCTTTGTGGGTTTTCAGTGTTCAGTTGGCATCTTGGTTTCTTTTAGGTCTCGGATGGCTTAGTGCCGGTGTGCCTTTAATTCTTTTAATCTTTCTAATCCTTTATAAAGATTAATAAATTATTTTTGCTTAGAAAAAAAAAATTCAAACATGCTTTCCTGTGGTTATCGGCCTTGGAACACCGATAGTCACATGCCACAGGGCAATCTGTCATGAAAAAACATCACATTAGTAAACAAGTAATTCAGTAATATATAATAGACAACAAAAAGGAGAAAGGGGTGAGTCCAATAAGTTTGGATCCTACCATTCCTTTTGTTGGGTTTGTCGATTTTTGCGTTAACATGGAAAATTTTAGTTTTGATAAAACATTGATAGCCAGATATTCGTTGTAGATATGCCCCCAACATGTGACTATTGATGTTTGATCGGTTTTTCAGGGAAAGACTACAATACACACTCTTTATTTGGGTGTGTATCATATTCACCCCCCAAAATGTTATGAATTATAGAGAAAATGTTACGAATCGTATTGCTAAAAAGTTACGAATCGTATAAAGGTTACGAGATACACTAAAATGTTATGAATCATAATGAAAATGTTACGAATCGCACTGCTGAAAAGTTATGAATTCTAGAACAAAAGTTACGAAATATGCTAAAATGTTATGAAGGAACCATAAAATAGGTGCATATGGTACACCCTTTTAAGGGGTGTGTATTGTAGACTTTCCTCAACATGTGACTATTGACATTTGATCGGTTTTTTATATTAGTTAATCACTTGACAAACCATGATGAAACTTAAAAATCAGCTCCGGTTGAACTCACCAAACAAAATCCATGTCCAAGAAAAATGAGTTAAACCGGCATAATAGATATACGTTATGTATATAGATAGTTTTTATCTAACGGAGGTATGCTGGTATCTAGTTCATAACCACGTTTCCACATTTGATGTGAAAAGTATATATTGAAGGTTGCGGTATGCCGCTATCTAGTTCTTCGTAACCACGTTTCCACATTTTCTGAAGCACAAAGAAACCCAAATCAATCGACTCGATCCGAATGGAAAACGAAATTATCCTTTGTTTGAAAACCAAGTTAGCTGAGTACGTAAATGAAGGAAGCACATGGTGGTACTGGCTCCTCGAAACTTAAATGAACATTCAAGTGCTCCAGTTGTTTCCATCTACTTTCTGAGTTATTTATTACTGGGGCCTATGCCCACGTTAGTGTCCGCATACTTGACGAGTCAGTCATGCAGTTTGTGTAATTGAAAAGGTTAAAAACATTTGAAAATTGGAAGCGGGGGCAACAGGACAAAGCTACCCTCCCTCTCTCTATTGAGCATCATCATAGGGACTCCAGACTTGCGGTGAATCCCGGGAGGGACCAAAGCGCCATAGCAACTACCGCCTCACCAAAGACTAGCGGCCCAAAGCCGGACAGAAAAGAAGAACCTAAATTCGAGAGGGGCGCCGTTGGCACAACCCGAACTTGGTACCTCCTACGGACGAGACAAGGTTGTATTATAGCTATACTTGACCTTGACTTGAGTTACAGCCATAGATTTGCAAGTTGAGAGATGTCTTTGTCATTCCAAACCCAAGGAGTCATTTCTGGCAAGTGAGCGATGAGATTGATTCACAGAATTAGTTGAGGTATTTGTAAACTGGCTTAGACACCATTGATTTCTTCCTCGGATCAGGGTGGCATTTGATTAGTGGACAATTTTTTTTTGGGATGGAGAGTAGGCAAAATGAGTGTCGTTTCTTGGGTTAACAGAACTACAAATTTAACAGAAAAAGCTATTTCAAACTTTTCCCACATACAATTTCTTGATGTTACAATCGCTTTTATTAGTGAGCAATTGTAGAGCTTTAGTCCATCCGTATATTGCCAAATCCGAGCCGTCCAAAATTGAAATGGATTGCTCGGATACGCTACTCGGGTACCATGTATTGCACGCTCAGAATCCAAAAAATTCTAGGCTTTTAGAATTTCCAACCTTTCGACCAAGAAAAGTTGAAATCCACTCAATGACATCATTGTTGACTCCAAGTCTTTCCTCACATGTCAGAACATGTTGGAAAATTTGTTGTCCAATTAAAAAATCTACCTAGCTCCGTCCTGAAAATGTTTCCTCCTGTGTTAAAAAGAATGCACTTTGTGAAAAAAAAAAAAAGAAGAAAATTTAATCAATCACTAGGAGTCATTTCCCGCAAGTGAGCGGTGAGATTGATTCACAGAATTAGTTGATTTTGTTGATAGTCTTAGCAAGGGATAGAAGAGTGGTCGCTACACGCACCATAGCCATCTCTAATTATCCTTGCTTGGCAGTTCTGTATATTTATTGGGGGCAGTGTGTTTATTCTCTATTCTTTTTTTATATTTCTTTTTTGAAGCTAGAGAGTAGAAAGGATGTCCAAGCCAATTCAGCTACTTAATTTATGGTTTTTGCTGCTTGGTTCAGTCCTCTGTTCCCACCATTCGGTACCATCCTAAGGAACTATGAATTGGAACGCACATCGCGACAATGGTACACTAACATTGCAAATACAAAATTCACATAACTTTTGGCACCAACCGTGCCATATTGCATTAAAAAACATGCTCCTATGTTTTATGAGACTTAAAACATATGTTTTCTGGCCATTTATTCCCTACAAAAAAAAAAAAACAAATCTATTTGAAATACTTGCCTTTTTTTTTTGGACTCAAGTTGTTTTTACCAGCCTCAAAGGAGGCAACCCATAAATTGGCTTTGCAAAATATTGCATACCAATATGCGAGTGAAGCATCGAGTCACCTTCAATATCCAAGTCGCTAATCATATGTTTGGCGTTGAGCAAATAAGTTCTTGGACACCCAATCTTTAGAACTCGGTTTTTAAGAGTGAATTTTGCTCGAGGTTTGCATATGAAGTATGAACTACCTTCACTGAAAAAAAAAAAAAAAGTTCTTTACTAAAGAAAAGAAGTATGAACTGCTACTACTTTTAATCAATTTTTCATTCCTCTTTTTATGTGCCTTGAATGGGGTGATCTGGACCTTTTTTTCAAACAATAGACATCACTTACAATGGTTCCAACCGCTATGTTAGAGCTTCTTACCTGTAGAACACGATCATGTTTGGTTCTTCTGTAGAAGTCTTTTGCCATGTGTTGACCGTTTCATTAGAAGTTTAAGTGACGAGAGTGTTTTTGTGGGTGATTATTTCCATTTTTTAACTGGTACCATTAGATATAATGTTTCGCTAATGCAATGAGTTCACATGCATCTTGGCGGGAAACCTTGGATTGCTTGAGGGTATAATCACATTTATTACTAAGCAACTGCTGAGCTTCATTCCATCCACATGCATCTATTTTGCTTACTTGAGGTTAGAATTTTCAACCATTGGACCAAGCAATGTTGACTACCAAGTCTTTCTTCTTAAGCATTTTGGAAAACTTTGTGGTGTATAAATTGGTGACACAACTCATTGATATTTAACAGAACTGAAAAACACAGACTGCAAAATCTCATTAGCTTGCTTGTGTTTTTACAGCTTCCTCTTGTTCTTAATTTTGCGTACGGAGATGTTAATCTCTACAGGCAAAAGCTCTATGAAACTTCTCCATGTTTTTCTCCTTGTGGTTTTACCATACTTGAACCTTGCGCTCTCCTCCTCAGGAGTTGGAGATCATGCTGAAACAATCAAGTGCATAGAGAGGGAGAGGCAAGCTCTCCTCAACTTCAAACAAGATCTTATCGACGATTTTGGCTATCTCTCTTCTTGGGGGAGTACTAAAGACTGTTGCAAATGGGAAGGGGTCCACTGCAGCAACCACATAAATACTACTACTAGTCATGTAACCATGCTCGATCTTCATGATAATGCTCTGGGAGGTAAGATTAGCCCTTCATTGCTTGAATTATACCATTTGAGGTACTTGAACCTTAGTGGGAATGATTTTTATGGCCCAATTCCTCATCAGTTCAGCAACCTTTCCTACTTGAGGCATCTTGATCTTGGTGAAAATATTTTTGGGCTTTATAGCGAAAACCTTGAGTGGCTTTCTCGTCTTCCTTTACTAAGTCACCTCGACCTTTCTAGGGTTGAACTCAGTAAAGCAACTGGTTGGGCTCAATCCATCAGTAATCTCCCTCTCCTCAAGGAGTTGCACTTATCTGATTGTTCCCTTCCTTGTGTCACTCATTCATCTTCGATCCGTTCTAATTCTTCCGTGTCCCTATCTGTCGTTGATCTTTCTTACAATAGTCTGTCTTCTTCGATATACAATTGGTTGTTCAACTTTAGTAGCAGCCTTGCTTATATTGACCTCGGAGGTAACGAGTTAAAAGGTTCGATTCCTGATGCCTTTGGAGACATGGTTTCCCTCACAAACCTCAGTCTCCGTCAGAATCAAATTGAAGGAGGCCTTCCGAAATCCTTTGCGAATTCAAGTCATCTACAATCTTTGGATCTATTAGGTAATAATCTAACAGAAGAGCTTCACGAGTTTCTGCAAAAGTTGTCGGGGGCAAAAAACTCATTAGATCGTCTGGTTTTAGTTGACAATCGGCTTAAAGGTCCATTGCCTGATTTTACTAGATTTTCTCTCTTAAGGGCATTGTACCTCGATAATAACTCATTGAGTGGGTCCTTCCCAAAAGATATTGGAAGCTTTCCGAGTCTTGTTTATCTGTCTTTGTCGGGAAATCAAATTACAGGGTCATTCCCCAATCTTTCAGTGTTTCCATCATTGCAAACCTTAGATCTGGAAAATAATCAGTTGAATGGGACTATAGACAGAAGTATTGGACAGCTTCACAAGATTAAGATTTTCAGCTGTGCTTTCAACTTATTAAATGGCACAATCTCTGAAGCACACTTCTCCAATCTATCAAGTTTGTGGTATTTGGACTTCTCTAATAATGCACTAACTTTTAATTTCAGTTCCAATTGGGTTCCCCCTTTCCAACTGTCTGTTATAATGTTTTCGTCTTGCAAGTTGGGTCCTCGTTTCCCAAAGTGGCTTCGAACTCAAAACAAATTTTCTGTGCTTGATATGTCTAGTAATGGAATTGCAGGTAATATTCCTAGCTGGTTCTGGGATCTATCCCCAGGAATATTAAGATATTTAGATCTCTCTCACAATCAGATTAATGGCTTGTTGCCTGATCTATCTTTGAAGGTTCAGAGTCATATGCTTCCTTGGATAGATTTAAGTTATAATCTTCTTACAGGACCAGTACCACTAATTCCTCCTTCTCTATCTTATTTGAAGCTCTCCAAGAATAATTTTAAAGGGTCACTTGATTTCTTATGTGAAAATACTAGCGGGTCGCTCGTCTATCTTGACCTTTCAAATAATCAACTATCGGGAGAGCTTCCATATTGTTTGTCCCACTTCAAAAGACTATCCATCATTAATTTGGCATACAACAATTTGTACGGTGAAATTCCTATCTCTATCGGCTCGCTAAGTCAAGTTCGAATTTTGAACTTGCGCAGTAACAATTTATCAGGGGAAGTGCCGGCATGGTTGGGAACAAACCTGACAAGTTTGACTGTCCTTATTCTTCGATCCAACGAGTTCAACAGAAGCATACCTCGACAGTTATGTCAGCTTAACCGCATTCATATCTTGGACTTATCCCAGAATCATTTGTCAGGAAATATACCACCGTGCTTTTCCAATTTTACTTCTCTGGTGGAAAGGAATCATTATGATGTCACCAGACTCACCACATATTATAATTACGGAAGATATGTTGGTGATGAGTCTATGTATATGGATAGCAAATATGAAACTAATGCAGTTCTGCAATGGAAAGGACAAGACCAGGAGTACGGAAAAAATCTAGGACTACTAAAGACCATTGATCTTTCAAGCAACAAATTATCCGGAAAAATTCCTGAACAAGTTGGGAGTCTTGCAGGGTTGCATTCCTTGAACCTCTCGAGAAACACTTTGACAGGAAAAATCATCCAAGAGATCGGTCAGATGAAAATGTTGGAATCTCTTGACTTGTCTGCAAACAAACTTTCTGGTGAAATTCCTGGAAGCCTTGCTCATCTAAATTTTTTGAGTGTTTTGAACCTGTCAAGTAACAACTTGTCTGGCGAAATCCCACTAAGCACACAACTCCAAAGCTTTAATGCTTCTGCATATTCTGGAAATCCTGACCTTTGTGGGCTTCCACTTCCCAACAAGTGCCTTGGAGATCCTCCAATTACTCCCCAACCCGAAGACAAAAGCATTCAAGACAATGAGGATAGGTCCATTACTCAAGGATTTTATGTTAGCATGGGGCTTGGTTTCTTCTTCGGATTTTGGGGAGTTTTTGGCACTATACTTTTCAATAGTCGGTCTCGACATGCATTTTTCATGTTCCTGAACCACATAACGGATTGGATCTATGTGACCATTGCATTGAACTCGGCTAGACTATAAAGGAGGCTTTAGATCCTATCAGTGAGTATCATTTTCAAAATTTCGACTTCCCTTAATATTTTTGGTTGATCACTGTATAGGCATGAAAAAACTTTTTTAAATCCTATTTTGGAGTCAATCACAAACATTGCTCATATTTTCGAACTGTATCAGCATATTCTCTAACCACAATATATGTGCAGGTCATGTTGCAGAACAAGACTCTTTGGTCCTGAAATTGCTATGGTAACTTATTCTACGACCCTAGTTTTTAACTACGAAACGGCTTGGTATCCCCCATATGTTAGCAGTCATTATTCGATTACAGGATCCCAAAGTTAGCATAATTTTCAAGATTTGCAATTTAATTGGCTAATTAGTGGGATCATATATCCAACTACTACCCTAGCTTTCCCTTTTCTTTTTTGGCAAATCCGTTCATTGATCATATATCCATTTTTCTGTTTTTGCTTTCATTTTTCGCAGAAGCTCCCAGAAACGAGTTTATGTGTCATTGCAATTAAATCATGTGTTTGAGAGCACTTAATCTTCTATTTTGTACTACGTAAATTGTGAATTGTGGATAGTCTAGGCATATCGAAAATACTACGTACATGGCACAATATGAATACCACATGCGCTCAGTTTCTTACTATTTATACAGATAATTGACAAGGATTTCTGTGATTTGCTGCAGATAATGTTTGGTTGCGGCACCTTTCCAAGGAGATATCTAAATTGACTATATTTTATAGAACCTCTCCGGTCTCCCTCTATGTTTGTCAGCGAGCCCATGCTTTAGCAGCATAAGCCTTAGTTGATTTTGTTGATAGTCTTAGCAAGGGATAGAAGAGTGGTCGCTACACGCAGCACAGATTATTCTTCTTACCCTATTATGTAAGACTAAATTTTGTAATTAGTCTTCATGGCCCACATGATTTAAGTATGGCGCATACGAATAATTGGTCCGATGGGATTTTCCATATCTTTATGCTTAAGATTTTATTCTATTGGTCAAATAGAGAAGTTGTTTCCTAAATACGCTATACTTTGATGGGAAGTTAGCATTAATGTTTAATAAGGAAACTGGTCCTCTCTCTGCCTATAAAAGATCGTTTAGGGTTCCATCATATTAAAGTGATATACTAAACAGCTAGAATGAAGGCAAGAGAGAGAAACCTACTTTCCACCTAGGGCGTAATGCTCTAGTAAGTTATGGTTGCTACAGTCACCTACTGGATCTCTCAAGTTCCGCTTAAATGGATCCGGGTATGCTGTTCTTGATTCCTTAAGTTTTCGCTTAATGATTGTACTGTGATTATCATGATAGCTCTAGATCTTGGCATAACGTAGGGTGTTAATTATCTAATGCCATAAAGAATAAAACTTACATATTAATGCTTGCTTTTGTTGATGACTCCAGAAAACATAGCCATCTCTAATTATCCTTGCTTGGCAGATCTGTATATATATTTATTGGGGGTAGTGTGTTTATTCTCTGTTCTTTTTTTATATATCTTTTTAGAAGCTTTTAAAATGAATTTTACATCAGAAATCCGAAAAATAACACTCCACTTATTGAATTGTCATCTCTTGTTATATTGTAATCTATAGAAGTCTACCATCGTCATACCACTATTGAGGATATGTGGTATAGCTTTTTGAATCATGTTCCTCAAACCAGAGTGATGCGATTTCCAATCAACATATGTGCATATCAATGGGGTTAAATTGAAACACCGCATCTCAAGCCGTATCTTTAGCACAGTTTTCTGCGCTTCTTTTTGGATTCATTCAGAGGTAGACACTTCCTTTCCTTTCGACAATTAAAGGATGACGTTGAAGGGTCTGGTTAGTTAGTATCCTAGATTTGTTGTGTTCTTGGGAGCTGAGTCGTCTGATTTTAGTTTATTTTTCAAGTTGTGTGCCTCCTCTGGGCTAGATTCTATAGAATGACGGACCTATGGATCCGAGTTCCATTTATTTTGTGAACTCTTTGAATTAATATCAATCTATCAATTGAGGCACTTCTGTTTCCCAAACAAAATGAGGTGTAGAAATGGATATAGTGATAATCAGCAAGGAACTAGGGGGTTAATGAGTGAATGGGAATGGTCAATAAGGAGATCAAGTACTCTATTCGGTAATGCTTAGTAAGAAACAATAATAATTACAAAAAGAAGTTATTTGAATGAGTTCTCTCTTTGTAACTGTACTTCAGTGTGCAGGCTGTTCCTTGCTAGTTAAGTGAGGTACGAAGAATGACGACGGTGTCATTCGTTTAGTTCATCTAGCAAACCAATATCCAGCGGGGGACTAAACTTTGTACTTGTCGTAACTTTGGCATTGTTTTTCATTTCATCGTAATTGATTCTCATTTCGATGATAGAGTTTTCTCGTTTCCATCATATAAAAAAAAAAATTTGAAGTTGAATGTCATTCGTTTAGTTGATCACAAGTAATGTTCGTTCAATACGATTTATTTAAGCTTTCTTTCTCGAAAAGGGGGAGGCGATGAAGATTGTAACTATAGCATCTTAAAATCACAAGTAATGATCGTTTCTCAAATTCCTACGGAATTGAACCAACCAATTCGGTGTCCAAGTTAAAGAATAATCAGTTACGCCACAAGATGCGGTCAAGACACCCAGAACCACACCTGTAACCCAAGTCAATTCACGAGATTTTTTAAATCCACCATTACACACTGAAAAAAAAAGGAAGGACTTTAGTCTTGCGCTAAGTCAATTGTAAGCACGACTTTGGTTTTTCCAAAATATTGAAAAAGATGGACTAGAATGTGACTAGTGATGAGACAAGAATATTGTATTATAGCCATACATGACCTTGACTTGAGTTACAGCCACAGATTTGCAAATTGAGAGATGTCTTTGTCATTCCAAACTTTTCCCACATACAATTTCTTGAGGTTACAATCGCTTTTATTACTAAGCAATTGCAGAGCTTTAGTCCATCCTTATATTGTCAAATCCGAGCCGTCCAAAATCGAAATGGACGGCTCAGTTGCACTACTCGGATACCACGCCTGGCACACAAAAAGTTCTCTGGCTTTTAGAATTTGGCAAAAGTACACAAGCACCCCCTCAACTATCATTTTTTCTCATAGAGACCCCCTCATGTTTAAAAACGCCCATATAGACCCCCTCAACTATATGAAATGAAAAATTGGCTACCGCTGTTAACGGAATGAGGGAAAATGATGATTCTACCCCTAAAAAGTCATCCACACTTACCCCTCATCTATAAAAATTATCCACACTGACCCCTTCATCTTAACGGTGTTTTTGACAGAAGGGTGGTGATTGGTTAACGGTTATAGTTGAGGGGGTCTATATGGACTGTTTTAAATGTTAAGGGGTCTCCATGAGAAAAAATGATAGTTGAGGGGGTCTCTGTGTACTTTTGCCTTAGAATTTCCAACCTTTCAACCAAGAAAAGTCCAAATTCACTCGATGACATAATTGTTGATGTTGAGATGTGAAGTCAATTTTAGAGTTGCAATAAAAAATGACCCGGAAGGTTTTGGGTCCCGCCCAACAAAGGTTTTAGCGTTTTTTAGGGTTTTCTAGTATTAGCTTGCTTGCACATATAAAAGCAAAGCTAGGGCTGCCTCCTTTTGTAACTCTGACATATTTTCATCATAGTGAAACGCCCCAGCACCCCGTGGACGTACGATTAAGCAATCAGCTTAAGTCGGAACCACGTAATCTCTGTGTCTTGTTCTTTTCTTGCTTTATATTGTTTTCTGTTCTTGGTTTGTTCTTCGATTGTGTGCATTTTTTGCTTGTGGGTTTGGACGTTACAATCCCCAACAGTTGACTCCAAGTCTTTCCTCATAAGTCATAACATGTTGGAAATTTGTTGTCCAATTAAAAAATCTACCTAGCTCTGTCCTAAAAATGCTGCCCCCTGTGTTAAAAAGAATGCACTTTGTGAAATAAAAATAAAAATTATCAATCATAAGGAGTCATTTCCCACAAGTGAGCGGTGAGATTAGTCCCGAGACTTAGTCTAGGTATTTGTATGCTGTACTGGACACCATTTGGTTTCTTCCTTGGATCGGGGTGGCATATGATTGGTGGACTGTTTTTTTTTTGGGAGGGAGAGTAGACAAAATGAGTGCTATTTCTTGGGTTAACAAGACTACAAACATAGCAGAAAAAGCTATTTCATTCACTGCGATTTATTTTAGCTTTCTTTCTCGAATAGGGGGAGGCAACGAAGATTGAATTGTAGCATCTTAACAGAAAAAGCTATCTTTTAGAGAGAGTTGTCCTTCCTTAAAGGACAAGTGGGTGTCCCGCCCGCGAAGCAAGAGAATGGTGGTTGTGCTTGGAAAAAGTTGGAGATTTTCAGTGAATTTAAGAGTTATACAAATACTTGCTTTTATATTTTCTCGAACAATAAGTGAGCCCATGAGATTTTCAGTGAATTTAAGAATATCTTCCGTTGTAATTCCAAGATCTTAGTTTCGGGTTCCGATCCATATTTACTTGAACTTCTTTGCGAAAGTCAAAATTTTATTGGATTGAAATTTATAAAAAAAAAAAAAAAAAAAAAAAAGGAAGAAGAAGAAGAAGAAGAAGAAGAGTCACCAAAGGCGATATTACGGTGGCTCTGGAAATCATGTTGCATTCGGATCATGTGACTCAAGGACGCCTATTGACAGGCTGAAGTTGGGCAGAGGTGTTTGACAAAACCATGGAGAATGGGTTCCAACCTAGTTAATTAATTACTACAACACTTTTAATAAACGGATTACAGGCAAACTGAAAAACACGAGTTGTGTGATTATCTTGCTCAAAAAGATGAAGTTGTAGGTTTTGAGTCTGCAAAAAATGTTCAATTAAGAGCTAGCCCATCTAAGAGTTCTCGTAACTAACACATAAAGTTTGAAACAGCAACGCGCATTGACATCATTGTTGTCTCCTAAGTCTTTCATCATTGTGGTAATATTGAAGCACCACATTTCAAGCCGTATCTTTAGCATAGTTGTCGGCTTTTTTTTTTTTTTTGACAACGTAGAGTGTCCCCGGCCAGACTAGCTTACGCGCACCATGAGACTAAATCTCTACAGGCCACCAGCAGCCTATGGAACGTTCTTATGGGAGCCCATAGGGAAGCCCTTAGGGGACTCAAATTGGGACCTGGGGGAGCAAACCCCAGGCCTTCACCAACTGAGACAAACCCCTTGGGTTGTTTTCTACGCTTCTTTTCCTTTTGACAAAGGATGATGTTGAGGGTTCTGGTTAGTTTCATATCCTAGATTTTTGTACTCTTGAGAGCTCAGTCTGATTTTAGTTTATTTTTCAAGTTTTGTACCTGATCTGGGCCAGATTCTGTAGAATGAATGACCTTTCTTGATTTGTGTAAATTTCGCAACTTTGGCATCGTTTTTCATTTCGTTGATAAAGTTTTCTCGTTTTGGTATCAAAAAAATGTTGAATGCTGATTACAACTTTTGACCAAGGGATCTCGACTGAAGAACATCATCACCCGCTAGGAAAGGGAATAGCAATCTAACGAACATAACAGAAAAAGCTATTTTGTTCATTGCGATTTATTTAAACTTTCTTTCTCCAAAATGGGGGAGGCAATAGACCAAGATTGAACTATAGCATCTTAACAGAATAGGAAAAGTTATCTTTTAGAGAGAGTTCTCCTTCCTTAATGAACAGGAGGGTGTCCTGTCAATGAAGCCAGAGAATGGTGGCTGTGCCTGAAAAAAGTTGGAGATTTTCTCCAACAATAAGTGAGCACATGAGAACAATAGGTTGTACAATTTGTATTGGGCAGTCGGTAAACCGTGGTTCGGGGTTTTGGTTCGAACATAGGTCTTTTGATCCGGAGGTGGTCCTCAATCTCTTAAAATCACAAGTAATGTTCGTTACTCAAGTTCCTACGAAATTGAACCAAGTTAAGGAATATTCAGTTATGCCATAAGATATGGTCAAGACACCCAGAACCACTCCTGTAACCCAAGTCAATTCGCAAAGTTTTTTAAACCCACTCGTACACACGGAAAAAAAGGAAGGACTTTAGTCTTGCGCTAAGTCAATTGTAAGCACGACTTTGGTTTTTCCAAATATTAAAAACGATGGACTAGAATGTGACTAGTGACGAGACAAGATTGTATTATAGCCATAGGTGACCTTGACTTGAGTTACAGCCATAGATTTGCAAATTGAGAGATGCCTTTGTCATTCCAAACTTTTCCCACATACAATTTCTTGAGTTATTTATTTATTTTTGTTGGTAAGTAAGAAAAAGATTTTGACAATTTCTTGAGGTTACAATTGCAGTTATTACTAAGCAATTGCAGAGCTTCGGTCCATCCGTATATTGCCAAATCTAAGCCGTCCAAAATCAAAATGGATGGTTAAGATGCACTACTCGGGTATCACGTGGTGAACGCTCGGCACTCAAAAAATTCTCGGCTTTTAGAATTTCCAGCCTTTCGACCAAGAAAAGTCCAAATCCACTCGATGACATCATCGTTGACTCCAAGTCTTTCCTCATAAGTCATAACATGTTGGAAAATTTGTTGTCCAATTAAAAAATCTACCTAGCTCCGTCCTAAAAATGATTCCCGTGTTAAAAAGAATGCACTTTGTGAAAAAAAAAAAAAAGAAGAAAATTTAATCAATCATAAGGAGTCAATTTCCCGTGAGTGGGTGGTGAGATTGGTCCCAAGAATTAGTTGAGGTATTTGTAAGTTGGCCTGGACACCATTTGGTTTCTTCCTCGGATCGGGGTGGCATATGAATGGTGGACAATTTTTTATTGGGATGGAGAGTAGTCAAAATGAGTGTCATTTCTTGGGTTGACAGAACTACAAACATAACAGAAAACGCTATTTTGTTCACTGCGATTAATTTTAGCTTTCTTTCTCGAAAAGGGAGAGGCGACGAAGATTGAATTGTAGCATCTTAACAGAAAAAGCTATCTTTTAGAGAGAGTTGTCCTTCCTTAATGAACCAAAGGGTGTCCCGCCCAAGAAGCAAGAGAATGGTGGCTGTGCTTGAAAAAAGTTGGAGATTTTCAATGAATTTAAAAGTTATACATATACTTGCCTTTATATTTTCTCAAACAATAAGTGAGGGCATGAGAGCGGTAGGTAGTAGAATAAGTTTTGGGCAGTTGGTAAACCATGGTTCACGGATTGGTTTGGTTCGGCCATAGGTCTTTTGATCTGGACATGGTCTTCAATCTCTTGAAACCACGAGTAATGTTCGTTACTCAAATTCCTACGGATTCGGTGTTCAAGTTAAGGAATAATCAGCTAGCGGCAGTAGCACATCAGAGGATCCATCATCAACGACCTACTGGAAGAAGTTCACAAGCTGAAGATACTCGAGCAAACTCTGCAGAAACGCTATGGTGACCTTAGGGCAGAGCAAGAACGGATAGTTTGATAGTTTTTTGGCGAATCTGTTTTCTTGTTGTATTAGTTTTCCAGTTGGATCGAGTCGAATTGGGTTTCTTCGTGCTTCAGAAAATGTGGTAACATGGTTAAGAACTTGATACCGCAACCTTCAATACTCTGATCGAGGGGCTTTGTCGTTGTTGAAAAAATTACTGGGGCTGGCTACCAAAATCTAGCATGCATCCTATCTGACCTGTCTACTATCCCGATCAGACAATATTACTTTTGGATTTTTTGAAGTCTTGTATCTGCCCTTGTAATTCCAAGATCTCAAGTGATGAATTTTGGGGCTTCTATGCTTAGTTTTTTTTGTATAAGTTAAATATATGAAATTGGATCTTAGTTTTCAGGTTTGGATCCAAATTTACTTAGTGAAAGTCTTATTTTTATTGGATTGAGATTTTTTCTTTTCTTTAAAAAAAAAAAATCGTGTTGCATTTAGATCTTGTTGGATTCAGACTCAACGAGGCCTATTGACAGGTCAGGCCTTATTGGGGGAGTTAGGTGTTTGGCAAAACCATGGAGAACGGGTTTCAACCTAGTTTAATTAGTTACAACACTTCATACACAAACCGAAAAACACCACCTTGCGCAACTATCTTGCTGAAAAAGATGAAGTTGCAGGTTTCGAGAGTGGAAGCAGCAAATATAGGTATATAATTAACATGTATTGTGGCACAAAATTTCCACTTTAGAGCCCAGTTTAACAATTCTCGTAATTAATAAGTAAGACTAAACATTATCATTGGCATTGATCGCCAATTTTTTTCAAATGCTTAGTCGTTTGAACATACTACGGCTATGTTTGGTAACACTGCCACTTTTCTATTTTCTATTTTCTATTTGCTAAAATCAATTTCTACTTTTCCAAAAAAAAAAAAGTAAAAGCAGAAAAAATGTTTGTATTAACCTGTTTTCAAAAAAAAAAAAAAAGAATATCTAAAACCAGTTTTTACTTTTTCTAAAAATATCTCTCTTGTAATTTCTCCACTAATTCCCAAACAATACACAAGAGAGAGAGAGAGAGAGAGAGAGAGAGAGAGATAGAGAAGGACATAGGGTAGAACAATTCTGCCATTAGACAATTCAAATTGAATCAAACCAATCTAACGTCAAACCGAATCAAACCAATCTAATGTCAAATTGATTATTGTTTCGTCATACGGGGTAGAACAATTCTGCCATCCGACTGGATGGTTGATGTGTTTCTCTGTTTCCTGATTCGATTCAATGAGATTTGGGCATGAGTTATGATAGCCAATCGATCGATCGATCGATCGAGAGAGAGAGAGAGAGAGAGAGAGAGAGAGAGAGAGAGAGAGAGAGAGAGAGAGAGCCGCTTGAAACCAGTGGGACCGAGAGAGATCGATGGATCTGAACTTGGGGAAGATTGAGGTAAGGAGAAGTCGACTGATATAAGAAGAACTCGACTGACGCGGAACGTGCCTTCCAGGATTTGGCAACCAGTTTTTTATTTTTACAAGAAGTGAAAGTAGACTTTTGGTACTTCCTCAATTTTCACAAATTTAGAAAACTCATTTTAATTTTTAAAATGAAAATAAACAACCAAACAAACTTTCGGTTCTAAATTTTGAAAATGAAAACAGAAAACAGGAAATGAAATGGTTACCAAACAAGACCTACATATTTCAAAAACAAGGGTCAGATCTGTGGGGTGACGGTGGTGGTGATTTGTCTCTACCAGGGGTAGGTGTTAGGGATTTTTCTGGTTGGTTTGGATTTTTCTTGTTGGTTTTATTTTCTGCTGTGTTGTTTGGTTTTCTCTCCCTTTGGGGAGTTTTTCTCATCCTTCGTGGGTGCTGTTTGGCATAGGGGCGTGTGAGTTTGGTTCTTTGGGAGAGATTGGTGTGGTGTGGCACTGTTGCTCTCTGAGGCGATTTAGAGGGTAGATCTTTCTTTTGAGTCTATTCACCTGTTTGGCTATTCTCCTTTGTCTAAGGAAGGGTATGCCCTTTGAATCTTTGATCAGTTGACGTACTCTTTTTGGTTTTCGAAATTCAGATATGTTTGTTCAATTGGGCATTGCTTGAGGTTATAATCACAGTTATTACTAAGCAATTGCAGGGCTTCATACCATGCATCCACATGTATCGCCTTATCAGAATTTTCAACCATTTGACCAATAAAAGTTTGAAACAGAAACACTCACTGACATCATCACTGTTGACACAATCCATTGATTAACATAACTAAAAAAACACAGACTGCAAATTCTCATAAGCCTGTGTTCTTACAGCTTCCTCTTGTTCTTAATATTGCGTACGGAAATGTTAATCTCTACAGGCAAAAGCTCTATGCAACTTCTCCATGTTTTCCTCCTCCTTGTGGTATTACCATACTTGAACCCTGCACTCTCCTCCATCAGGAGTTGGAGAGCATGCTGAAACAATCAGGTGCATAGAGAGGGAGAGACAACCTCTCCTCAACTTCAAACAAGATCTTATCGACGATTATGGTCGTCTCTCTTTGTGGGGGAGTACCAAAGACTGTTGCAAATGGGAAGGGGTCCACTCCAGCAACCACTGCAATACTACTAGTCATGTAACCATGCTCGATCTTCATAGAAGGTTTGATTCTGTTCAAATGAGGTATTATGATTCACCTCTTTTAGGTAAGATTAGCCCTTCATTGCTTGAATATTTACACCATTTGAGGTACTTGGACCTTACTCGGAATTATTTCTCAAAAAGCCGCATCCCAAAATTCATTGGTTCCCTGCAGATTACGATACCTGAAACTTGCATATTGTGCTTTTTATGGCCCAATTCCTCATCAGTTCAGCAACCTTTCCAACTTGTGGCATCTTGATCTCGGCTACAATTATTGGCTTTATAGCGAAAACCTCAAGTGGCTATCTCATCTTTCTTTACTAAGTCACCTTGACCTTTCTTACGTTGTACTCAGTAAAGCAACTGGTTGGGTTCAATCTATAAGTAATCTCCCTCTCCTCAAAGAGTTGCACTTATACCAATGTTACCCTCCTGATATCACTCATTCATCCCCGTTCCGTTTTAATTCTTCCGTGTCCCTATCCTTTGTTGATCTTTCTTCCAATGGTCTGTCTTCTTCGATATACAATTGGTTGTTCAACTTCAGCAGTAGCCTTGCTTATCTTGACCTCAGATATAACGTGTTAAAAGGTTCGATTCCAGATGCCTTCGAAGACTTGATTTCCCTCACAAACCTTAGTCTCCGTGGCAATCAACTGGAAGGTGGCCTTCCGAAATCCTTTGCAAATTCAAGTCACTTACAATCTTTGGATTTGTCAGGTAATGATTTAACAGAAGAGCTTCACAAGTTTCTCCAAAAGTTGTCTAGGGCAAAGAATACGTTAGAGAGTTTGGTTTTAGATGACAACCGGTGTAAAGACCCGTAAATTCGTATAATTGATTTAAATGATTTAAAAGAATTAAAATGATGAAATTGGTCCAGAAAAGTGAGATTTGGGGTTAATGTGAAAAGGTGTTGCATTTAAGGGGTGAAAGTGTGATGAGTGTGTAGTGTGTATATGACTTGTGTGTGTGAAAGGTAGGGAAACAATTTTCCCCTTCTCCTCTTTTCTCACTCTCCCGTTCCTCTCTCCCCCTCTTGGCTCTCACTCTCTCACTCTCTCACTCTCACTCTAAACAAATTTCACCCAAACAACACAACCCACACAAAACACTCTTCAATCCATCATTCCTTCGGGTGGTGGAGTCCGTATTTTGTTGGTTTGAGCTCAGAGGAAGCGTATCCCGTTCGGTTCTGAGATTTGAGGCTAGGGCTTGGAGAATTCCTTGAAATTGTTCTTCAATCTTGAGGTAGGGAGTTCTAACTTTCAATATATGTTTATGACTTGTTTCTATTGCCTTGATTTGTGCCATTGATCATTGTTGTGGTTGTTGTTGCTGAAAACCCCATGAATATCTACTGAGAATCTGCTCGAAGTCCATCGTTATCGATAACATCTTCCTTTGTTATCGATAACATTATGTTCCAAAACCCAGAAAACCCTTTGTTATTGATACCTCCTGCCTTTGTTATCGCTACCCTTGCGTCTGGAATGATATTAACCCCTTTGTTATCGATACCTTCCTTCATGGTATCGATAACATTACATTTTAACTGATCTCGACCCTTTGTTATCGATACCATACCTCAAGGGTATCGACAACACCATGTATTTGGACAGTTTTCCTGACTTCGCTTCCTCCTCAACTATTTTGGGTTTCGGTCACTTCTAATCCACTCCAAACATTTCCAAAATGGTCTCTAACATGATCACCCATATCTAGCGACTTCATTGAATGTACCCATGGGTTTTAATGCTTAATTAGATTTGATTTCATGAAAATCATTCTGTATATCTTTGTTGGATTTGAATGGTACAAGCATGACGATAAAAGGAGTTTTGGAACTTTACGACCATGACGAGAATACTTCAAGACATCCCAAATGGGTAGAGTATTTGGCAGAGGACATTGGGGTCCTTTAATTGGTCCAGTAAGAGCTATATGCTCGTATTTAATAGTTCAAGACATCCCAAATGGGTAAAGTGCCTGGCAGAGGACATTGGGGTCCTTTAATTGGCCTAGTAAGAGCTATATGCTCGTATTTGATACTTAAGGACATCTCAAATGGGTAAAGTGCCTGGTAGAGGACATTGGGGTCCTTTAATTGGCCCAGTAAGAGCTTCGGCTCATGACACATGTACGAGACACGTCATGACATATGGTGTTTTCAAAGTTTGTTCAGTGAGACACATGATTGGTTTTTGAAAACGAAAGGTTGAAATTGGATTACTATTGTTGCCCTTCTATTGAATCTTGTGACCATTGTTCTTCTTGTGATCGTTCCTACACTTCATATGCATGCATTGTTAGATTAAAGCTTTCTACTGGGCTAGTGTAACTCAAACCTTACATCAATTTCAAGTACTAACCCAGGGCAGTAGTTCATGTTTGGAGTGCATGGATGTGGACATTCTTTTGAAAGCTATCATCGAAGAAATTACTTTGTCATCTTTGTAAATCACTTTTTGGAAGATGTATTTGTAACTTCATTTGTTATTACTGTGATATGAGGATATTGTAAACCTTAACTCTTGATCACTTGATACCTTTGTTGGTTTTGGGGCCGTTGAGCCGATGATGTATTAACTGGAAAACCTTTGGACTTGGAAGTGTAATTGTGGAAATGGAAATGTTGAACTATTTTGGGGTATTTGTATGGATTAATGTGAGGTTTTATTTATGAAAATCTCTTTATAATTATGTTGAAAATCGAGGGTGTGACAACCGGCTTAAAAGGTCCATTGCCTAATTTCACTAGATTTTCTCTCCTAAGGCGATTGCGCCTTGATAATAGTCGATTGAGTGGGTAATTCCCAAAAAACATTGGAAACCTTCCGAGTCTTGTTTATCTGGTTTTGTCAAGGAATCAAGTTACAAGGTCATTCCGCTATCTTTCAGTGTTCCCATCGTTGGAAAGATTATTTCTTGAATACAATCAGTTGAATGGGACTATAGACGGAAGTATTGGACAGCTTCACAAGTGATAGGTGCGTAAATATGCCTATATACGCCCTCTAACTTAGGCTTGTTATGTTCTTTTAATGCGCTACTTAGGGTTTGATACTCGTTTTCTTTATTTCAGGACCTACTGAGCCGTTGGATAACATTTGAAGCTAAATCGATATAAAAATAATTAACGACGCAAAGCGAGCTCAAAGTTATGCTTGGAGAATGGTAAACTTGCCGATCAAATTAATTAAGAGGTGGATCAAGCTTATAATGGATGGTTTTGTCAATAAACTTCTTGGGCTTTGCACGTGCATATGATGAGGGCCCACTGAATTTCTTTTATTGGGCTAGAGGTTTACAACAGCAGATATAAAAAGAAGCAAGGTTTGGTTTTTAGGGATATCTCATTCTCACGGCAGAAACAAAAGGGGGCTGCCATGGGACTGCTTTTCCACGCATAAACAGAGGAGAGGAGTAGTGGCATCGGGGAACTTCTCGAACCTAGAAACAGAGAGCACTACGGCAGCAATAGAAGCTTCAATGGAATTTTATCTTTGCCTGATGATCCTCTCCTCCATGCATGGCTAATCTACTCGGCTAGGGTAACGAGGATGTCTCTCTAAGTAGCGTAGTTGTCTGATTCTTAGGGTTTTGTATTCGACTTGATTGTATGACTTGGTCGATTCATAACTTTTTATGAGAGTTTATATTTTTTCTGATATTCGAATGTGTTTGTATTCATGATTTCAAGCATTGTCATACAATGATTCTGAATGTTTCGAGATAGGCTTTGAGATAGACTATACGACGTGAGACGGGTCGTGCCGTGGTTAAATTCAATGAGACGATCCGTGCCATGTTGAGATAGCCTATACGGAGTACGAATCTTGATTATATTTTTTGGGATTGTCGATAGGAATTGCTACCCTATGGTGATCTGGTTGAATGTTGAATATGAACCCTAGCTTTCGAAACAATTGCGTTATAAGGGGAGACTGAATCGGAAACCCTAGTCCCTTCTCTCATTTGTTTCAAAATTTTTTAATCTGCTTTCTAGTTTAGTTTTAGATTAATCAAATCAACTCAAATCCAAACCTTTTCCTTTGTAGAATTAAATTAGAAATCAATTGAACGTATTGCAACTTAGCTTTTTACTCTCCGTGGACGATCTCGGACTTAACTGCTATTCTTCGGGATAATTTTTAATTCCGTGTTTTATAAATTATATTTTTGGTACGAAAACGACAGACCAACAAGCTTGAGGTTTTCAACTCATTAAAAGGCACAATATCTGAAGCCCACTTCTCCAATCTCTCCAGTTTGTGGTATTTGGACTTCTCTTATAATGCACTAACTTTTAACGTCAATTCTGATTGAGTTCCCCCTTTCTAACTTCATGATATAAAGTTGTCGTCTTGCAAGTTGGGTCCTCGTTTCCCAGAGTGGCTTTGAACCCAGAACAAATTTTCTCAGCTTGATATCTCTAGTACTGGAATCACAGGTAATATTCCTAGTTGGTTGTGGGATCAGTCTCCGATATTGAACTATTTAAATCTCTCTCACAACCAGATTAATGGCTTGTTTCCTGATCTGTCTTTGAGGTTTCAGGGTCTTGTTCCTTGGATGGATTTAAGTAATAATCTTCTTACAGGTCCAATACCACTAGTTCCTTCTAATCTATCATCTTTGATTCTCTCCAAGAATAAGTTTGGAGGCCCACTCTCTTTCTTATGCGCAATTACTGGAGACTGGTTCTCCTATCTTGACCTCTCAAATAACCAACTATCGGTTGAGCTTCCATGTTAGAGATTTTCAAAAAATAAAGGAGTCGTTGTTTTGGTTTTTAAAATTTCCTTATTTCCTTAGAATGCTTGGTTTTTTCTCTTTGTGAGCTTTGTCCCATATTGGATAGTTGAGAGAAGTTGGAGTAGTATATATTAGGAAACTTTCCTAATATGAATAAATAATGATCTAGTGTGGTGCAGCCCTATGGTGCTTCACAACATACCTGTAGAGCCGGTACACACGCGTGGGCTGTGGTGCATTGTCAGTGCTAGGCGCCTTGTAGGCGCCATTTCTTATTGCGTGTTGGCGGTAAGGTGGCGCTGACGTGGATGCCGCGTGTCGCACACGTGGCAGGTGAGTCACGCGGAGCGTTTCCGATCGGGTGCAACTTGAGCCTACAGGTGCGTTGGTTCGTAGAGTTGCGATCTCAGCCGTCGATCGCGAACGGGCACGATCCAACGGATTGGGTCAAATCCGATTGGGTGTGAATGAAACAGTACATCTGTTGGGTGTGGCTGGGTGTGACTAGTCGATCTAGACCATAGGATCAGATCCAACGGTCAGATTGGATCGGGTGCGTACCCATTCCCAATGGATGCGTAGTGGCCTATAAATAGACCACTACTTGTCAGAATCCACACACACATATAATCCGAATTTCTCCCTCTATATTTTCTAGTATTCATTCTGCGTTCTGTTTTGTTGCAGAAAATAGAACATAGTGGTTCTCGGTTCTTATATTCGTTCAAGCAGGTATTCTGTCCGTTTCGTTAGTGCAAATGAAAACGGAAAGAACTTCGAGTTCGGGCTTCGATTTATCTTGAAGGCAGATTTGCTGTAACCCTTTGCATACCAATTGGTAGGGGCAAATACTGTCTTTAGGAAAGCGACATAGTCATGACTCAAAGCGTATTACAGGTTTGGTAGAGATTTCGTCAACAGTACAGATTGCAGCGGCCAATTTTTCCAATATTCCATACTGTTTGTCCCAGTTCAAACAACTATCCATCATTAGTTTGGCATACAACAATTTGTGCGGCGAAATTCCTATCCCTATTGGGTCGCTAAGTGAAGTTCGAGTATTGAACTTGCGCGATAACAATTTATCCGGGGAAGTGCCAGCATGGTCGGGGACACACCTGCCAGAATTGGTTGTCCTTATTCTTCGATCCAAAGAGTTCAACAGAAGCACACCTCAACAATTATGCGATCTTAACCGCATTCAAGTCTTGGACTTATCCCAGAATCATTTATCAGGAAATATACCACCGTGCTTTTCCAAATACACTTCTCTGGTGGAAAGTGACGGGAGTGACCACGGTGGCATATATGCTAATAAGTCCGTTATGCTAGGAGGGAGTGACTTTGTTGATGATGTGGGTGGGACATATGTAGCAATATATTAAAAATCATGAGTACGACAAAAATCTAGGACTACTAAAAATCATTGATCTTTCTAGCAATTTATTATCCGGAAATATTCCTGAACAAGTTTGGAGTCTTGCAGGGTTGCATTCCTTGAACCTCTCGAGAAACACTTTGACTGGAAAAATCATCCAAGAGATCGGTCAGATGAAATGTTGGAATCTCTTGACTTGTCTGCAAACAAACTTTCTGGTGAAATTTCTAGAAGCCTAGCTCATCTAAATTTTTTGAGTGTTTTGAACCTGTCAAGTAACAACTTGTCTGGTGAAATCCCATTAAGCACACAACTCCAAAGCTTTAACGCTTCTGCATATCCTGGGAATCGTAACCTTTGTGGGCTTCCACTTCCCAACAAGTGCCTTGGAGATACTCCAATTGCTCCCCAACCCAAAGAAGATGAGGATAGGTCCATTACTCAAGGATTTTATATTAGCATGGGGCTTGGTTTGTTCTTTGGATTTTGGGGAGTTTTTGGCACTATACTTTTCAATAGTCGGTCTTGACATGCATTTTTCATGTTCCTAAACCACATAACGGATTGGATCTATGTCACCGTTACATTAAGCTGGGCTAGACTACAAAGGAGGCTTTAGATCTTATCAGTGAGTATCATTCTCAAAATTTTATCTACCCTTAATTTTTTTGGTTCATCACTATATTATATATAGGTGTGAAAAACTTCTTTTAAATCGTTTTTAGGATTCAATCACAAACATTGCTCATGTTCTCAGATTGTATCAGCCGTAGTCTCTAACCACAATGTATGTGCAAGTCATGTTGCAGAACAAGACTCTTTGGTCCTAAAATTTCTATGGTAACTTATACTACTACCCTATGGTCCTGAAATTTCTATGGTATCTTATACTACTACCCTAGTCTTTTAACTACTAAATGGCTTGGTATCCCCATATGTTAGCTGTCATTTTTTCTTTTGATTACAGGGTCCTAAACTTAGGCATAAGTTTCAAGATTTGCAATTTAATTGGGTAATTAGTGGGATCATATATCATCGCTCCCTTTTTTTCCTTTTCTTTTTTGGCAAATCCGTTCATTGATAAAGTGATGGTGACTTAAATTTGGGTTTTTCTATATCCAATCGTCACATTGATTGTACGATTTTTCTTTTTTTCTTCATTTTTTGCAAGAAGCTCCTAGAAATGAGTTTACAACAGAGGTTGCAGAGCTTTTGCTAGTTCTCTTTACTAGACCTTCCATACATTTCCCAAAGGAGTTGATAGTAGTTTAATGTGTCATTGCAATTAAATCGCGTGTTTATAAGCACTTAATCTTCTTCTCCTATTTTGTACTATGTACATTATGAATTGGGGATAGTTCTAGCATACTGAGAATACTACATGGCACAGTTTGAATACCACATGCTCGATTTCTTATTACTTAAACCTCTTATTGATAAGGATTGTTGTGATTTGCTGCAGATAATGTTTAGTTGCGGCACCTTTTCAAGAAGATTTCTAAATTGGCTACTTTTTATAGGATCTCACCGGTTCTCCTGCAAGGTTGTTCAATGAGCCCATGCTTTAGAAGCACAAGCCTTAGATGATTTTGTTGATAGTCTTAGGGATAGAAGAGTGGTCACTACGCGCACCGCAGATGGTTCTACTTATCCTAGACTTGCTAGTTTCCCTTTTTGTTTTTTATGTACGTATGTCATGAAACTGATATCCTGCTATTAATGAAGTTACTCCCTCTGAGATTTTATATATTAAAGAAGTGTTAACGGAACATTTTTTGGCTAAGTTTCGTCTGCACTTTGACCTCAATCTTACTTACAGAATTCAACTCTCCCTATGAAACCTTTGCCATGATTAATGTGGAGTAGTAGGGGGTGGATCGGTTTTTTTTTTTCCTATATATCACTTTAGCCTAGAGATCGAAATTCCAAGCCCATTTTTTCATCTTTGTGACTTTTTTAGGCCCATCTGATCATTTGGGACTGATTTAGGCCTTCATATGCCCCCAACTCACTGTCTATCTTTCTGTTTATAGTTGGCGCCTTGGTTTTCTACTTCTCAAAAGTTGAAGCCAAAAAAAATAAAGGGTCTCTCATTCATATTTTAGCGGCATTCATTGGTGCATTTGGAAAGCACCCAACGAAAAGCCGTCTATTCTTATCCATCCCAAAACGCTGCATTCAATCCTCTTCCATGACCCCCAACCTTTCTAATACCCTTAGAAGACAACATGGTTCTGATATTTCAGAATTGTTTGCTTTTGTTGACAACTCCAGAAACCATAACCATATATCTCTAGTTATCCGTGGTTGGAAAGTTCTGTATATTTATTGGGGCATGCGTTTGTTTCTTCGTAATTCAAAGATGATGGAGTTGGTACCTCTTTTCAAGAAGATTGATGCTCTTCAGGAGTGCTCTTTCATTGTAACAACTAACGCAGTTGTCCAAGATGGACTCCTGTATCAAAAACCTTATGATATACTAATAAGTATAAGTTCCGATAAAAAATATATGTCTATCAAGCCGGTCCTCCTGGAGTCCTAATCCTTGCTCTGCCACTGTCTTAACATTGCTGTTTGTCATGCGAATATCCCTACCAATTCTCTGTTCTTCTTTCATTTTTTCCTGATTTTTGGCTGCTAGAGAGTAGAAAGGATGTCCTCAGCCAATTCAGCTCCTTGATTTATGACTTTTGCTGCTGGGTTCAGTCCTTTGTTCCCAAAATGGCCCCCATTTCTGTCACTTATTTTTCGACGGCCCCCATTTTTGTCAGAAAATGGTATGCCATATTACCATTCATCCTGGAAAGACATCCAGTAACTTTTGTTAATTATGTGCATCATAAGATGAGGGCACTTTAGCATTTCAAAAAAGGCAAAACAAGGAAAAACGAGAACCAAAACAAAATAAGGAAAATAGAAACTTAAGAAGAAGAAACGCACCGGTTAGGGGTAAAAAAGGAAGGTTGCTGAGAAAGTCCTGGGCAACTTCTCAGTCTTGCACTTTAGTCAATTGTAATAAAACAAGATTGTGCTAAATGTCCATATGATGTGACTTTGACTAGTTGAATTTCTTTGTCATTCCAAACTCTTGCCGCATGTAGTTGGCTCGATTGAGTTTTACAATCGCGATTATTACTAATAATTGCAGACCTTCATTTCATCCACATATTTGGATTATTAGCATTGCACCCGTTCTATACATAGGAACAGAGAATAAACTTGTTCCCTGAAGTTTACCTTTATATCAAAGGGCGGCATGTATATCTCTTAGAATTTACTCCACTTTTAGAAAGAATCGGTTTATTGCATGCATAGATATATGTATATTTTTCTCAAAGATAATTAGAAAAATTCCACAACAATAAAAAAAACGAATAAAGAAAGAAGATAGGTTTCAAGAAAAATTAAAGTATATGTATTTTTATGTTCTTAATTAATTGAACTTAGTTTCCTTTCCAATCAAAATAATGTAGGAATAAATATTTTTGTACTTTATAAAAATTATAGAATAATAAACAAAAAGATGAAATGAGTAAATTCTATCTAGGAGAATGAGTTAATGAGAGAGTTTTCTTTTATTTTAGGTAACTACATTTATTTGGTATATAGTATAGACAGATATGTCCGAGTTTTCAATTATTGACCAACCAAAGTTGAGGCACCGACATAATTGACATTATTGTTGACTTCTTCAAGTCTTTCCTAATAACGCGTTCGGAAATTTGTGTGCTGAGCAATATTTTTCCGTTTTTCTTTTAACAATCTTTATAATTTTTTTTGATAGGCAAGAGTAGCGTTTTACTAAAAAAAACTTGATAAATAGTACATCGAGTTGGGAATAGGGGAAGAAAATGGGAAAATGATGGCCAATGATGTGTTTTGATAATTAATATCTGCCAAGAACATTTTCACCATTAACAAATTACATGTTCTCAGCATGTCCTACACGGGTATTAATTATTGTTCTCAGCATGTTCTTGACGGGTATTAATTATCAAAATACTTAATGGGCCATCATTTTCCCGAGGAAAATTCAACCAAAGGTTGGATGGGAAAAAAAATTGACACATGGGACAAAGCCTAATACACCCAAGGGCAAAGCACACCTAAAAATCTTGACCAAAAAAAGCACACCTAAAAATGGCAAAGCGCAAATGGGCCAAGCCTAGCCCAAGAACCAAAACCAAACCGTAAACATTGTTACACCAAATCACCGACACCACCCAAAAACAATATCTATTCTAAGTAATAAATAAAATGGGTGCCATTCTATTTGTGAACACACTAATTATATCTCGTCTCTCTACAGCTCACTCTTGTTCTTGATTTTGCTTACGGAGATGATCATCACAGGCAAAAGCTCTCTCCGACTTCTCCACGTTTTTCTTCTTGTTGTTTTAGCATACTTGAACCCTGCTCTTGCGCTCTCCTCGTCGGGAGTTGGAGATGCTAAAACAATCAGGTGCACAGAGAGGGAGAGACAAGCTCTCCTCGAGTTCAAAGAAGGTGTTATGGATGATTTTGGTTCTCTCTCTTCTTGGGGGACTACTGAAGAAGAAGAAGATCTAAATGACTGTTGCAATTGGAAAGGGGTCCAATGCAGCAACCACAATACTACTAGTTATGTAACCATGGTTGATCTTTCTTATCGGGCTCTGGGAGGTGGATTGCGCGGTAAGATTAGCTCTTCATTGCTTGAATTACACCATTTGAGGTACTTGGACCTTAGTGGGAATGGTCTATACGGCGAAATCCCTCGTCAGTTCAGCAACCTTTCTAACTTGAGGCATCTTGATCTCGGTTTCAATGATATGCTGAGTAGTGAAAACCTTGAGTGGCTTTCTTGTCTTTCTTTACTAAGTCACCTTGACCTCTCTATGGTTGAACTCAGCAAAGCAACTGGTTGGGTTCATTCTATGAATAATCTCCCTCTCCTCAAAGAGTTGCATTTATCCCGTTGTTCCCTTCCTGATATCTCTCCTCCATCCTCGTTCCGTTTTAATTCTTCCGTGTCCTTGTCCATCCTCGATCTTTCTTCCAATAGTCTATCTAATTCGATATTCAACTGGTTGTTCAACGTCAGTAGCAGTCTCGCTTATATCGACCTCGGAGGTAACGAGTTAAAAGGTTCGATTCCAAATGCCTTCGGAGGCATGGGTTCACTCACAAACCTCAGCCTCTATGGCAATCAACTTGATAGCCTTCCAAAATCTTTTGCGAATTCAAGCCATTTGCAATCTTTGGACTTGTCAGGTAACAACTTAACGGAAGAGCTTCACGAGTTTCTGCAAAAGTTGTCTGGGGCAGAGAACTCATTACAACGTTTGGCATTAGATAGGAACCGGCTTAGAGGTCCTTTGCCTGATTTCACTAGATTTTCTCTCTTAAGAGAATTGTACCTTTGTAAAAATCTATTGAGTGGGCCATTTCCGAAGAACATTGGGAACCTTCCGAGTCTTTATTATCTGTCTTTGTTTAGGAATCAAATTACAGGGTCATTCCCGGATCTTTCAGCGTTCCCATCTTTGGAATATTTACTACTTCAAAACAATCAGTTGAATGGGACTATAGATAGAAGTATTGGACAGCTTCACAAGCTCCAGTATTTCAGCTGCGCTTTCAACTCGTTAAAAGACACAATCTCTGAAGCCCGCTTCTCCAATCTCTCCAATTTGTGGTATTTGGACTTATGTTCTAATGCACTAACTTTAAACTTCAGTTCTGATTGGGTTCCCCCTTTCCAACTTGGTGCAATAAAGTTGGCGTCTTGCAAGTTGGGTCCTCATTTCCCAAAGTGGCTTCGTACTCAAAACAAATTCTTTGTGCTTGATATCTCTAGTAATGGAATCAAAGGTAATATTCCGAGTTGGTTCTGGGATCTATCCCCGGGATTAAACTATTTAAACCTCTCTCACAACCAGATTAATGGCTTGTTGCCTGATCTATCTTTGAGGTTCAAGTTATATCCCGGAATAGATTTGAGTTATAATCTTCTTACAGGTCCAATACCACTAGTTCCTCCAACTGTAGTATCTTTGAATCTCTCCAAGAATAAGTTTGTAGGCTCGCTTTCTTTCTTGTGCGCACTTGCTGAAGAGTGGCTCATCTATCTTGACCTCTCAAATAACCAACTATTGGGTGAGCTTCCATATTGTTTGTCTCAATTCAAAAAACTAACCATCATTAGTTTATCATACAACAATTTGTTCGGGGAAATTCCTCTCTCTATCGGCTCGCTCCAGCAAATTCGAACATTGAACTTGCGCAATAACAATTTGACTGGAGAAGTGCCTTTTTCTCTTCAAAGATGCATGATGCTGAGTACTATCGACTTGAGCGGCAACAGATTCACAGGAATAGTACCAACATGGTTGGGGACACACCTGACAAGTTTGATTGTCCTTATTCTTCGATCCAATGAGTTCAAGGGAAGCATACCCCAACAGATATGTCATCTTCACCACATTCAAATCTTGGACTTCTCCCAAAATCATTTATCAGGAAATATACCACCATGCTTTTCCAATTTTTCTGCATTGGTAGAAAGTAAGAATTCTGATGCCACCACAAGTTTTGATTACAGAGCATATTTTGATGGTCCGTATGATGACGGCACATATGTAGCTAATGCATTTGTTCAATGGAAAGGAGAAGAACAGGAGTACAGCAAAAATCTGGGACTACTAAAGACCATTGATCTTTCTAGCAACAGATTATCCGGAAATATTCCTGACCAAGTTTGGAGTCTTGCAGGGTTGCATTCCTTGAACCTCTCGAGAAACACATTGACAGGAAAAATCATCCAAGAGATCGGGCGGATGAAAATGTTGGAATCTCTTGACTTGTCTGCAAACAGACTTTCTGGTGAAATTCCTGGAAGCCTTGCTCATTTAAATTTTCTAAGCGTTTTGAACCTGTCAAGTAACAATTTGTCTGGCAAAATCCCAATAAGCACACAACTCCAAAGCTTTAATGCTTCTGCATATTCTAGCAATCCTAAACTTTGTGGGGTTCCACTTCCCAACAAGTGCCCAGGAGAAGAAGAAACAACAGAATCTCCCAATACTGCTCGTGCCAAAGACAAAAACATTCAAGAAGATGATGATAGTTCCATTACTCAAGGATTTTATCTTACCATGGGGCTTGGTTTCTTTTTCGGATTTTGGGGAGTTTTTGGCACTATAATTATCAATAGTCAGTCTCGACATGGATTTTTTATGTTCCTGAACCACATAACAGATTGGATCTATGTGACCATTGCATTGAACTGGGCTAGACTACAAAGGAGGCTTTAGATCTTACCGGTGAGTATCATTTTCAAAATTTTTGACTTCCCTTAATTTTTTTGGTTGATCACTGTATAGGTATAAAAAAACTTCTTTTAAGTCCTATTTAGGATTCAATCACAAACCTGTGTTAGCTTAGTCTCTAACCACAATGTATGTGCAGGTCATGTTGCAGAACAAGACTCTTTGGTCCTCAAATTGCTATGGTAACTTATACTACTACCCTAGTCTTTAACTAAAATACGGCTTGATATCCCCCATATGTTAACTGCCATTAATTATTTGATTACAAGTTCCTAAAATTAGCATAAGTTTCAAGATTTGCAATTTAATTGGGTAATTGGTGGGATTATATATTGTCACTCCCTTTTTTCCTTCTCTTCTTTAGCAAATCTGTTAGAGTAATGGTGACTATATTTGGTTTTTTCTATATCCAACCGTCACATTGATTGTACCGGTTTTCCATTTTGCTTCCGTCTTTCCCAAGAAGCTCCTACAAATAAGTTTACAATAGAGGTTGCGGAGCTTTGCTACTTCTTGTTACTAGACCTTGTTACTAGACCTTCCATGTACTTCCCAAAGGAGTTGATAGTAATTTTATGTCATTGCAATTACCTCGCGTGTTTGGGAGCACTTTTCCTTCTATTTTGAACGATGTACATTATGAATTGTGGATCGTTTTGGCAAATACTACACAGCACAGTTTGAATATCACATGCTCTGATTTGCTGCAGATAATGTTCGGTTGCGGCGGCACCTTTCCAAGGAGATGTTTGAATTGACTTTTTGTAGGATCTCATCGGTTCTCCCGCTACGTGTTTCCACCAGCCCATGCTGTAGCAGCAAAAGCCAAAAGCTGTAGTTGATTTTATTCCCAATCTAGTTAGAGGAGGAAACAGTCAACCTTTTGGCAATTTTCCTTCTGATAGTCTAGGGGATGGAAGAGTGGTCACTACACACACCACACATGGTTCTTCTTACCCCAGACTTACTAGTTTCTATTTTGTGTTGCATGTTTATCCTGAAAACTGTTATCTTTACCAAACTTTAATAACGATGTCTTTGTGTCCGCCATATAGCTTTGATGAATGCAATTTCCGATAGCAAAAAAAAACCCTTTAAGATTATCAATAACTTGCATCTTAGATTGCAAAAATTATACGAAGACTACTCTTCATTTGTTAAGGGTATTACAGTTTTGTGATTCCTAAGAAGAATTGCTATTTGTTTTTGAATTGAGGGCTTTGCTGGTGATTAAAAATATAAACTTGTCTTCGATGGGTATCTTTAATTGATAGTTAGAAACTATAGAGCGATTTCTCTTAGTTTACAAAGTGGGGCCTTTATGTTACTGTAAAAATTAGATCTTCTTTTTTTTAATCTTACTTTAAACATTAAGGCTTTTTTACTTGAAATTAGGTCTTAACTTTTCATAATTAAGTGTGTTTTTGATACTACAACATTAAACTGCTTAAAAGAATGATACAGTTAAATAGAGTAGAAAACAAGCGGTAGTGCCCCAAAGCACTGAATAATCTCTCATAAAAGTCGTACATAATGTCCTATTTTTTAATGATGTATTTTTGCTAGTCAATAGACTAAATTTTTCCAAATCAAAGTTTTGAATATCGTACTATACCATCTAATATATACCGTTCTTCAGGAAATTTGGTGCTTACAACTTCAAGTTTTGCTTCATAAAAAAAACCAAATAATTTCGTTGATTCCAGGGCATTTCGGCTACCTCAGCTTTTTGTACCGGTGTATCAAATGAGTAAGAGAGGGAGGGACACATGTCCATAAATACAAACTACACCCAAAATGCCGACAAGTGTCCATAAATACACATGTCAACATTTTGGATCAGCGACAGGCATTTCGGACAGAGGATCGAAAGCCTTATAATTGGATATTTATTGTATAAAAGTAACTCTTTTTTAAAGATATATTTTTTGTGTTGTTAGTATAATAAATTACGGTACCCGAAATTACTTCAATTCAGGTACGTATCATACCAACACAGACGGTATCGTAGCCGGTGCTGTATTCAAATCCTTGGTCCAGACAATAGAAAAAAGCAAAGTGTACGTGAACCAAGAGTGATTTCAAGGAATCGAGGGCGCACAGCGTAATTATTTTCAAATCAAGGGGGGTGTTTGTAAAGTTCACCCAATCTCTTGGGGCCGGCTATTCGCAGCCACAAATTTTCTACCATAGCCCACTATATTTCGGTGAGTGGTTGTTGAAAATTATAAATAACATTTCGGTAAATAGTTGTTGAAAATAATATTATATTTCGGTAACTATATGTCGAAAATATATTCAATTTTCGGTAGACAATTGCCAAACATGCATTTTCGGTAAATAGCTGTTGAAAAAAATATCATATTTCGGTAATTGGATGCTGAAAATGTATCTAAATTTCGGTAACTAACTGTCGAGTCTAATTGAAAATTTTTAACGGGGTATGGGAGAAAATTTGTGGCTGCGAATAGCGCTGCCCAATCTCTTTTTAAAATCGAACTACTCCTACTACGGAGTACCAGAGGAGAGAACTGCCGCCTCTCTTCGTCTCATCGCCTCTCTCTCTCTCCCGCCGTCTCAAATCGAACTAAGGTCGAGCAGAGGTACCTCTCTCTCGCTCTCTGGTTGTCTAACTCTTATCTGTTCATTGTTTTTCTTAATGGTAATTTAGATAGCTTTAACAAAAACATGTTCGGGGTCTAGTAAATAAACAAAGGAGTAAGGGGATTTCTAGTCCACACACCATGAGTGAATTCATTCAGCAAAGACGTAGGATTGTTATACATTTAGGGGCAGGGCGGCTCGGCGTACAAGCAAACCCTTGGGTTCAAAAAATACGCATACGTATGTTTTCCATATATGTAACTTAGTTTTCTTTAGTATTGTTTGAAGCCAAACTAAAAGACAGTTTTCAATGAGTTTGTGAAATTACTAAACATTACAGTATATTCCAACAAGACAAAATAAACCGAGCCCGAATAAGATTCGCAGCCTAAATCCTGGAGCCGCCCCTGTTTAGGGGGCCTTTCTTTTTAACATTCTTTTGGGCATGGAGTGGTACTAAACGACAGTTTTCAGTAAGTTTGTGAAAGTACTACACATTATATTTCAACAAGACAATATAAACCGAGCCGAATAAGATTCGCAGCCTAGATCCTGAAGCCGGCCCTTTTAGGGGCCTTTCTTTTTAACATTCTTTTGGGCATGGAGTGGTGGCTTTCTAGATTCCTGCCTAGGGCCTGCCCTGCATA
Organism: Rhododendron simsii; assembly: GCA_014282245.1. NCBI lineage: Eukaryota > Viridiplantae > Streptophyta > Magnoliopsida > Ericales > Ericaceae > Rhododendron > Rhododendron simsii. Next base: position 28,991,479 of record CM024957.1, on the reverse strand, counting down.
TGTACATATATTTATTGATATATACATGACACTAATAGCAGGGAAAGACTAAATACAGAACCCTATTTGGATGTGTACAGTATGGAGTATGCACCCCCTTGAATCACTTTGAATTCATAACATTTTTTTATAGAAATTCATAACTTATTCTATGAAATTTGCAAAATTTTTACAAGGATCTGCAACAGGTGCGTAAAAGTTCATGACATTTTGTTCTACCATTCATAACAAAGAAATGCTATGAATCCAAAATAATTGTTATAAATTTATGTCAAAGTGTTATGAATTGATATACAAAGGTTATGACTTCAAGAATGATGTTATGAACTTTTATCCAACATTTATAAATTTTTGGTGATTCCCGTATACACAGAAATAGTGCAAGTTTTGGACCTTCAATTGGAAACAACAATATGCTTATCTTTTACTGCAATTTTTTCTTAGAGGAGGTAAGAAATCACATAAATAGTAAGGCAGTATACACGCCGCACAGTTTTTCATGATAGCTTTGAATATTTTCATTTTGGTCTTCTGAATGCTAATGGAAGTGTTCGTGCATTTCAACTCCATTGAATTAAGGAGACAGTGGAACACTGTGTCATCGTTTTTACCAGCCCAGTTTTTTTAGTAAAAAAGGATTGTGTCACCGCTGTCTCTTTGTAGAGAGGAAAACCGAGAGAGAATGCTTCACCTGAGCCATCCTCCAACTACGGCAACACTTTCCAGCCACCATATTGATTGCGCCTTAGGTTCAGCTCTCAGTACAGACCGAAGCTTCACATTAGGGTTTCCCATGGCAAACAACTTCCCCACCGCTTCGTCTTCCTCTTCTACAGCACTGAAGCAGCAAACCACCTGTGGAGCATCCCCCGAATCTTGCAATACTTCTCACAGGTGCTTAAACTTTTCAACAGAACTTTTACGAATGCGTTTACATAATACATATACATGACCTGAAATACTCTGCCAGTTTCTTTTCGAGACACTGAAACACTTTGTTTACCTTTCCCTGCATTGTTTTCATGATATCTTGGAATAATAGGTCTTACCTAGGCAACCACTCCCGAGTGACCAGTCTCGAGGATGGCAAATAATGTGACAATCTGGAGGGAAGTAGACTACTCAAGAATTTCACATTTCCTTGACCTTGTAATTGAATAAAGAATTCAGAAACTCTAAATAAAAGGATGAAGGAAATGAAATCTTGCTTGGTTTTCACTGGGAACTTGAGTAAGGAGTAGATCTTTTTGGGTTCCGAGCCGGTATAGAAAAATAGGCAAAGTCCAGCTTGAGTACCAGGGCTGGAAGCGGGAGAAGGGATAAGTGTTCAACTTCTGCACTGCACCTCCCGCTTTTTGCCTTATGTTTCAGCTGCACAAGCAACAGCATCTCCTCCTGCCTTATTAATAGAAGTGTTCGTGCATTTCAATCAACGCTCATTGTATTTGCCCTGTATGATTCCAATAGTCCACACACCTTGTAAACTTATCACATGCGATGTATATTGTACTTATATTTATCTCTCAATGCATATAATTCTGTTCAATTGAGTGTATAGTGACGCATGGATATAAATATTTCAAGGGTTTGGAACTTGCTTACGTTACACTGCATTGCTGAATTTTCAGATTTCAAATAGTTGGTTTTCTGAGTGCTAATAGAAGTATCATGCATTTCAATATGAACTTACCTGGTGAGGTGGGTTTTTGTTTTTCAGATTATTTATGAGTGGTGAACTTATATAAGTTGCAGCACTACTATAATAAAACCATCTTGGAAAGTTTTGGGATGGTGGTGGTCCCGTGTCACCCTCGATCCATCCTTCTATACGTTTATTTTGATATACATGTGTGATTTTCTACATTTATAGTTGCAGACCCGAATGATGTTTGTGTAGGAAACATGATTTACCCATACATGGGGTGTCAGAGACCATCATCGGTGTGTTGGGAGGAGGGCAACTAGGTCGGATGCTATGTCAAGCTGCATCCCAAATGGCAATTAAGGTGATTGTTTTGGACCCAATGGAGAACTGCCCAGCAGGTGCATTGTCACGTTGTCATGTGGTGGGGAGCTATGATGATAGCGTGACAGTTGAAGAGTTTGCAAAAAGGTTGGGTTTGAATGAGAGTCTTGCGAGCTAATGTTTTTTTTCTCCCTATTCACGTGTTCTCTTGATGGCAATATTACTTCATTCAACAGAACCTACCTTTTTAGGTTGCTGATTAAGTTTGGTATATAGGTGTTCAGTTTTGACCATTGAAATTGAGCATGTTAACGTAGCAACACTAGAGAAGCTTGAACAACAAGGGCTAGATGTCCAACCTAAACCCTCTACAATCCGAATTATACAGGTATGTTGTTGGACTCGAATTCGAATCTGGATACAATTGGGCAAATAGGATATCACATTATGACCTCTATAAGTAGTTATCGAAGTCATCTGAACTAATCTGTGGGATGCATCTATGACTTTATAACGATGTGGTTGTGGTTTTGACTATATTTACATCAATGATCAACCGCATCTCTTTCGTAAATATTGTGTTACCTGTAGCATCCATTGTCTGTTGGGGCTTTTATTTTGTTGTTTGCCATTTGAGAAATCAAGTTAATTGTACTTAGAGCATCCGTAATGGGAATAATCAAAACCAATAACCAAAATGTGCCACGTCAGCATTTGATTATTCATTTAGTTCATAATCAAACTTAACAACCTCTACCTTCACATTGGTTATTTTTACATCCCGAACAAAACAAACCCCCATAATACACAATGTCCATATGTCCAATCGCAAACGAGTTCTAATCACGCACCCGACCACACCAAATTATTCGTCTCGATGAGACGATTCCAATGTGAGGCATTTTTGAATTATTGAGTTTTGAGTTTAGTTATTGAGTTTGGTTATTGAGTTTTGATTATTGATAAAAGTTGTTAAGTTTGATTATGGAATGAGTGAAATTTGATTATTTGCTAAAAGACTTGTAACTTTGCTTATTACAATGTGGAGTATTTTTTTAGTATTGTTGTTAAGTTTGCTTATTTACAATCATTTGCTTATTACAATGCGGATGCTCTTAGATACCTATTGCAAAAATTTTGGTTGTGACAGATTGATCTATGTTGAATGCGGACATGGTTAATTGTATTTAGTTACTCTATCCAGGAAGTAGTTTATGAGAAAGTAGATGTATGGATATCCTGAATGTTTGATAAAGAATCACCAACTCTATTGACGTAACTTTGTTTCTTGTTTTGGGTATTACTGTCTCAGGATAAATATCTCCAAAAGGTTCATTTTGCTCACCATGGCATCCCACTTCCTAATTTTATGAAGGTTAATCACCAATTCACCATGTTACGAGAACGTTATTATTTTCTTTTTCTGAAAATGATAGTGGAGAATATCACTGTGTTTGATAGAAAACTATGGCTTAGACAGATAGATGATCCTGAAAGTGCCAAGAAGGCAGGTGACCTGTTTGGTTATCCTTTAATGATAAAGAGCAAAAGGCTTGCTTATGATGGGCGTGGAAATGCTGTTGCCAAGACAGAAGAGGAGATCTCTTCTGCAGTACAAAGTAAGATCTTTGCTTCTGTAAACAATTTGGAACTTCATCATAATACTTTTCTGGTGAGTTCCATCCGTGCAAATGATCCGGTAATTTGCTTTCCACTGTTGGAAAATATACTATGGTAATATTTTGGTAAGGAATAGACATCCATGATTTTACTCCAGACTCAGTATGTAGTTAATTAGCTATGTATTTTTCACTTCAATTTTTTGTCGTTCCCCCTATTTGTTTTATTGTTGGTAAAGTCCATGTGATTCTGAATCACAGAATCTTGACTCCCCATTTTGGAGCATCAAACTTTTGGTTGATTCATTAGCTCTAAGTTTGTTGTCTCGACTGCTTTGCAACAAAAATTTAAGATCAGTCTTCTTACTCTAGCCGTCTAATATCGTAGCCTTTGGGTTATATACGCTAGGGTTGTAAATGGTTCTCAAGTATGAAATTGTCAAGTCTTACGAAAACACGATTCATGCCATCTTTAGGTGAATCTATTTTGGAGGATAAATCTTACTATTCGCGGTGCAAAGATACACTTCATATTTACTTTTCATGCGATTTGTAATAGTTGATTCAAAACCGTTCTTGACTTTGTTACTTACCAGAAAGCAAGAAACTAATTTTGCAGTGTCTAGTGAAAAAATAACCTCTTTATTCTTCCATGACTTATTGATCAATCCCTGATTAGAGTTTTTAATAGAATTCAAACCAGGTTCTTTGACCCATTCTTTCCGTTCTTTTTCTTCACATGTCACAAATTCACAATACATGTAAAGGTGTTTGAGTCTATAACAACTTATAAACATAAATTTTTTGTCACCATTTTCGTGGAATAAGATAGTTTAATATGATATGGATCAAATCAGGATGCTATGTTCTTAAAATAAGTTTAAAAAGTCATGAATCTTGTTGATTATAATTTTCAATATGAAATCAAGAGAAACTACATACGCGAGTACATATCTTTGTATATTAGATGTAAATAAATTAATTTTTCTTTTGAATTCTTCTTTCCTTTGAATCATCTATGATAGTATAGTCAATCAGTCAATTGGGTTATATAGGATCCTCGATCACACCTTGAACCCACCCCTCATGATAGAAGCTAGCATCTTAACTAGTAGATGACATTATCATCATTCGAAACGAGACTAAAGTCTCATCAATCAAGTCAAGATTTTTGTTGTTTTGTGCCTAGAATTATCATACTTATGATGTATTGTTAGTATTTAAATCCATAGCTGCCGGTTTACATATACTCCCTCCATCCCTAAATGATTGTCTGGCCCGCAACCCTAGAGGCCAAGGTTCGCGGTCCGGACATTTAATTAGGGACGGAGGGAGTATTATATTAATCAGTATATTGCAAGTTCACAGGTTTGGAGAAAGGCATTTCTGATTTAAGTGCTCAATGATGCTTTTGATGATGTACTTTATTGTGGACATTATTTGATGTACTTTATTGTGGACATTATTCGAATCAAGTTAAACTAGATAATACTTCATTGGAATTCCATGTTTGGGTCATGCATAAAAATTTTATGGTATTTTATCCATTTCAAATTTTCTACCAAGTCAATAAATTCAAAGCATTATAATTGCATCCATTTTTTGCACTTGCAGTAGATTTCCAAGTTGATGATTAGTAATACGTGAGTGCTATGAAGAACAAACATGCCTTATTGGTCATTGTTTGCATCTCGAATACTTCTTGGGCATGGACTCAGCATGTACACAAGAAAATACTGCGGCATACGGCAAGCAGCCTTTCCATTTGATTGATACTAATTTTTTTGAGTTTGACATGCTTGGGACACGTGCATCGCGTTGGACATGATAGAGGACACAGTAGGAGTTGTTTCGTAGTTCAAAACAAACTTGTTTCGGGAGTCAAATCGCCTATGTGATGCTAAAAATGGCAAAATTTCTAAATGCAAAGACATTAGTTTGGACGAAACTCTACTTCATCAAAATACTCATGCTTCTCTCTCTCTCTCTCTCTCTCTCTCTCTCTCTCTCTCTCTCTCTCTCTCTCTGTATATATATATATAGAGTCCGGATCCAATGAGGGATCCCACACAGCCTTACCGTGCGGGACTCCCCTCTCCCGAGCCAATTTCAACGATCCAAGCCGCTCAAAGTGATCAGAACGTGATTTTCTTTCATATCTCAACCATATTCTATTGATGTGGATTAACAAACTTCCCTCTGTTCTATTGTATATATTGCTTCCAGTTCCCCTAATTATCTAGGCTACTCTCTTCGCAGCCCTTGGAGGATATGATCATGGGTTATATGTTGAGCAATGGGCCCCATTTGTGAAGGTTGGTTTCAACCATGTTTCATTTGCTTAGTACTATTTGTCATGATCCGTACATCTACTTTGTATACCTGAAAACTTCTGTTTGTTTTCTGTTTGCTTGTGTGATTTTTGATGTTGAGTTGTACATTTCCAAGGTAAGACACACAAGAGCTCAGCTACTATGAGTTCCAAACAAACAGTTTTAGCGGTTGATTTGGGAAGAAGCTTGGAAATTTCAAATACTACTATAGTTTTCAACTCTCTCAAAACATAGTTTATGGTTGTGACAAGTAACTGTTGAATTTGCAGTCACATTTGGGATGCTCCTCATATGTAACTGTTCACTTTGGAGGCCTACTACTATTGGAATTTGAAAAGTAACTGTTCAAAAGCAGAATCTTCAATGGATGCGAGGGGGCATAAGGTTTTCTTTAGCTACTTTTATATAGAAACCAAAATTTGACTCACCATTAATTGTAGTAAGTATGGTGTAACAAACATTTGCTGCCTCTTGGAGTGCCTTAGAAGTTAGAAACATTTTTCTTTTTTTGCTTTTCTCCTCCTTTTCCAAGGTTTGAGATGGAATTTTTGTTCTTCAAAATTTCTCGGTCAAAACTGGTATTTGTTTGCGTGCCTGTGAGGTGCAAATGAATGAGTAATTTGGAATATTCTGTTACTTATTTGGAGCTTCAAATGGGTGTTTTCCAAATGGGCGGAGGTTAGCAAAACCGTTTCAGTAGAGCTTACACAATTGTTATGCTTGGTAGTAAAAAGTAAATAATCCTGTTGTGCACTTAGCTTATATGTCAACAAAGTCGAAAGTACCCGTGATATTATGACACTATCACACCAAAGCTTAGATGCAACTAATCATCTTTTTTGCAGTTTTGCAATTTTAGTTTGAGCACTTCAGTCAATTGCTGTAGCGCTTTAATCCAATGCAATTTGTTGCTTCCTGTTCTTAATCTTTTCCTCGTGGAATTTCTTTTTGATGGTGGTATATTTGCAACATTGTCATGTCTTGTTATTAAGGTACCTGTTATATGGTGGAAGAGTCACTGATGACTATTGTTTTGTTTCTTTTTTTGGGTAGGAGCTAGCTGTGATTGTAGCTAGAGGGCGTGATAAATCTATCCTCTGTTATCCTGTTGTTGAAACCATTCACAGGTAAATATTTCAGGTTCACTAGTTTACCCAGCCTGTTTCTTATTTCAACCTCTGATGGCATATTGTTTGTGACCTCTGTCATCAGTAAATGTAATAAATATGCATGTCGATCTTTCTGTTGTTGCAGGGAAAACATTTGTCACATTGTTAAGGCACCTGCTAATGTGCCATTGAAGATCAGGAAACTTGCTACTGATGTTGCCTATAAAGCAGTTAGTTCCTTAGAGGGTGCTGGAGTATTTGCAGTGGAGTTGTTCTTGACAGAGGATGGTCAGGTTGCGTTATGTTGTTTCAATTGTTTGTGCAATTGTTTGTTGGTTGTTCCAGAAAAGATTTCCTGATGATATGTTCTCATCTAAGTTATTCTTGTGCGCAGATTTTGCTAAATGAAGTAGCTCCTAGACCTCACAATAGTGGCCATCACACAATTGAATCATGCTTCACTTCACAATATGAGCAGCATTTGCGGGCAATTCTTGGTCTTCAACTAGGTGATCCATCGATGAAAACTCAAGCTGCTATTATGTACAACATACTGGGTGAAGACGAGGTGAAATACATTTGTGTTGTGAACTTTCCCCATTATAGTCACACTTAGAAAACAAGTTCATCGAAGCTGACTTCTCAGAAACAATTGCATTACAGCTGAAAGATGGGTTCCTTGATGGCTTTGACTTTATGTTCATCATATTATAAACGGTTTTGCTAACCTCTACCCACTAGGCCGAGGATAATATGCACATAATTTCAAACAAGCTCGGATGTCAATGCATATCTCATAGATATTAATACACTTTCACAAATATCAATACACCTTTCTCGGATATCAATGCATCGTTTTACCTATTATCCTATCCGTTTGGGCGGATATTAGAATAATCCTATTACGAATTGATAACTATGTATTAGAAATGCCATTAGTTATTAAGAAGATATTTGTACTAATCGGTAGGTGAGAAATCGTAAAATATAGTGTATAAGGAGTGGTGACTTTATGTAGCACGAACATGGATACAAACTAAAAAAATGGGGATACAGACACAGCGGGGGACACGCCATGTGTATAAATAAATTAATATATATATATATATATAAAACTTTTTATGAACCATTGTATATGAACAAATGAGCTTTCAGTGTATACGAGCCATTTTCTATTTTTTCTTATATACATACACATATACAGACATGCAGCAAGAGGGGGGGTGGGGGTTGTTTGGAGACGAGAGAGCTCATGGTCGACCTAGAGCTTTGGAACGAGGAATTGATTGGATCAATCGATGAAGAACTTTAAGTTACAAAGGCATAATTACAGTTTAACCCAAATGTTGAGTAATTTCATATTAATCCCGAAAAATTAAAAATATTACATTTTGACCCCCAGTTGTGTCCCCAGCATGTCCCCTATCAAAAAATAATAAAAGTTATTTGTACACGCCATACATGTCCCCATGTGCCCTTGTCCAATACGTGGATACGGCGCCCTTTTGGATTGTCGGTGCTTCATAGGCGGTGAGTGATTAAACATCAAGTAAGTGAGGGGCAAAATGCAGAGTGATGCTAATATAGCTTTGGAAAATTAAATGACCAATTAACAAGACCCGAGATGAAGGTAATCTTCCAAGTTGTGTAGCTATATGCAATGTAAAAGATTGGCTTTTCAAAAAAGGTTCTCTGGGTCTGGTTTCCAAACCGGAAGGAATACTTGGAAATAAGGCTAGAAAGATGTGATGGTGAGAAGCTATGAAACATCGACACCTCTAGAGGTCGACGTATCGCAGTGTCGGACACGGAGACACGTATGAGACACGCCACGTGGCGTGTCCCATAATTAAATTTAATTTTTTTACAGGGACACGGGGGGACACTGATGGGGACATGGCAGGGGCCAAACTGTAATTTTTTAAAAATTTGGTGCCAAATTGTAATTTTTTTAAAAAAAATTGGGTGTCAAACTATAATAATTTATTTATATAAATTAATATAGAGGTGGCGTGTCTCCCCCCGTGTCCATGTCCCCTTTTTTTAGTGTCCCTGTGTCCGTGTCTGTGCATCATAGGTGAGAAGTGGTATAATAACCAAGGCTTGACCTTTTGACATGAAGTGTTTTGTTAAAAGATCAATGTTTAATTTTTTTTTTAAATTTTAAAAAAAAAAGAAAAAGAAAAAGCGCCTACTCAGACCCCACCCAACCCAATGCCAAGTTAACAACCGGACGAACTTCCAGTGGCCTTTGAAGGAACTCGTCCTGCTGAGCCCTTGAACAAAATGCCAAGTTTCCCCGTGGGGTTTGATAAATTGTTTGTCGGACGCTTTGGTTTAGTCTTTGTATCATTCAGAAACATAAAAGTTTACAAGCTATATTAGAAAAATGAGACCTATTACTAATTACCATCCATAATAAGGAATAGATTAGCTTAAACTCACAGATCCCAAATAAGAGCGATATATGATTTTGTTGTTTTGGATATATTATTATGGATTAACCATTGAGAGAAAAAAAAAATTGTGCATCCACCTATTTGTCTACCCAATCCATCCCCGTATTAAACAATAGTGCTACGGTGACCACAATTGGATGTCATCTTATGTGACTCCATATGTGCACTCATCGGATATGCATTGCGAGACACATAGAATGATGACAACAATATTACCCAAAGAGTCATGTTTCATGCTATTTAAATGTGCATTCCAATCATTTTCACATTTTTCTCATGGATAATTTTGTTCTTAGGCTTCTTCTGTTGATTCTTTTGAGTTTTGAGTAATGAAGTGCCCCATCTTTGTTTTTTTCCCTATGCATTCGAGACACATTATGATGAAACAAGTTTTACTTATATGTATAGTTAGCAATTAATTAGATTTCAAATGTGTCAAATGTACATTTGGCATATTTTCACATTTTTCTCATGGATAATTTTGTTCTTAAGCTTCTTCTGTTGATTCTTTTGAGTTTTGAGTAATGAAGTGACCCATCTTTGTTTTTTTCCCTTCCCTACAGTCCACTTAGCATTCTCATGTTTAAAAGTTTTATTTTGATGTATATCTATGCGAACTTAATTAGACTCTTCAATCATGTGTAAATGTACTTTGGATAGGTCTTCAAATCTTAAAGTTGAATGGCTTTGTGAACTTGGGGGAAAAAGGGAGCCAACCGATATTAGGTTTCTCTCTCTCACTTAGCATAACCCTAAGTAACAAATACATAACAAAGTGAACCCTAACTTAACACTCCCCCTCAACTTGGTGCAAAAATATCTATCAAGCCCAACTTAAACACAATGGGGTGAAAGATCTTACTACTAAGTCCCTTCGTAAATATATCAACTAACTGGTCCTCAAACCTTACAAACGGCATACATATCAAACCCTTGCTCAGCTTCTCCTTCATGAAATGCCGATCAATTTCTATATGCTTCGTTCTATCATGCTGCACAGGATTATGAACAATATTTATAGCCGTTTTGTTATCACAATAAAGCTTCATAGGACCACCGTCAGAGATCCCCAAATCCTTCAACAAAGTTTGGAACCATAAAAGCTCACACACGCCATGAGCCATAGCCCTATATTCAGCTTCTGCACTTGATCTAGCTACCACTGACTACTCCTTATTGCGCCAAGAAATCAAATTCCCACCAAAAAAGGTGCAGTAGCCAGAAGTAGAGCGTCTATCATCCACTGAACCAGCCCAGTCTACATCAATAAAGGCTTCCAACCTCAGGTGACTATGATTAGAGAACAAAATTACTTTACCTGGAGCTGATTTGAGATATCTCAAAATACAGTAAAGTGCATCCAGGTGCACTGTACGTGGCTCATGCATAACTTGACTGACAACTCCAACGGCATATGTAATATCTGGTCTAGTGTGAGGTAAGTATATCTCTCCTTATTTGTATGCTCTCCAACATCTCCACTAAGATGATTAGCGGAGAGTCTGCAGGTTTGCATCCCAACATAACTGTTTCTTCCAAAAGATCAAGAATATACTTCCTTTGGAAGATAAAAAAATGCCTTTATTAGATCGGGTCACCTCCATCCCAAGAAACTATCTCAAAGATCCCAAGTCTTTAATCTCAAACTCTTGAGCAAACCGAGCTTTAAGATTGAGTATTTCATCAACATCATTGTCTATCATGATTATGTCATCCACATAGACACAATAAGAATAGCAATCCTATCGTTACCTCCCTTGATGAACATAGTATGATCTGCTTGACTCTGCCTGTATTCAAATCTCAACATAGCTTTGAAAAATCTGTCAAACTACGTTCTAAGTGACTGCTTTAATTCATAGAGGGCCTTTTTCAATTTACACACCTTCCCTTTGGCCTTTAGTAACAGAGTAAGAGAAACCTGATGGTATATCCACGTATGCTTCTTCTTCCAAGTCACCATGAAGAAATGCATTTTTTACATCAAATTGTTGAAGAGGCCAATTCAAAATAGCAGCACAAGAGAGCAAAGTCCGAATAGAGTTCATTATTGCTACCAAAGCAAAGGTTTCCTCATAGTCGATCCCGTATGTCTAAGTAAAACCCTTGGCAACCAGTCTTATCTTGTATCTCTCAACCGTTCCATCTGCTTTATGTTTTACTATAAACACCCATTTACAACCCACTGATTTCTTTCCCTCTGGAGGAGACACTAGTTCTCAAGTGCCATTCTTTTTCAAAGCTGTCATCTCCTTTGCCATAGCTTCTTTCCACTTAGGTATTGTGAATGCTTCCTTTCAAGTCCGTGGGATACATATGGAAGAGAGAGAGGAAACAAATGCACGATACGAAGGAGATAAACAATCATATGAAAAAAACTGTGAGATGGGATGTTGAGTACACTATCTAACTCTTTTTCTATGAGCAATAGGAGCATCAAGATTATGAGAAACATGAAAGGATGGTTCATTCCCAGATGAGTCAGCCGAAGAATCAAAATTGGAATTGAAGCCGGAGTAGGTGATAGTGATTGGCAAGGTGGCATCGCACATGCCAGCTGTCCCTTTTTCCGTCGAGAAAACTTCTGCAAGTTAGGCAACCTGTGCGGGCAAAGCCTATCTTCATCAACATCTCGGCCACTCATGTCATGTTCTGCTCTTGCTTCAGATATAGGTTCCTCCCTTGAGTTTTCCTTTTTCCCCTCACCATAACAAGGTATTGGGAAGTAAGACCATGACTCTTGATTACGAGATATCAACATCTCCTCCTCTCTATCACTCTCCCCCTGAATAGATGGACCAGAGGAAGGATAAAAGGACTTAAGTTCCCAAAAGGTGACATCCATAGAAACAAACATTTTCCGGGAGTGAGGGTCATAGCATTTGTAGCCTTTCTGGGTAGGAGAGTAGCCAAGAAAAACACATTTACGGGCTTTAGGATCTAACTTACCACCGGGATGTTTAGGGGCATGAACAAAACACACACAACCCAAATTAGGTTTCTCTCTCTCACTTTGTATTTATATGGACAAGAGTAAAAGTACAAATATACCCCTAATTAACAAATACATAACAAAGTGAACCCTAACTTAACAGGCTTGGTTATTCATCTTCCCTCTTTGGAAAAGATAAGCTGATAAACAACTCCATGCCCAGTGTATTCATTTGAATACCCATGGCTAAACTTTGCGCCGCCAGTGCAGTGTACCCCGTCTGATTTTTTCACTTTACCTTCTCAAAATCAATTACTGGTTCATATCATGTTACTTATTTTCTTGGTGGAAAAATGTCTGTTACAGTGTTACATCAGTGAACTTCCAAGCAAAAGTGTCATCTTTTCTGCTTTTCTTTTATATTTCTTGATAGGTAGCAACTAACTTTACCGGTTTGATATGTTACCGGTTGTCATGCCTCCAGGGAGATCCAGGTTTTCTTCTGGCTCATCAACTTATTGGAAGGGCATTAGGTATTTCAGGGGCAACTGTTCATTGGTATGATAAGCCAGGTTAGATTATTATTTAGAACTATTCAGTTTGTGTTCATCACGTTGATTGTTCCACTTCTCTCCCAATACTATCTTGCTTCTTTGAACGGTATTGCAGAAATGAGAAAGCAACGAAAGATGGGTCACATCACGATAGTTGGCCCTTCTATGGCCATTGTGGAAACACGACTCAAGTTCATGCTTAACGAAGAGTTATTAAATGGGGATACCTCAGGTCAGTTGTCTAGTTAGTAACTTGGTATTTTATCAGTCTAATGCATTTCTGATAGTTGTGCCAGATTAGGAGAATCTGCATCTTGTTTGGCGTAGTTATGACTTCAGAGAAGATAGGCAGTTGCTTTTGATTTGTTAGCCATTTCCTGGCAGTTTCTGGTTGGACTGAGACTTCTATTGGCAGTGTTCTTTAGTCGTGAAATAACTTGTCATCTGCAAGTAAAAAAGACATACCTCAAATGCTACCTCGCATGGTCCCAATGCTTGTCTGAGATTCTGAAATCTTCTCTCTCTCTCTCTCTCTCTCTCTCTCTCTCTCTCTCCTTTTTTCCTGTCGTTTCCTTTTGTTTCTTCTCCTTTTTCCTTTAACTTCGTATATTTTTCCGTGGTAACAGGATACTTGCATATTTCTACAGGTATCTTGGTCTTTAAGGTCATGGAAGGAAAATGATGTGTGTTACCTGACTCATCAAATCAATACCTAACTGCACTTTCTCTCACCCACTTCAAGGAACTACACTTTGTCATCAACTATGACAATTCCACATGTTTAAATGGTTCCCAATGCTTGTCTGATTTTATTCTGATTAATCCACTAAGAACTCATGACATCTGCGTCTATCTAAATGATCTCGGGTCTCATAGTCTCCCTTTGTTCCTGTCATTTCCTATGCATATGTTAGCGAGTAACTCCGTTGTTCAAAGAGGCACTTCGTATATTTGCAGTACCGCTAGGAAGGGAGTGGAAATGCGGAGATGCCCGCCACATCTCTGTCACTATATTCTACAAGATTGAATCTTGGTCTTTAACACAGAAGTCATGGTATTTTGAAAATTGATGATGTGTGTTACCTGACTCATCAAATCAATACCTAACTGCACTTTCTCTCACCCACTTCAAGGAACTACACTTTGTCATCAACTATGACAATTCCACATGTTTAAATTCTTCCAATGTTTTGATTTTATTTTATTAACCACAAGAATCCATGATATTGCGTTATGTAAACGATTCGGGTCTCATAGTTCCAGAGGTCCTCATTTCCTATGCATATGTTAGCGAGTAACTGAGGTGTCAAAGAGGCAGTTCATTTTGCAGTACCACTAGGAAGGGAGTGGAACAATGCAGAGATGCCCGCCACATCTCTCACTGTATCCCAAGATTGAATTTTTTTTAACACAGAAGTTGTTATTTTGAGATTGATGAATTGGGCATCTGGATCGGCACATGCATCTGAAACACTTCTCTACTCTTAATTGCAGTCAAACTTGTTTAGAAGAAAAATTGATTTTGTGATGCATGTAATGCTCTTGTCCTAGTCTAAGTCACAAAGTTGTGCGATCCTGGGGGTAATTTGTAGTTTTGTACACGATGGTAATGTGCACGTGCTTACCAAAATGAGATTCAAATACCAAGCTGTTATCCATTCTTACGTCATTCTTGATACATGAAGTTTGCATTCATGTTGCTCTCCCTTTTTTACATATCAAATATATATATATATATATATATATATATATTCATGTCGCTCTCCTTTTTTTCTTGACAGTCACACCACGTGTTGGGATCATTATGGGTTCTGATTCAGATCTTCCCGTCATGAAGGATGCAGCAAGGATATTGAATATGTTTGACATTCCTTATGAGGTCACATTGTCATATAACCTTTATTCGCTTAAATTTGTTTTCTTAAATCACAAGTAAACAAGTCACTTGTGGGTGACATTTATATTGATGGATTAAGTTGTGCAGGTGAGAATAGTCTCAGCACACCGGACTCCTGATATCATGTTTTCTTATGCGTCATCTGCGGGGGAGCGAGGGATTCAGGTTATCATTGCTGGTGCTGGAGGTGCTGCCCACTTGCCAGGTTGGAATTCATGAATTATATGTTCAGGTTACATTTCTTTAAATGCCAGATGACCATGGACATCCTTTTTCTCCTTCTTTAGGCATGGTCGCTGCACTAACACCCTTGCCTGTTATTGGTGTTCCTGTATGCGCCTCATCACTGGATGGACTTGATTCTCTCTTGTCAATTGTGCAGGTATATTTCATGCCGACTTTTCCTGAAGTAGGTTTTGGCGTTTTGCAATGTAATGTTTGAAGAATGATGAGAATTTGCACTAGTCAGGTCATTTCTTGAAATGGAAGGCTAAAGCTGAGTTCTTTATTTCATAGACTTGATACTTTTGGGATAATTGATAGTAACTAGTGAGCATAAAAAATTTCCAATGCGTATGGCTACTAATTTTCTGTGCCTTTAAAGGAACTTGTTGCCCGGTACTCTCTATTTTCTCTTGAATCTGCAACTCTAATAGCATAACTAATTGATAGCATGTGGAGATTATTGACGACAACCAGATGCCATGATTATGTGACATGTGATGCGTGGTTCTTGTTTTGCTTTCTCATTCGCATCTCACTGTCATTCTCATGTGCAGTCCATCTGGTATCACGTTAGTATCTTCTTCAATTTGATGTCTGGGTTTGTAATATCAGCTGTAGTGTAAGGTTTTTTTGAAAACATTTTGTTAAAATCCCTACAAATAGTGATTTTTGTTTCAATATGCAGATGCCAAGGGGAGTTCCTGTTGCAACAGTGGCAATAAACAATGCCACCAATGCAGGTTTGTTGGCGGTAAGGATGTTGGGGGTTGGTGATGCTGATCTACAAGCAAGGTTGCTCTCTCTCTCTCTCTCTCTCTCTCTCTCTCTCTCTCTCTCTCTCTCTCAAAATGTCACTCTCTTCATTGTTGCTTATCCTTTCTCGAAAGAGAGAGGGATAAGGAAGCAAATATGCCTATAAGTCATTTCCTGGTGAGATGATTATTGTTGTGAACTGTTTGCATCCTAAGAAGCACAAAAATGCTACACGACACAGACACTCCGACGCTACCTTAATCAAAAACTGCTAGACACGACACACCTCGTAAGATAAAGTGTAGATGATTTTATATATCATAAATGAATGCTATATTCGGTAAATGCATCATAACATTGGTTGGCATTAGAAGAATGCTAGATACAATACCCAGATGACTGACTAATTCACCACGCAATAAGAATTTGTATCATGAACAACTAGCAAAATGAACAATACAGCATTCGAGTGTGAAGTATTGGTCTAATGTGAAATGAAAAGATGAAAACATGGATGAATTGTACCATTAATACATGTGTAGATGGCATGCATCATCTAAGACAACATACAAATGAGTGATACGTAGGTGGTTCTCATCCCAATTTATTCAATTTATGAGATTGGAATGCGTTCATGTCAAAATGATGAAAATATGCCAGCCAAGTAGGTGAAAATGTGTCTGTCAAGTGTCTGAAGGGGTGTCCAGTCCCAAAAAATGAAAACAAACCTACACGTGTTTGAACGAGTGTCTGACACAACGCACCTCTTTAGTTTGTATCCATTTATAATGCCTGCTTTACGTTTTGTGCAGAATGTTCCAATACCTTGAAGACACTAAAAATGATGTGCTTGTGAAAGCAAAGAAGCTAGAAAAAGATGGTTGGGAAACATACTTAAATTCTTAGCCTCCCCCCAAAAGCATCTGGTTTATTTTAGCCTCTTTTCACGGGTTTCTTGGTGCTCTTGGTGCGAGTTTGGAGGGAATCCCACCATGTATTTCTTCATCTTCTCAACAAGAGATTGAGAAAGATACCAGAGCCGTTGAGAGGGTTCTACCAAACACGGTAATGTTCATCAAAAAGAGGGGAATAGTCTGTACCCTCATCTTAAATAGCTTTAGGCCAGTGTTAAGGGTTGCAGACTGGAGAAACGGCTGTGGGGATCATCGAAGAGTGGAGTCCTGAAACTTCGTCAAACCGAATGCTGAGAAACACTTAATCGGAAAATGGAGTTTGTTATTGCAAATAACTTCATCAATTGGAAGGCATTTTTTTCTTGGTCGAGTGTGCATTTCTTTTATAATTTTGTTTCGATTCGGTTTACGAATACTGTGATGGTTGGATGACTTGTTTTAAATTTGTAGCGACGATAACACAAACATCACAGATGGGCTTGTACGTAGCTGATTTAACTCAACTTTGTCTTGAATCGGGCTTCCATCTCCTTTGGTACGTCATTTGTATGGCTGGAAAATATTAGGATTGTTTTGATTTGCATAACGGCAAATACATCAAAATTTAGAAGATCAAATGATGTCATTTATGGAAAAAAGGAAAAAAAAAAGAGATGATTCCTAGTTTTCAAGGTTGTGTTCACAGCAGCTAAAGAGAGGGAAATGAGTAATATTGAAATAATTGAAACATAGTTTAGAAGGAGGAGCATTCATGGCAATGCTAGATACGCATCTACCAATTACACCTCCAACCTTACTCCTCTCACATGTGTACTAATCAATAAGCAAAGTCAGTGTTTCCAAATGTTTTTCTTGTTGTAAGTTTTACGTATTGTTATTTTTTTGTATATAATACCCCTATAACTAGAAGAATCAAACAATGTTTTGTTGATAACTTAAGTATCCATGCCATATGTGTTTTCTATACTCTGGACTATGAATGAAAGAAACATGGTAATATGCATAGATATAGATTGGATGGCTATACTGATTTCATATTATATATGTGTGTGTGTGTGTGTGTGTGTGTGTGGGATTTCATTGTTGGTCAAAAAAAAGAAAAAAAAAAGATGTGGGTCTCTAGGTCTGTAATTTTTCATGTCTTTCGGTTTTGATTTGGAGGCATGATTTCGCAACAAAATGTCCCCTTAGCTCCTTTGATCTTGGAAATATAAGGGGACACCTTGACTCCTTTTGGAAATATAAGGGGACACAATTTCAATGGTACACTGTAGCCAATCACTTTGCCCATATATTGTTAAAGGTTATATATGTTTTCCATCCTTCTCGCCCATACCCCCAATGATAGGAGACTAGGTGGGTTGTGTTGTTGTAGCTATCTAGTCCAGTATATACGCATCTCAGCTAATCCTGAGGGAACTAATTTCACTGCCCACTTACAAAGGTCCTAATCAAGCTAGAGTCTGAAATTAATTAATTTTTTTTAATCGGAAGAAGAGTTGAACTCTTGACACCTAAGACATCTTTGATTCCATTGGGTCAAAGGCCTTTTGGCGGCCTCAAAAGAGTTTATAGCACTTAAGAGATTTCAAATTTAAAACCTTAGGTGGGGACAAACCTTAAGTTTCAGGGCTTGACTTGTTGACCACTAGGCCAACCCCAAGGGGTTAGGCCAAGAACGACGTACTAATAACGAAAGGAACAATCCCAGCGGGTTTAGCTATGTGATTGTGAGAAAGCAATAAATACTCCTCCATGAGGTCACATGTTTCATTCTCACGGAGATTAAACATTCTAAACCTTAGGGCCACTGGGGGTTTTGCTCGGTCGTTACCTTCAAGGCCTCAGAATTAGTCGAGGTGCGCAAAAGTTGGTCCGGACATTCGGTTAAAAAAAAAAAGGGAAAATGACGGCCAATGACATGCTTTGATAATTAATACTTGTCAATAGTGGCGGAACCACATTATGGCAAACAGGGTCACGCGAACCCGCTGAGTTCCAAAATACCCCTAGAGCAGGTATAGTTTTGAGGAGTATTTCGTAATTTTGCCCCAAAAGATAATATTTTTGGCCTGAAGATTCCAAAAAATTATACGTGGTAGATATTTAACCCCACTGCAACCAAATTCTGGTTCCGCCCCTGCCTGCCAAGGACATTTTCAGCATTAACAAATGTTTTCAGCATGTTCTCAGCGGGTATTAATTATCAAAACACGTCATGAGCCATTATTTTCCAAAAAAAAAAAATAATAACAGGCCCTTAGATTAATATAGATATGGACCTTCACCTAAGTCAACACCCGAGACATATTCGTCCGGTCGACGCCGTCCATCGACTGCAGTATGCACATACATGGAATCATGGACCATATGATTAATCTTGTTGAATTGAATTATACAAAATCGGATCGAGGTTGACCATAACAAACCTTATTACTCCCTCCATCTCATAATGTTTGTTCGGTCCGTAAAACGGAGTCGTAAAAATAATACTATTTTTTGGAAAAAGTTGGAAAAAAATTCAACAATTTACTAGATCTCGATCAGTTCTTTTAACTTATGAAAAAAAAAATGAATTTTTTCTTAAAAGAAATATATTATTTTGTAGTTCTCGTTTCGCGGACCGAACAAATATTATGGGACGGAGGGAGTATTTATTCTGGTGATGATATCGATCGGAGTCAGTCATCTTGCAAGACTTGCTGACCGCCGTGTGTGACTAGCACTCAAATCAGAACCAGAATTGCTTCGTACACGCACAGCTTGCTGCCACGCGTTGGGAAAAAAACTGTTCCGGGCTGATGATCAGCAGTGGCGGCTGGAGAAATATCTTCTTCTTCTTTTTTTTTTTTTTTGGATAAACCGGCTCGAGAAATATCTACCAACAGTGCCAGGAACTTTTGGAATTTGATACAGTGGATTTACCAATTTTTTTTGTAACCGTAATATATGACTTATTGTTAAGCACATTCACACCAAAAATTAATTTTAGCAGTCATGATAAAGTAACAATTTTAAAATATAGTAGAATGTATTTTAATAACAAGCTACTTAGGCACACTTGCAAACCTCGACTATATGCGTAAAAATGAAATTATCACATGTTCATCATCTATTTTTTTATTATTAACTCTATGAGTACAAGTTTCGGGAATCAAAAGTGTACAAATACAATGTGCAAATTCATATTGAGTATTGCACAAATAATTGGAGAAGTTGGGGGAGTGGAACAAATAAAAATATAAAGACTTAGGAGATTGTGGGAAACTCAAACACAGACCCTTCTGTTTAGAATGTCAGCACCTTACCACTACAACAATGCTACCGACTTGCATGTATTTAACATTTAGTGTGTGCGTGTGTATATATACGCACATGCACAAATGTTCAAGTTCACACCTCTTACGGTGTGCACCGTCCACACCTCTCATTCCCGATCGATTTGCGATGATCCAAGTCGCTCAATGTGTTCGAAATGTGATTTTGAGAGTATTCGCGAGAAATCAGCCAAACAAAATGATCGGAAAGGGCTATATATATACACAAAACTTTTTTATAAGGGTGCCCTTAACTTATTAAGGTATGGACCTCTCCTTTTCCGATCAAATTTCGATGATCCAAGCCGCTCAATGTGTTCAGAACGTGATTTTAAAAGTACCCGCAAGAAATCGGAAAAAAAAATAACCAGAAAAGGCTCAATCGGATCAGTTTTTGATAAAAATGCTATTATCGTGTTTTTATCATAAACTGATCCGATCGAGCCCTTCTCAGTCATATTATTTGCTGATTTCTGAAGGACACCCTTAAAATCACATTCTGAACACATTGAGCCGTTCGGATCATTGAAATTTGGTCAGAAAAGTGGAGAAAATGAGACATCATTACCTTAACTAAAATAAGAGCGTCCTTATATATACACACACAAATTGAAAACGAAAATTTTTCTTGTAGCCCCATTAACCAACAATACATACACGAAGAATGAAGAGCACGATAATAGTACCAAAGTCTTTCCATTATGCGCGTGAACTTTATTTTGGGCTAACGTGTGAGGTATATATTCAATTATGAATTACCTAAACTCATAGTTGCTCATATATTCGACTGAGTGTTCAAATGATAAAGAGCTGAAATAAATTACTACTATTAATAAAGGGAAATAATGTCAAAAGAAATGTTTTAGGGTGTTCAGCTCATGCGGGCTTGAGTATCAAAACCGCAGAATTTACCTAATCTCTACCGTCTGCGCGCGGCATATACTGTTTTTCCATTTTAAGAGAATATCCATCCGAAAGCATAGGGCTGCCTCTGGCCCCGGTCTCAATATCAATATTCGTGTGGGACTAAAGACTAAGTGTATAAATATCAATCGCGCATGCGGAGATGGGAAAGAAAAAAATGGCAGTTTACCTACGCCCTAGGGCAGAAAATCAATCAGCAAGAAATTCATGCCCGGGACTCACAGCGAGACGTTTTAAACAAGGAATTCTTTTTAGTCCAAACAGATACTTAATTGAAAATTTAAAGGGAATTAATACTGGAGTACTGTAGTTGCAATTGTTCGACGGTATACTGCAAGCCCCGTTTGATTTGGTTAAAATCGAGCATCCAAGGCCAAAGACAGAGAGAATGGCAGATGGGTCCGGGCGACTGTCCTATCCAAGTTTTAAAATGGTCGTTAAAATTATAATAATAGTTTTTTTTTCCTCTCAAAAACGTCAAAATTGTATGAGTTCGTCCGCCCAACGTTTTTCGATAATTCTAACACCACCAGCCCTTGCACGATTGCTTTGAACAATTTAATAATTGTTCTGCTTAGATGGTACGCGTCTATGTATAAATTGAACACTGTTTAAAATTTTACCTTTTCAAATCAATATCAAGCCACATGATTATACAAATCTACAATTGTTTGTCACTATATTTTTGTAATTGCATTAGTCGATCGAAAATACATTTTTTTTGGCAATGCACAATGACAGTGGCATTGGGTGGGCGAACATTAAGTCTTGGATAAAATCTTGCCTCCATTCCTGCCCACGGCCTTGTTTGTTTCGTTTCGAGGAAATTAAGGTCATTTTCAATAGTGGAGTTAGACCCATATTAGCTCAGAAATTAGGCAAGCCTGCTGACTTTTTATTTTGTGCACGCTAACTTGTGGCTAAGGGCGTCAGAAGATCGCTAAAATCCTAGTTGAGATTGAGATTGAGAGAGAGAGAGAGAGAGAGAGAGAGAGAGAGATTGAGATTGAGATTGAGAGAGAGAGAGAGAGAGAGAGAGAGAGAGGAGGTGAAGAGATATTGCTGCCATGCAAATTTATATGCATATGTTTATAAAAAAAAATATTACTACTATGTTAACAACACTATTGAAACAATTTTTGTATAATGGGTCATCTTGCACATATCTCGACTAATTCAGGAACTCTGAAATTAACGACCGGACGAACCATCCAGTGACCCCAAAGTTTAGAATATTTGACATCCGTGAAATTTGAACAAACGATTTTTCATAGAAGACAAACACTTATTTGTTTTTTTATGTCTACTTAGCCAAATCCCTTAGGCTTCACCATTGAAGCACTTCTTCACAAACTAAACTCTGAAGCAGTACTCATTCACACGCCAAATTAGAACACATTAGGGTCTACTAATTTTTATACTTCTGCATCATATAATAACACTTTCTCATATATATATATATATATATATATATATATATACACACACATATATATATATATATAGTATGTTATAATTTGGTCGATTCGAAAGAACAATTTACTATATATTTTCTCCGTTTCATTTTGATTGTCTCATGATATTCTATTGAGGAATGATATTGCCACACCATTTTTTGATAATGTTACACCCTGCAAGTGTATTTTTGCACCAAAAAATGCACTTACAGGGTATGGCATTATCAAAAAAGAGTGTGGCAAAATCACTACCCATTCTATTTTGGAAAATACTAAAAGACATGTTCACTTTCAAAATTCATAAAATTAAAGTTTTATTACTACCCTTGTGTTTACTTGAAGTACTACTTCTTACATCAATCGTATCACTCTTTGACAAGGGATAATTGGAATGTTAGATATTTTTTTGATGTATTCATTACGCTCCCTTACAAATAGGGCTGTAAATGAACCGAGCAGTTAGCAAGCTCGGCTCGTTAAGGCTTGGTTCGGCTCGACTCGTTTACAAAACAAGCCGAACTCGAGCTCGAGTTTTCGGCTCGTTTACTAAACAAACCAAGTGGAGCTCGGCTCGTTCGATAAAAACTCGACTTGTTAAAGAAGGCTCGACTCGATTAAATAGGCTCGTTTAGTAAATGACTAAACTCGATTCATTAAGACTTGAGCTCACCGAAGCTCCTCTCGGCTCGTTTACACTCCCAGTAACAAAGTGGAAATTCCCAAACAGAGCTATCAAAATGGGACGCGCGGATTATTTTTTATTGTGCTAAAAAAACAAGAAAAGAAAAGACGTTACATGTGGCAAGGTTTGGTTGGTTGACTTGTAAGTACTTCCCATTGCGTAAAATCATGGGGAGACAATTGACTGGTTCAAACTGTAATTAGCCAAAAATGGAGACGACTTAGGTACATGATATTGAACTGGGTTTTTTTTTTTTTTTTTCACTCAACAGATGTCCAGCTTGTTCTTAAGAAAATGAAAAATGAGTACCATTGAGCGGCATACGGATAGGGTAAGCCCAAAGGACATCAACCTTCACACTCGCGCTCTCGGCGAAAATCGAACCATCACCTTCCACATGAAAAAGGTGAGAAAGTGACATTGAATTACAAGCTCGTTCGCGATATTGGACGGTGTATTCAAAAGTTCTGACTTCCGTGTTTTTGGAATATTAGGAATGCTTTTAGCTCATCTTTTTTGTCAAGTTCCAAACCGCGGCTCACTGGTCAACCCTTTAGTACAAACCGAGAAAATTACACCCTTAGCCCTCCTAGATAAGGTGTATTTTAATTTCATTCTCATTGTTACGATTTCATCCGATTGAAATATCCTATTTTTCCTCCTTTCCATTTCGAAGTAATCCCTTGACACCGTTTGTTCATAACCGAAACTTATTTAAGCCTATCGATAGTGAAATGGAACATGTGTAAACACATGATGGCTTCCCATGAAAATGTTTAATTTTTTATGGGGTTGACCAATTAAAAGGTTATGATCGACTTATAAATCAAATTTTCTGGCTAAATTTATACTAATAAATTGATAACACTTGTACTGGAAAATTTGAAACAGAACGTTAGTACTGGTGATGTACTAGACTAAGTAAAATAACGGTACGGTGCTTGACATACAATCGAAATAACACCAGCCAAAACTACGGCAGACAAAATTGACATACAATCGAAATCGCAGAGTTAAAATTGAAATGAATACAACTCATGACAAAGGCTTTCTAAATTACAGGGCCAATGTTGTGATTTTGTTGCCCCATGCATATGTAAGCATAGCCATTTCTCTACCTTATATATATAAATGCTCTGTCTATATCCTCATAACATCTCAATCCTCATACCCTCTCTTCCATTCAAAACCTCACCAACTCATCTTCTCTCTCCAAAGCACAAGAGAATTATATTTTTTCCAACTTACATACAGAAACACTACCCCACAAATTGAATCATTTTCCCACATGCACGCACACATGGGTTTTCATGCAAAAACCATCTTCGTTTTCGCCATACTTCTCTTGTTTGGCTGCCGAGAAAATCTTGCGACGAGGCCGCTAGAGGGAGAGGAATGGCTGAACAACCTCAAGACTCTAGTCATTCAGTCCCTGCAGAGAGGGCCCGTGACGCCCTCCGGTAGCAGCCCGTGCACGTACATCCCCGGAGGAAAGCGTGGAAGGTGCACACTGGCCGAGAACGAAAGCAACTATTCCGGGCGTGTGGGCCATGCGGCGCCGCCGGCTTTTCCTGAAGTCATGGTCAAGTTTGCACGGGCTTCGACTGCGAATGATAGCCAGAAGCAAGACGGGAGCTCTTGATCATTTTTCTTAATTATGTGTAAACTGTTATATACAGGGAGCATTACTCAAGGAAAAAGCTTGAGTTTTTGCCATATTTATTGTTTTTTTTTTTTCCCTCTAATTTTTGTTGCAGCTGGGTAGACAACCATGTATAAGAATAAATGTGGTTGTGAAACCCATGCAGCTGTTAATTTGTATCCTAATGATTTCTGAGATTTATTTGATTCATTCAAGTCATAGTAACTAATCTCTCTCTCTCTCTCTCTCTCTCTCTCTCTCTCTCTCTCTCTCTCTCTCTCTCTCTCTCTCTCAAGTCATAGTAACTAATCATGATCTCTCTCTCTCTCTCTCTCTCTCTCTCTCTCTCTCTCTCTCTCTCTGACACTTTCATATGCTCTCGCTAATTCCTTGAACTTTATTCGCATAAATTTTCAATGCGAACATTCGCTTGCGCTCTCAATGCTCGCTCTACGCTTATGCTCTTCAATCATTAAGATCTCACAAAATTTTAATGTTTTTGAATGTTTTCAAAGGATGCACGCTCGTTGTGTGACTTAGTCTTGAACCATACAAACGAAAAATACTGAGCTCGAAGAGACATTTTTAAATAGAAAGATATCAAAGTAATTTTTTTTTAAATTTATCTACACGAACACTGTATAAACTAGTCAGGATCTCTCTCTCTCTCTCTCTCTCTCTCTCTCTCTCTCTCTCTCTCTCTCTCTCTCTCTCTCTCTCTCTCTCTCTCTCTCTCTCTCTCCCCTATGCTTTCGCTAATTCCTTGAACATTATTCACATATAATTTTTCAATGCAAACATTCGCTTGCGCTTTCAATTCTCACTCTACGCTCGTGCTCTTCAATTTTGAACTCAGGAATTTTTAATGCTTTCGAATGTTTCAAAGGACGCGCCTTGTATGACTAAGTCCCGAACCCATACATGCATATCCATACAAACGAAAAATACTGAGGTCGTAGAGAAATTTTTAAATAGAAAGACATAAAAGTAATGGTTTTTGAATATTTGGTTAGTCGTACGATTAACAAGACCGAGAAAGGATAGGAAAAAGAAAAGACAAAAAAAAAAGGCAAACGCGGCCCATTATCAGAGATCGAGCGGGAGAAGAAGAAAAAATGCCAAACGAGAAGTTGAGGTCAAATATGTGTGTCTACAAAAGTACAAATGTTTACAGGCGAAAGACTTGTAACCCAGTGGTATTTTATGAAGTTTCTTCGAGGGAGGTCAGAGTTCGAGTCTCATTGTGGGCGTTTAAAATTCGGAGCTATCGAATAGCCTTTGAACTTTTGTGGACTAACTTACTAACTTCCCATATAAATTTACGCAAATGTATATTTTAAAAATTCCTAATCCATACCAACACACAATATGATCACATCATTGAGTAATGGGTATGTTCACTGAAAAAATAAAGACACGTTCATAATCGGAATATTTTTTGGTATCGCGACGCAAATTATGATCATGATTAAGGGTTTGTTTGATAACATAAATTCAGCACTTAATACTGAATCAATTAAGTAATAAGTGATTCAGTATGTTTGATAACCACATTTTACATTACTTAACAAATTAAGTACTACTTAAAATATAGGCCAAAAAGTTGGAAAAAATTAAGTAGCTTTGAGCTACTTAATTCTTGCTGAATTTTTGTATACTTACATTCAACCATCATACTACCACCACAACCACTCTCACCGACACCGCCACCACTCCCTACCTTCCACACCCTTGAACATTATTCACATATAATTTTTCAGTGTGAACATTCGCTCGCGCTTTCAATTCTCACTCTACGCTCGTGCTCTTCAATCCTGATCTTATGAATTTTTAATGTTTTCAAATGTTTCAAAGGACGCGCCTTGTATGACTAAGTCCCGAACCCATACATGCATATCCATACAAACGAAAAATACTGAGGTCGTAGAGAAATTTTTAAATAGAAAGACATAAAAGTAATGTTTTTTCAATATTTGGTTAGTCGTACGATTAACAAGACTGAGAGAGGAGAGGAAAAAGAAAAGACAAAAAAAAAAAGGCAAGCGCGGCCCATTATCAGAGATCGGGCGGGAGAAGAAGAAAAAATGCCAAAGGGGAAGTTGAGGTCAAATATGTGTGTCTACAAAAGTACAAATGTTTACGGGCGAAAGACTTGTAGCCCAGTGTTATTTTATGAAGTTTCTTCGAGGGAGGTCAGAGTTCGAATCCCATTGTGGACTAAGTTACAAAATCTCCATAAAATTTACGCAAATGCATATTTTAAAAATTCCTAATCCATACCAACACACAATATGATCACATCATTGAGTAATAGGTATGTTCACTGAAAAAAAATAAAGACACTTTCATAATCGGAATATTTTTTGGTATTGCGACGCAAATTTATGATCATGATTAACACTGGAGCTCTACGAATAGATGTATAATTTTGGATAAAGAATGAACGTGCCCTCGTACATAATTTTTATATGCACAATCCTTAAGAAGTAAGTGAGATTTGAAATTTGGTGCTAAGAAATTTTTTTAAAAAAATTGTACACGTAAGTACTTTTTTTAATCTAAATATTGTACGTATCTTCGTAACGGACTAACTTTGCGGGTTGGAGCCTTGGAGGGGTATCTTTTATTGGGTTGAAGCTTAAACCTAATGAACAGGTAAATCTTAGCTTACTATAGATATAGCTCGACTCAGCTTCTTTTACAAATTTTGAGAAAAAAAATTTACTCTCTGCACGATTTTCAATAAGTTTATTTATTTATATCCTCTTCACTCATTATCATTTATTACATCAAAAAAATTTCTCAAAACCAAACAAGAACTTGAAGGTGCATGACATTGAAGTACGTACGTGTTTTTTGCGTAATGGACTAATTTTGCGGGCTAGAGTGAACATCGTGTATAGAGTCCAAGCTAAACCCAATGACCCGTCAAGTTTTTTGCTTAATAGCTAAAGTCTCTCTTTTTTTGGGCGAAAGTCAATAATATTGTCAGTTGGAGATAGTAACCTTCCAATTCCAGTCCAACACTACATGGGAGTACATAGTGTCTATCACTAGGTTACTACTCCACTTGCCTCAAAGTTTCATCTTTCGGAGAAATTTTTTGTTGCAAATCGCGTTCCACGTGGCACCCGATGCGCACATCCAGGCCGTTCAACAATGCAATCGACGGTCTAAATTAAAAAGGTACCGAACAAATATTAAATAAAAGAAAAAGAAAAGAAAAGTGTGTTTCAATATTCCGGACCATCAATTGTATTTTTGGACTGCCCGAATGTATGCGTCGATGCCACGTCAGCCGTACCCGATTTGCCCCGAAGAATTTCTCTATTTTTTGACAAGGAGTTCAAAGGTTTGATTCTAGTAATGGTCAAGTGTGGATAGCATTGGAACTTAGTCTTGTCAGGTCTACTGGCCCAAGTGCTAATTCCAAGCCTGCAATTATCGGGCTGCTCGATTGGGCTGGGCCGACATGGATAAAATAAATGGCTATCCATTGATTTAAGAGAAAATGTAAAAAATAATAATAATAATCAAACTAATAAATGTTTGATTTGCTTTCATCTCCGTGGAAAAAAATTATTGTTACTTATACAAATTACGACGATATAATAACACCACATCCTTCTATCTCCTTAAATCCGCTTTCATATCCGGCCTTTTAATTAGTACAAAAATGTCACATTTTATTTTCTATATCCACCTAAAACAAAACAAGCATATACACATCTCATCTTCTATAAATTACTTAAGTAAATCATCTATTTTATGCTTCCTAGCCGTTGGATCCAAGGGCTCAAATAAAAGGGAGAGACATGCGGGTTAAAAGGGACCATGGGTCCGGTAAAAAAAAAACGTTCATGAGTCAACCGGGTCTTCTCAATCGGGCCAAACAAAACCCCAGTCCCCTCACTTTCACACATTCAATGCAAACAAAGAAAGAGAAGAAGAAGAAGAAGAAGAAGACGCCAACATTGCAAATTCATGTTGAGAGAGAGAGAGAGAGAGAGTATGGATTGTTAAAAAGGCTCAGTTCGAATGATAGGAACCTTGAGGATGAATGAGAATGTGATGTCATACTTTCAGGATTCCGACATTTGGAACGGACAGCAATAGAAATGTGATGTCATGCTTTCAGATTAATTTCCACGTTTGGAAGAGATGGGAATGGAGTTGTGATTCCTAATGAAATATTCGACCAGGAATCACATTCCCAGATTGAGTGAGAATGTGTTCCGTTACCCCATGGGAATATGCCCTGTTCGGTTTGGGTTTTGAGAGTGGTTTTTAAGACTTACGAGTGGAGAGAGATAAATAGAGAAGATTTATGGAAGAACATGCCCAAGAGTTTTGAGAACTCAAAACGAACAAGACTTATTTCTGGCTCAATCAATAAAAAAGGAAATATTGACTTTAATAAATGCTTATAATAATTAATTCACGCATAAGATTACTGATTTAATCTAAACACCAGAATAAAATTACTTCAGGCATTGTATTCCTAGGAATTTAATTCCTACTAATCTTATTCTCATTCGTACTCAAGAAAATTCCTAGTAATTATTCTATTTCTATCAAAAGTTTCGATCATCCAAACATAGCCTAAAATTAATCCGGTCGTCAAACCGCCACGTAGAGACCACAGAAGCAGGACCAGTTGCGAATTACAAAAAAACAGAGGGCAGTACAATTATAGTCAGCTACTCCTATCAAACTTCACGGGAGATCATTTGTGTTCCATGTTCCAGTGGTGTCCATTATTGGTGCAGGGATGACATGAAATCTTTACAGGAAGTGGGGCTTTTCTCTCTCTTCTGAAATCTCTTCTGAAAATATACATAATGGTCCTCTGTCTCGGATTCCAAATTTAACGATACTCCAATAGGGTGGGCCAATATTCGAATCAAATCATCAATAAAATGGTTGTTGTTTGCTCCCAGCTCCTCTAACATGTTGGGTAGTTGGGGTTCCCCTCTCTCTCTCTCTCTCTGTGGGTTTTTGTAGTCCTCCTTTCCATGTCATTTCTGCTTCTATCCTTCTTTCTTTCTAGTAGGAATAGTAAGTGTTAGTGGAGAGAAATTTATCAACGGCTCACCATGAACAAAATTTTTGCAGATTCGTGCGATCGCAGTCATCCGTTTCCTCAATTAATGATTGATATTGTTTTTCAAATTTGATCAGCTGGTCAAAATTGATTTTCAATCCGAACCGTCCAAAAACACCTTGAACCCACATAATTGGGCTCCGTAAACCCATTTTCACGGTATCTTATGTAAAAAAGATATTCTTGTTTTAGTAATCGGCATCAACCTTTTATAAAAGCGATACAAAGTAAAAGTTTGTTATGTTGGCTTTCCAAATTAAAGGGGGTTTTTTTGGAATGATTTTGCCACATCCTTTTTTATTAACGCCACTTTCCTGTAAGTGTATTTTTGGTGTAAAAATACACTTGCAGAGAATTGGCATTAACAAAAAAGTGAGTGGCAAAATCAGCCACCCTTAATTGAAAAGGGAAAAGGGAAATTAACTAGCATTAAGCGATACGAGAATACATGAGTCTAGGGTATGAAACCCTTTGGGCATCCGCCCTTAATTGAACAAACAAAGAACCAGGCATATTGACTACAGAAAAATTATTTTGGCGCTTCACTATTTGATAAATGCACTCCAAAAATTTTCTTTCAGTATGCTTTGAAAATGTTTTATGTGTATTTCAAAATACTAAAAAGACAAGTTTTGAAGTGCATTAATTAAAAGATGTAGTGCCAAAATTATTTTCTTTAACTAAATGGTGAAAACCGAAATTTCTTTGGAATCTCAAACTAGTCAAATGGTTTCCACAAGCATTTCCTTCGCAATAGCTATCGTTTCACTTCCAAAACTTCCAACCTTCGCAAAAGATACCTGCAATCATTCGACAAAGCATTTGTACCAGTGTGTCTCTTCACATTGTCTAGCAAATAATTGATCCTCACATTGTCTAGCAAATAATTGGATCAAGACCATGGAATCAGTTCCCACTTCCAAGTTTGTACAGTAAATTTAATGGTTTGTTTCATAATCTTCCAACCTAGCATAAATGATCTATACATGGTTAGGGTTAATCAAGTGGGGTAGGAGCAACTTTAGCATTGATAGGATAGAATTCTATTACTAGTTAGACTGTGTTCTTATGAACTTAACGTAAATTTGAAATTTTTGTTTTAACTTGAATTTTTTCGTATTGGTTAATTTTGCGTTAAATTTTTGTGGGTTATTGATTCGTCTCGACAAGAGGAATCGAAAAAGTAATTTTTTTTTACTTTTACCCAAATATTTGAGAAATAACTACTTTTTAGGCTAAAAAATAGTTATTTATCAAAATACTTGGATAAAAGTAAAAATAATTTACTATTCCGATTCCTCTCGTCAAGACGAATCAATAACCCACAAAAATTTCTTGCAAAAATAACAAATGTGAAAAAAATTCAAAATAAGGACAAAATTCACAGATTTAAGTTAAATTTAAGTTAAGTTCATAAGAACGTGGCCTTATTATTTTACATATATGATGGGTTGGGTCGAAATAAATGAGATTTAGATAATTTTTTGGTGTCGCGACACAAGTTTATGAGCTCTAATACTCCCTCCGTCCCAAAAAAAAAAAAAATAGTCATCTACGAATAGATTTATAACTTTGGTTAAAGAATGAAGTGCTTTTGGACATAATTTTTATAATTTTGTCGCACAATCCTTAAGAAGCAAGTGAGATTTGAAATTTCGTACTAAGAAATTTTTTAAAAATTGTACACGTAAGTACTTTTTTTAAATCTAAATATTGTACGTATCTTCGTAACGGACTAACTTTGCGGGATGCAGGGGTATCTTTTATTGGGTTGAAGCTAAACCTAATGAACCGGTAATTCTTATCTTACTATATATATAGCTCGACTCACCTTGTTCTTTTACAAATTTTAAGGAAAAAATAGGTTTTTGAAACCTGGAATAGTATTTGTTAGTAACCTGGCTTAGTTTTGATACCTGGAACCAATAGGTTGCTAGAAACCCTGGAATAGTATTTGTTAGTAACCGGTAATTTTTGGGTGCAAATCGGGTACCACGCGGCACCCTACACACACATCCAGGCCGTTCAACAATGCAATCAACGGTCCGGATTAAAAAAGTACCGAACAGATATTAAAAAAAAAGAAAAGGAAAAGGAAAGGGTGTTTAAATCCGGACCATCAATTGCATTTTTGGACAATCTAAATGTGCGCGTGTACCTCGTCAACCGTATCCTATTTGCCTTCAAAGGTTTGATTCTAGTAATGGTCAAGTGTGGCCAGCATTGAAACTCGGTCCTGTCAGGTCCACGGGCCCAAGTGCTAATTTCAAATCTGTAATAATCGGGCTGCTTGATTGGGCTGCGCCGACATGGGTGAAATAAATGGCTATCCATTGATTTAAGAGAAAATGTAAAAAAGTAATAATAATAATAATCAAACTAATAAATGTTTGATTTGTGTTCATCTCCGTGAAAGAAAATTCTTGTTACTTATAAAAATTACGATGATATAATAACATTTCGCTGTATCTGCCTATCCTTGTTGTAGCCGCCTTCATATCCGGCCTTTTAATTAGTACAAAAAAAAAAAAAAAACACATTTCATTTTAATTATGTATCCACCAAAAACAAAACAAGCATATACACATCTCATCTTCTATAAATTACTTAAACAAATCATCTAGTGCAACAGATAATTTGTCTTTATTCACACTTATTTTTTGTGAATTTCACACTCCTTTTTTTTTTTTTAACATTCACACTTCTTTTTTACTTTACTCTTTTAAATTTACATATTACCCTTTTTTCCATACACTTTTTCACACATCTAAGGGAAACATTGCAAATTTATGTCGATAAAGACAAAAAAAAAAGTGTGGATTGCAAAAAGTGAGGTATGAAATTTTAGATTTCTGGCTTAATCAATAATAATTAAAAAAAAAGAAATATTGACTCTCTAATAAATTCCTATAATATATAATTCACTCACAATTGAGATTACTGATTTAATCCGAACACCAGAATGAAATTACTTCAAACATTGTATTCCTAAGAATTTAATTCCTACTAATCTTATTCTCATTCTTACTCAAAAAAATTCCTATAAATTTGATTCCTAGCTCGTAATTATTCTATTTCTATCGAAAGTTTCGGTCTTCCAAACATAGCCTAAAATTAATTCGGTCATCAAACGGCGAGACCAAAGAAGTACTCCTACTAGTTGCGGAGTAAAAAAGGAGAGGGTAGTTGAATTTCCGTTTGACAAAAAAAAGGAAGAGGAGAGGGTAGTACAATTTAGTTAGCTACTCCTACCAAACTTCACGGGAGATCATTTGGGTTCCATGTTCCAGTGGTGTACATTTTTGGTGCAGGGATGACATGAAAATCTTTTACAGGAAGTGGGGCTTTTCTCTCTCTTCTGAAATCTCTTCTGAAATATACATAATAATGGTCCTCTGTCTCGGATTCCAAATTTAAACGATACTCCAATAAAAGTGGGCCAATATTCGAATCTAATCGTCAAGAAAAAGGTGGTTGTTTGCTCCCAGCTCCTCTAACATGTTGGGTGGTTAGGGTTCCTCTCTCTCTCTCTCTCTCTCTCTCTCTCTCTCTCTCTCTCTCTCTCTCTCTCTCTGTGTGTTTGTAGTACTCCATTTCATGCCATTTCTGCTTCTTTCCTTCTTTCTTTCAAGTAGGAGTAGTCATGTGTTGTAGAGAGAAACTTATAACAAGTTTTTCGCGGATTCGTGTAATCGCAGTCGTCCGTTTCCTCAATCAATGATTGAAATTGTTTTTCAAATTTGACTGGTAAAAATTATTTTTTTACTTGTCGAAATTGGTTTTCAATTCGGACCGTCCAAAAATATTTTGAATCCACGCGATTGGACCCCGTAAATCCATTTTCACGGTATCCTCTGTAAAAAAAAAGATATTCTCGTTTTAGTAATCGGCATCAACCTTTTATAAAAGCGATACAGTAAAAGTTTGTTACATTGGCTTTCCAAATTAAAGGGGTTTTTTTTTTTTTTTTTTTGGTGAAAAGGGTAATTCACTAGCATTAAGCGAAAATACGCGAATACATGAGTCTAAGGTTTTCAAGGACTTTTAGCTTGCATGTCTAAGTTTTGGATTTATTTTACCTTCAAGTTTTGTATGCATGTTCTTTGAGCAAAACCAGTAATGATAAACAGAAGCTGATATTTATAATTTGCTGGAAATAAACAACAGGGAATGGGAAAACAGAAACTAAACACAGATTATCGAATTGTATGAATAAACAAGGCCTATGAATGCCCAAAAATGGCGAAAATTTTGCGGCCAGGCGGGTACCACGTGGCGGAATTCGTAGGCGATCCCAGGCTCCCAGCCCATCCAAACATGTTTGGTTAGCCCAGATTTATTCTCTCTCTCTCCCCTCATCTGACCACTCTCTCTTCTCTTTTTCTCTCTCTAAAATCCAAACCGTCCAAAACACGTTTAGACCGCTGGAATTGCCACCGGAGCACTATACTTCCATGTGTAGAGAAAAAGAGAAGAGAGAGTGGTCGGGTGAAGGGAGAGAGAAGGAATAAATGTGGACCAACCAAAACACATTTGGATGGGCTGGGATCGCCACCGGAGCACCATACTTCCATCTGTGTGGTACCCTGTGAGCCCCTGGCACCCAAAAACTTCTCCCCAAAAATGTCAGGAAGGGGTCCATGTTTTCTTACATAGTTGTGTTTCTTGTTGGTTTTTTTGAGTTTATTGTATTTCGGTAAGATTACTTTTCAATCGTGTAATTGGTTTTATAATTTCTTCCTTTGGGCATCCGCCCTTAATTGAAGAGACAAAAAATCAAGCATATTAACTAAAAGGAAATAATTTTGGCACTTTAATTTTTTTTGATAGATGTCCTACAAAAATTTCCTTTCAGTGTGCTTTGAAAATGTTCGATGCGTCTCTCAAAACACTAAAAAACAAATTTTAAAGCGCATTAATTAAATGATAAAATGCCAAAATCATTTTCCTTAACTGTAAATGGTGAAACCGAAATCTTTTCAGAATCCCGAACTAGCCAAATGGTCCACCCATGCAAATCCTTCGCGTAGATTGCTTCCCCCACCACCACCACCCTCCCCCCTCCTGACACACACCCCCGACCCCACCTCCTCTTCTGAAATATTCCAACCCCATTTTTCCTTTATTTACTTAATAATTTTTATATCTTTTTTCTCTTTTATTTATTTAATATTATTTAAGTATTCCGATTTTCAATCTGGTTGAATCGGTGTAAAAATCTTATTTTTTTTTATCATTTTATCATCAATGATCATAATGAATTAAGGCCTTTCAACGAGCACCCTAAGGCTCCTTATTTAGTTTTAGGTCTTTCTTATGGTGTTTATTGAAAGACCTTAGAGTCAAAAATTTATTATAACAATTTAGGATGAAATGATAAGAAAAATAAGATTTTTGCACCAATTAAAATGAATTGAAAATTGGAACACTTATTTTTTTACACCGTTTATATATTAAAAAATTAAGTGTTTCAATTTTCAAAATGTTTGAACCGGTGTAAAGATTGTATTTTTCTGATCATTTTTTATTAAATGATCATAATGAATTTTTAGCTCTAAGGCCTTTCAATGAGTATCCGAAGAGAGCCCTGAAACTAAATAAAAAGTCTTACGGTGCTCGTTGAAAGGCCTAAGAGTCAAAAATTCATTACGACCATTGACGATGAAATGATCAAAAAAATAACATCTTCGCACCGGTTCAAACGAATTAAAAATTGTAACACTTATTTTTTACATAGTTTATATTTTAAAAATATAGTTAAGAAATTAATAGTTTCAATTTTTAATTTGTTTGAACAAGTGCAAAAATCTTATATTTTTGATTATTTTGTCTTAAATGGTCATAATAAATTTTTGGCTCTAAGACCTTTCAATGGGTACCATTAGATAACCCTGAAACTAAATAAGGAGTTTTAGGGTGCTTATTGAAAAGCCTTAGAACAAAAAATTCATTACAACCATTAGGATAAGTAAGATCTTCGCACCGGTTCAACTATAAACGATGTATTTATTCCATTTGAACGGGAAATGTTCCATTTTTCATTGATAAATGGTGTATTTTTTTAATTTATTATTCATTGTTAAGACAATTTAAAATAGTATAAAATTCTTAGGTCCATTCTCTTGAACTTAATTTAAATCTGAAAGTTGTCCTTATTTGAATTTTTTTTTTTTTGCATTTGTTAGTTTTACACCAAACTTTTGTAAGTTATTGATTCGTCTCGACGAGAAGAATCGGAAAAGTAATTTTTTTTACTTTTACCCAAGTATTTTGCTAAAAAGTAATTATTTCTCAAAATACTTGAGTAAAAGTTATATATATATATATATATTCAATTCTTCTTGTCGAGACGAATCAATAACGAAAAATTAATAAATGAAAAAAAATTCAAATAAGGACAAAGTTACCAAATTTAAGTTAAGTTCAAGAAAACGGAGCCTTAAATATAAAATTTAAATGTAAAAAACATATTTTAGTTGAAAATATTATTTGAGTTAACCAAATTAAAATTAAATAAGTAATTAATTAAATTTAAAGAATTGAATTAAATAAATAAGATAATAGAATTAAGGAATTAAATAAAAAAGAATTTTGTTAAAAAAGTGGGAGTTAGGGACATTTTGGTCTTCTTGGCAAGAGAGAGAGGGGGGCGGTGTCAGGCGTGGAAAAAGAGAGCAATGCTACTGGACCACTGGTACAGCAGAAGTGGGCACAGACAGCGCGCATTTGGGTCTGTCTCGGGTCCAAAAAAAAATAATCGGAGCCGCTCATTTTATTCAATATATTTTGCTTAAGGTCTCTGTAAAAAATTAGCTTCATCCGACATCTATAAAGCATTTACAAAGCATCCAAATTGCTTATGAAAATTTCTAAAGTGATTTTTGACGCTTTGTAAATGCCCTTATCGATGTCGGATAGGGCTTCTTTTTTACGGAGACCTTAAGAAAAATATATTTAACAAAATGAGCGATTCCGATTATTTTTTTGGACCCGAAATGAACCCAAATGCACACTGTACGCACTGTCTGTGCCGCTTCTGCTGTACCAGCAGCATTTCTGGTGGAAAAAGCTGCTCTCCTTCCTTCGCAATAGCTATCATTTCACTTCCAAGATTTTAACCTCCGCAAAAAAGGTAACAGCAGCCATCCAACAAAGCATTGTATGTACTGCATGTCTTCACATTGTCTAGCAAGTAATTAATTTGATCAAGACCATGGAATCAGCTCCCACTTCCTAGTTTGTACAGTAAATTAAATGGTTTGTTTCATAATCTTCCAACCTAGCATAAATGATCTATACATGGGTAGGGTTAATCAAGTGGGGTAGGAGCAACTTTGACATTGGCCCCCTTCAATAATAGCTATTACCGGCATTTGTTTAAAAAAATGCCGGCAAAAGTCGATTTTTTTTGCCAAAATAATACCGTTAAACTATTACCGGCATTTGTTGAAAAAAATGCCGGGAATACTCTCCGTATAATATAAATATTTTTCTTTGTGCAAGGGGACTCAATATGGTGGCTAGCCTAGATGGTAGTGCCAGCCAAAGGTCACGAGTTCGAATCTTGGGGAGGACAATTTCTCCACAAAATTTGCGTGCCACATGGGCGCCACTCAAACGCCACATGGTGGACACGTGGCATTTTGTCTTATATGTTATAGTTTTTCCCGGCATTTGTACAAAATGCCGCAAATGAGTCCTACTATTCCCGGCATTTATAGACACCTTTCCCGGCATTTGTATTTTTACCGACACTCTCCTAGACAGGCATTTTTTTAACTTTTACAGGCATTTCTAACAAATGCTAGTAATACTCTTTACAGGCATTTTTTTAACTTTTAGCGGCATTTATAAAAGGGTAAATTCTAGATACACCCCCTGTACTTAAGTCATTTTTCAACTACACCCCCTCTACTTCATTTTTAATCACTCGCACCCCTTGTACTTAAGACTAGTTTGGAACTGTTAGTATTTCCGTCCAAAATAACGGAAAGACTGAAATATACCCATTCGTATTCCCTTTCTTTGAAAAATCATAACTTATTCATATAAGGTCCAAAAATACTCAAACCAGCGCCCAAACTTGCGTAACATCCATATGTATCTACTGTAAGAATTGAAAGATTAGTTATCAATCAAATATTGTCCAAATTTCAAAAGAACAAGTTGTTCTAAAGAAAACCAGGGCAGCCAATCATGTCTTCGTAGAAAATCCATAACTAATTCATTTCAACTCCAAAAATATTGAAACCAACTCTCAAAGTTTCATAACGTAAAGTATTATTCTCAGCAAAAATATCAAATTCATAACTTAATAGGATAGTTCCCAGAAATAAAAAGAAGATGGCTCTGCCCAGATTTCGAAACATGTGTATCAGTTAATATTCCGAAAATCATAACTAATTCTGTGTTGATTGGTTTTGCATGTTCTTGGTATCAAAATTTTCATCTTTAAAAGTAATTTAAAAGTTATGAAGACTTCAAAAATTGAATCATAGCAGAAGGTTTTTCAAAATACGAATTTGTGATGGTCCAGAAAGCTGTCAAGAAAGTTTAAGAAGTTACCGGCAAGAAAATAAGTTTTCAGATGAGAGAATGGTGACGGGAGGTGGTGGCTCATGGTGGAACTGAGGTGGGGGCATGGAAGAACACCATCCTCCTCCTCTTTCTTCATATTTCGTAGCTCCCTCCCTCAAAAATTAAAATACATGTTTGACTAGTTTTTACCAAGATGATAAAAAAAAATGTTATAACCAAATATATTTACACATGCATGAGTGTAATTCTAGGTGTCAAATTGGCCATGCCATGTGTCTATAAGCGTGACATGTGTACTTGCATGCGCAAGTGGTCCCAGACGCCTGAGCACACACGTAGCCGAGAAGCTGTCCGGGTTTCGGTCTCAGAAAAATATGAAATTTACACAGTACCCTAAATAAATTATTCTTAGAATATCCCCATTCTCCGAATTTGAAGAAAAAATTCAGAACACGTAGATTTGAAATGTCTGGCCAATTAACTTGTAAAATATGTTAGTGACTCTGTTCTCGACCAATAATTAATGGTAGTGATGAATTATCATTGTAAATGGGTTTTGGGATCAATTTGGTCTTAGAGAAAATGTTTTAGAAGGGAAAATTCCCGCCAACAAGCCATTCCCTGCTTTTCCGTTATTTTGGACGGAAATACTAACAGTTCCAAACTAGTCTTAAGTACAAGGGGTGCGAGTGATTAAAAATGAAATAGAGGGGGTGTAGTTGAAAAATGACTTAAGTACAGGGGGTGTATCTAGAATTTACCCTTTATAAAATGCCGGGAAAGGCAAAATTTCTTGTAGTGTAGGGTGTTTATTGAAAGACCTAAGACTCAAAATTTTATTACAACAATTTAGGATGAAATGATAAGAAAAATAAGATTTTTGCACCAATTAAAAAGAATTGAAAATTGGAACACTTATTTTTAATTTTTTGAAAAATACTTTTTGAAAAGGGAAGAGAACACAGCAATCTCATCGAGATCTTTCAAATAAGATCCATATTGCACATTTTTAAATTTCAATAAATTCATAATTTTTTAGCTGAAAATTATCTTCTTAAAAAATAAAATAAAATAAATTCTGAAACGGCTCCCAATCCGCTAATGATTTCATCTCGTAATTTTTTAATTAGATCAATGCAGGTTAGGCCGGATTGTCAGTTTGACGGATATTTTCAACGGCACAATACCTTAAAACATCAAGTTGATAACTTTCAGCGAAGTTGTAATGGGTGGGTCCACATGGAGGGGAGGGGTGTGGACGTCGTTGAAGTGGGTGCCAACATTGGACTTTGGTTTTGTATTCAAAACGGTGACAGCTAAGCAAAGGGGCCTTCCATGGCACTCTGCATTATGTGACAAATCCCTAGCTTCACGGATGGTTAGTCCAATTGGTTGGTGTGTTTATTTCTCACACAATTAATAAGAGTTCGTTTTTTTGGAGCCGGCCACGGTCCGCAAGTAAGCAACTTCTTTCTTGTGAATTTTCAAGTACCAGTGTCGACGGGTTGTCTTTAATCGGACCAAAAAAAGAATCAATCGATATGCACGTAGACTAACCCGAATGCTGCTCGTGGTCGGCAAAAAAGAATACGGACCCTCGCATTTATTGTCCTTGGTGTCTTTTTGCTCTATGTACTGTCACACTCGCTTCACTTCGCCTCACCTCACCATTTTCCATTCTCCACAGTGTAAAGGAATGGCTGTCATTGCCATTTTGCTCTCTCCTCTGGGTAGTAGTACTTGGTTTTTAGCATTGGCCCTGAGCTTCCCATGTGACTGCCAATAGGGACAACACTCTACGGGCCTGCTTTGCCCTACTCTACATCTTTGACTCCCTTTTGGGGTGCCCTTTAATCCCTTGCACTCTTATGGACAATAAGTGTATCCTTTGGGCAAATGCTACCTAAAAGGGGACATCGGTTATGTCTTCCAAAGGTTTAGTTTGCGTTCTCTTGAACTTAATTTAAATTTGAAAGTTTTATTTTTATTTAATTTTTTTCGCATTTGTTAGTTTTGTGCCAATATTTTAGGGGTTATTGATTCGTCTCGGCAAGAGAAATCAGAAAATTTTAAAAAAAATTACTCTTACCTAAATATTTTGAGAAATAACCACTCTTTAGCCCAAAAAAATTGATATTTTTAACTAAAAAATTGTTATTTCTCAAAATATTTGGGTAAAAATAAAAAAATTTACTTTTCTAATATCTTTTGTCAAGACGAATCAATAACCTATAAAAGTTTAGTGCAAAACTAACAAATGCGAAAAAAAATTCAAATAATGACAAAACTCTCATATTTAAATTAAATTCAAGAGAACGCAGCCTAATGTTATGCCTTTGAATGGTATGTTATGTCATTTTTGTAATAATGGCATAACAATAACACTTATTATGCCATTTTTAAAAAGTGGTTTGCCTTCAAACGGTTGTGTTATGCCTTCGGATGGTTATGTTATGTCATTTAAAAAAAAGTGTTATGACATTATATAATATTAATACGAATAAGAAGAAATCTTATGCATTTTAAAAAATGATCCACAAAATGACATAATTATGTTATTTTCTGATTTGTTATACTGGTGCCAAAAAAAGGGAAAGACACCATAGCACTATCCTTATGCTTTGTTCACACATATCTGTTTCTTTTTCCACCTATTTGGCTTGAAAGGGATCCTTCTTTGGTGGCAATTCTAAACTGCAAGTGCAAAATCCCTTGATTCTACTTTATGTGTTGGAGTATTATTTTTGTGAAATTGGGTTTATGGCAATGGATTACTAATATTGGGTTTGGCTCTCGCGAGGTCATGGGTTCAAGGTGTGTCGGCACCCCTCGGTCCCGGTTAAATACCGTGATTCGCATATTGCCTTCCTCAACTTCGGGTGGGGCGTGCACACTTTTGGGTTTCCGGTTTCCTTCGTAAGAGAGTTTGTGGGATTACGCCCAGGGGAGGGCTACGCCCGAACAATCCCTCCTCCACCCTTTTTTTTGTCAAAAGTTGAGAAGTATTGTAGTAATTATCAGAAGATACCCATGGGGAAAGGTTGGAAGTCTACATATTAGCAACTCTAACAGAAAGAGCGTATAAATGTATAGATGCTTCGCACTACAGAATGAAAAGAAACCCTCCAAAGGAGGACAAAACCCCCTGAGGGAGGACAAAATCCTCTGATGGAGGACAAACCCCCCGAAGGAGGACATTATTAAAACAAATAGCAAAATAAAAAAAACACCGCCGCCATTCTTTCGCAACCACCTTAATAGACTCATAACCTTTAATATGCAAAAGATTTTACCATTTTTTTTGACGGGAAAAAGATCTTGATTGGAAACTTCACTGACGAGGAAAGATATACTAAATGGCTAGTTTAATTTAGCCTTGTGCACATGATTTGGAAAAATCATTTGAATTGTCCATAAATTATCAAGGGCGAATTGGGTTTCTTGTGATTAAAGGCAATCAAAACGTTGGTTCGACTTGGTAAGTTTGAATGTTCTTAGAGCATCCGCAATATAATAATTAAAAGTGAATAATTAAAATTTGTCACGTTAGTTTTTTATTATTCATTTAAAAGGTCATTAAAGTTAATAATATGAAGTCCCACATTGTTACTTTTGATTATTCAAATGCCCAAATTTGATTATTGGTTATGAGGTTGTTAACTTTGATTATTACAATATGAGTACTTTTTTAAGAGCATCCACAGTGGTATAATCAAAACTAAAATGTTGCTAAGATTAGCAACATTTGTTCAAAAAAGAGCTCACAGTGAAATAATCAAATTTAGCAACCTCTTAGCAACTCATCAAATTTTGATCCTTGGATAATCAAAACTAGCAACTTTTTGCCAATAATCAAATTTAGTTGTCTCCATATTTTCTCAATCAAGTATAGCGTCATTACACAAAAATATTCTCCCTCTTCCATTTTCAACATATTTCTAAGAAAAAATACTTTTTAAAAAAAGTTTTTATTTTTTTGCAAGAACTGCTTTTTTTTTTCAAAACTATTTTTTTTGCGAAAACTTTATATTATTATTAATTTTTTTTTGCAAAATTTTTTATTAAATTTTTTTTTCAAAAACTATTCTTCAAAAGAAAAAACTTTTTTTTCAAAAAAAATTTTTTATTCAAAAAACTGTTTTTTTTTTTTATAACTTTTTCCAGAAAACTGTTTTTTTTTTTTTAAATCAAAGTTTTCAAAAAACTATTTCCTCTTTTTCTAATAACTTATTTTTCTTAGTTTGAAACCTATTTTTAAAAAATTGTTTTCTATGTTCACAATTTTTAGATTTTTATAAATTGAAAATGTGATATGACAAATTTTGGTTATTCAAATTTGATTGTACCATTGTGGACCTCTACATTGCTAACTTTAACAACCCCTTAACTGCATAACCAAAAGATGATGTGGCAACTTTTAATTATTGACTTTTGGTTATTCCATTGTGGATGCTCTAAGAGTATCCGCAATGCTATAATAAAAAGTAAAAGGTTTTTAAAGTTAACAATGTTTGTACAAAATATGGCTCACAATATTATAATCAAACTTAACAACCTCTTTAAAAATAATCAAATTTTAGGATTTGGATAACCAAAATTAACAACCTTTTGACAATAACCAAATTTAATAGACCCTACATATTCTCAATCAAATACACCAATCATATGCAAAAATGTTCTACTATCTCTCTTCCCTAGTGCTCTTTTCCTCTCACTCTCTCATTAATTTCTTTTCGAACAATATTTTCAACAAAAAATATTTTACTAAAAAATACTTTTTTTCCAAAAAAAGTTTCAAAAACTGTTTTCTATTTCTAGTAAATAGTTTTTATTAGTTTCAAAACTATTTTTAGATAAACTATTTTCTACTGTTCACACTTTTTAGTTTTTTGTAATTTGAAAATATGATGTGATAAGTTTTGTTATCTAATTTTGATTATGTCATTGTAGACATCTATATTTCTAACTTTAGCAATCTCTTAAATGAATAATCAAAAGCTTATGTAGCAACTTTTGGTTATCAATTTTTGATTATAGCATTGTGGATATCCTAAGCACACATTGTTAATTTTAGCAATCTTTTGATTTTGATTATTATATTATGGATGCTCTTAGGATTGATTTAGAAAACCTTTACTTTTAAGGAAAATGATGGCCCATGACGTGTTTTGATAATTAATACCCGCCAATGATATCTTAGGCTGTCATTTTCCCTTACTTTTAGG
The DNA here is from genome assembly GCA_014282245.1 of Rhododendron simsii. Classification (NCBI taxonomy): domain Eukaryota; kingdom Viridiplantae; phylum Streptophyta; class Magnoliopsida; order Ericales; family Ericaceae; genus Rhododendron; species Rhododendron simsii. The sequence goes on along the minus strand of CM024957.1, from coordinate 28,947,829 downwards.
TAGGTTGAGCATGGTCCGGATTGGTTCAGCTTTATAGTAAACCAAGAACCAAACCAACACCTACGAATTATGAATTTGGAGAACTAAATCAATCCACAAAAGACATAAAACCAAACCAATCCATTAAAATATGATTTAGTTTCGGTTTTAAACCACGGTTTGCTTTGAACTAAGTTATCAACTTCGAAAAATATTTAAAGTACTTCAAATTACGAATATAAATTAAAAATATATATATTAAAACCAATTTCATTCAAATGGTCAAAACACATGCACTAACATCAACCAACTAATTTAGAGTATAATACCAACAATTTCCTCAACTCTTAAACTAAGAAAATGAAATTCAAGTAAGTCACTAAAATGGACTGACTATTAAACATCTTATGATAGTTTAACCAAATAAAAGGTCAAAGATAATTTTTAAAACTATTGAGGCAGCAAAAGGGCAGTAGCAGCAGCATGGTAGCAACTAACTAAATATTGCAAGAGGGAGTAATCATAGAAAATTAGGAATGAGTTGTAAGTTTAGTTTAAATTATCTTAACAGGGAAGGAAAACTAAATATTGCGGTGGATTTAATAGGATCAATAATTAGGAAAGTAGTTGACTAAGCGCTCTCATATTTATTTGGTGAATTAGAATTAAATTATATATATGTATTATACTATTTATACGGTCTGGAACCATAACCGTGAACATGAATTCACAAACCAACCATATAATGCCGTTTCAAATTTTTTTAAACCATGACTAAACCATACTACTAAAAAACCAAATCAAACCTTTCGGTTTGGATTGGATTCGCGGTTTGATTGATTTTTTGCTTACTCATACTTTTAGGAGTAGAACAATGAGGCAATCGTACTCTTTGATTCACTTTTGTTTCTTCAATCGGGAGGGGAGATCACTATATTATGTATGAAATACAAATCACGGGACACTACATTTATTGTGTGAGAGTCCATGAAATAACCAAGCTCAACAACTGAACCGACATGATAAATAAGCCCATCAAAGGGAAAAACAATCACTCTAAGCTCGGATAAAAAAAAAATCACTATAAGCTCAACTCAACTACAAGTCTCATTAACGGGAAAAATAACCTTAACAAATATAAATGAAAGAATATCCACACGCAGATGAAAAGATTCGAACTCTTGACCTATTAGTGAGATGCAAGAGTCTTAGCCAACTGAGCTACCCAGTTGGTTTACTCTTTGATTCAGTTGGCTCATATAAACTTGGACGTACATGTTGATAGAATTTTCAAGTCAAGTCGCTTTTTTGATATAAAAACCAAAAAGAAAAGAAATTAGTGTAAAAAATAATTGTTCGGACCAGGACAATTTTGGGGATCCCAAATGTTAAACCTACGGCCACCGACAGGTGGTGGCTCAATTTTGCACCGACGGATACAAGGGGTCCACTTTGGATTTTGCACGAATGATCCAAGCCGTTCTTCAATTTTTTTTAAAAAACCAAGTAGGCTAGGGAGAAATCGTTTCAATCTGATATGCGTAAGTGCTTAATCTAATCTTCTCATTTTGAAAAATCGGCAAAAACGGAAAGATTGGATCGAGCACCTACACATATCAAATTGGGCATCAATCTCCCAACCCCACTCGTTTTTTTTTTTTTAAATTATTGAACTACTCGAATCATCCGCGCAGGACCTAGAGTGAGCCACACGTGTCCGTCGGTGCAAGTTGGTGGCTGTAGCAAGGTCCGATCCCAAATGGGTTTGATTATACCCGGGCAAGTTGGTAATAGGTACATCGATACGTGGTGCACCGACAGTCACTCGGGACACACTTTGGATCTCGCATGAGTAATCCGAAAACCCATTTGTGGCTTACGCAGGTGCTCCAGTTCCAATGGGGATTAAGGGCTCTTTCGGCTAATTATAAGTCATTTGGCCTTTTTTTTTTTTGTCCTTACAAATTTTTTTCGCATTTGTTAGTTTTTTATCGATTTTTTCGTCTATATTAAAAAAATATATTTTGATCGTAATTTTTTACTATTTAAATTTCTCTAGTCATGACAAAACAATAACCCTTAAAAATCGACAAAAAACTAATAATTGCAGAAAAAATTTAAATAAAGACACAAAAAAGAAAAAAGTCAAGTGGCACATTTAGGCGAAGAAGCCCAATCAGGATTGCCAACTCAAGTATTCCATGGGACGACGCTAGCTGGCATGATCGATGCTCGAATGGTTCTTGTGTCTTTGGACCTAGCTCTCGTGGGACAACATTGGGAAATGTCCCACTGGGAACGCTTTTGTTTAGTCAATACTCGTATAATAATTTGCAGCTGAAAGTTATCACGAGACAGTAGGAGGTAACGAGAATGGATGCCAATGATAGTTTCACCAAATTTTTTGATGAGGTAGAGAGCAAAGGCTGTTATAAGATGGTGTATACTCCATAAGGACTAAACAAGAATGGTGCTTCCGGCCTTCTTGCTCGAAGCACTTTTGCGACTCAATCCATGCCGACTTTCGAAAGTTTGTACGAAACTGGGATTTTCATCCAAGATGTCGCGCTCTCAGATTTGCTCAATGCTCGGTGGCGAGCCGCTGGTAGCTAGCTCTTTCGGATGATAAGACAATCTCCTTAAGTGCGAAAAATGAGCTGTTAATCTTTCTCTTTGGAAAGGAATGAACTGTTAATCCTGAAATGACTAAACTTAGGTTCGTTCTACCAACTTGGAGGAGTGCTCTTATATTCAAATAAATTTCTTCTAAAAAAATGATTTTTTTATTTAAATAAGGAAAAAGAAATAAACAAAAAGCTCGTTAGAAAAAAGCAGAAGAAGTAAAAATTCACTGAAGGAGAACGTGGGCGCGTTCCAGTTTCTTTAAAAAGAAACTTTCAGAAAAAGAAAGTAATTTCAAGCTCAAAAATCATGTGTTTACGCAAATAATTTTCCTACCAATATGAATTTTGTTTGATAGCTCATTGAGATCTTTTAAACGGTGCTAAAAAATTAAAAAACTATTTTTCATTTTTATTATATTTGAGTTTGAAATTACCATCTTTTAAAAAAAATGGTTTAAAAAGAAAGCGAAACGGCACCATCTCAATGCGTATTCAAAAGCTTGATAAATTGCTTTCCCCCCCACCCCCCCGGGACCCATGCCAAAAGTTCAAAATACCCCTCCCTTTTAATTAAATTTCAGTTTTATTTAATTTCTTAATTCCTTTATCTTATTTATTTAATTCATTCATGTAATTATTTATTTTTCTCTTTTCTTTATATCTTTTTTCTCTTTTATTTATTGAATATTTTTTTATATATTTTTTCTCTTTTATTTATCCAAAATACCCCAACTTTTTAACTAAATTCTTTTTTTATTTAATTTCTTAATTATTTTATCTTATTTATTTAATATTTTTCATGTAATTTTATTTCTTATTTATTTCTTTGTTTATCTATTTATCTCTTTCTATCTCTTTCTTTTTTTCCTTCAATCTCACTATTGTAATGTGTGCTCCGATATGAGAAAACTGACATATCTCGGGACTTGATCGGACAATGTTGATAACTTTGGCCAGTCTAAAATGTTCTTTAGACAAATACAATACTGCAAAGATCAGTCCATTTAATCACTGAATTTGGGAAGTCAAAAATGTTGATCTGTATGCCAATTAATAAATGTGGCCTATTATTAGTTTAAAAAAAAAAAGACAACAAAAATGTTGATTCATGTGCCTAGAATATTTATTTATTTTTTTCTCTTTTATTTATTCAATATTATTTAAGTACTCCAATTTTTAATCCTGTTGAACTGATGCAATATTATTTTTTTATTATTTTATCCTAAATAGTCGTAATGAATTTTTGGCTCTAAGGTCTTTCAATGAGCACCCTAAGACTTCTTATTTGGTTTCAGAACTCTCTTAGGGTGCCCATTGAAAGGCTTTAAACAAAAAATTCATTACGATCATTTCAGATAAAATGATTAAAAAAATAAGATCTTCGCACCAGTTCAACCGGATTGAAAATCCAAACACTGATTTTTTTACACTGTTTATATATTAAAAAATATAGTTAAAAAATTAATGTTGTTCTCTTTAGTTTTCAAAAAGAATTTTTCAAAAAATTCCCCCTAAATTCTCCCTATTCCCAACATTTTCCTCTCCACTTATTACCCCTACTATTATTCAAAAAACTTTTCAAAAATCAAACCAAACACGGCATAAGTGTTTCAATTTTTAATTTGTTTGAATTTGTACAAAGATATTGGTTTTGTTTGGTTAATAGTTTAGTTTAGTTTAGTTTTGGTAGTAGGTGAAGAGAGAAATAGGGTAATGATTGAAAATAGGGGTAATGATTGGAGAGAGATAGAGAGAGATGAGAAAATAATAATTGGAGAAATAAGTTAATAATTGGAAAAAGAAGTAGAGTAATGATTGGAAAAACAAAATAAAAACTTCCAAATCTTCCAAACGAACATAGCCATTATTTTTCTGATCATTTTATCTTAAATAGTCATAATCGATTTTTGACTCTAAGGACTTTCAATAGGCACCATAAGAGAGTCCTGAAACTAAATAAGTAGTCTTAGCGTGCTTGTTGAAAGGTCTTAGAGTCAAAAATTCATTACGATATTTATGACAAAATAATCAAAAAAATAAGATCTTCTCACTTGCTCAACCAGACTAAAAATTGCACTTAATTTTTTAATCATATTTTCATGTATTATCAATATATACTCAATTATAATAAAATAAAATTTCATTTAAATTTATTATTAATAATTAAAAGTTATTTATTTATTATTCATTGTTAAGACATATTAATTAACTAATTAAAATTATATAAAGTCAAATTTAATTGAAAATATAATTTGAGTTAATTAAATTAAAATTAAATAAGTAATTAAATAAATAAAGATATACTCCTTCCATCCGGATTTAATTGTCCCTAAATCTATTCTAACCAGCTAAAAAACGGATTATATCTTTGAATCCGTAATAAATTTCATATCGAATATGGATCTTATTTGATAGATCTCGATTAGTTCTATAATGAAATATTTTCGAAATCACCTAAAACATTATAAATTGAAAGATATAATCGATTGAAAAATGACACGAACTCTAAAAAATAACTATTAAATCATGACGGAAGGAGTAAAATTAAGTAAATAAAAAAAAGAATTTAATTTGGATCGGAGGGTATTTCTGTCGTGGGGGTGGGGTCGGGAAGGGGTATGGTGTCAGGGGAGGGGGAAAAGTAGCTCTCAGAGCTTGTCCCTAACCTCAAAAGATCTCCAACCAAATAATTAAGGTCTAGATTTTTGCTACTCAGTACCCTATGGTTTGGCCTGGTTTGATTGGGTGTGGATGCTACACACGTCACTTCAAAGCTGGATACTTTGGCTTTGTTCGGCTCCCCTTTTAGTTTTAGTTTTTGTTTTAGTTTTGTTTCTAATCATTACCCTACTTCTTTCTTCAATTATTATCCTATTTTTTTAATTATTACTTTCTCATTTCTCTCTATCTCTCTCCAATCATTATCCCTATTTTCAATCATTACTCTATTTCTCTCTCTACCCACTACCAAAACTAAACTAAACTAAACTCTCAACCAAACAATACCCTTGTGTTTTAGGGCATCTACAATGATATAACCAAATACAACATGTATACAAAGTTAGAGACGTTTTCATTAACAAAAAATACTAAAAATTTAACGCATTTTATCATTTCGTTTCCACTAATAAAAAATTCGTCAGCAAAAATATTTTTTGCTACAGTAACTCTACTCATAGAACCCATCAACTTATTCGCTAACGAAAACACTAAATAACTTCTCAAACACTACTGGACACCGGTACCACCCCCTTAGCAATATTGGCCTAAAAAATAGTAGTAGTTTACAATGGAATAATCAGACTTAACAACCCCTTAACCGGCCAATAACCAAATTTGAGCCTTTCAGGTGTCGTTCCGTTTTCTTTTTAAACATTCTTTTTCAAAAAGAATGTAATTTCAAGCTCAAATATAATGAAAATAAAAAATAATTTTTTAATTTTATTGTACCGTTTAAAATATCTCAATGAGATCTATCAAATAAAATCCATATTGGTAGAAAAATTATTTGCTTAAACACATGATTTTTGAGTTTAAAATTACCTTCCTTTTCTAAAAGTTCTTTTTTGCAAAAACCGGAACACCCCTCAATAGCCAAAGTTAGTGACATTTGTCTCAATAACCATAGAATAGTGGGTCCTACAAAATAGCCAAAGTTAGTATTATATTCTTTGTTGTTTAAAACTCTCCCCTTTTGCAAGTGGACGTGCATTTAATAATATTGGTTAATTTATGAATTTTAACCAATACTCTTCAATTTCACTTATTTTTATTAGAATTTCATTCAATGTAGACCGTTAGATTGAGAAGAAAAAGAACTGATCGTTGGATTGGAATTTTGCAAACTCATTTTGATTAGGCTATTGTGAAGCTTATAAAGAGTTGCTAACTTTAGTCATGCACTAAAAGAAATGATGTGACAACTTTTGATTAATTAGTTTTAGTTAGTTCATTGTGGATATTGATTACTTACAGGCTGTGTCACCGTCATAACGAAGAATTATTGTCATTCGTTGCTTACCAATTTTGACACAATATTTCTAAGAATCCTTTCACGAAGTTAAAGAAAATGGAAAAAACACACACAATCTAATATAGGAGTACTTTTTAAACTTTAAAATATATTTTCCCTCACTTTTATACACTTTCACACATTTTAATAAATTTATTTAACCTTAACAATAGCCCCGTTGAGCATTTTGCGTTTTTAAGGGTGTGAGAAGTGAAAGACCCATGGGTATGTCTTTTGTTGTATTTCAAATGTACATCAAAGTGCATAAGACCCGTTCTAATGTCTCATATTAATGAACGAAGCCATTTAACCATTTCTAATTTTTTTTTAAGAGACGTTGAATAAATTAGCTCATTCATATATCGGTAAAGTCCTTGATCAATTCATTCAAATTGTGTTCCTAGGAATTCAGGAATAAAAATCGATCAAGTTATTAACGATATCCTTAAGCTCATTTTTACAGGAACTTTTAAAAGTATAATTAACCAAATTGAACGACTCTGATGATTTATGGGACCTCGATTGGATCTCACACAATCCATGTACATTTAGTGTACACCAAATGATCTATTCATATCTTTTTTGAAAGTAAAAATGGATGGTATATATGAGAGGAAGGAAGTACTACTCCCTCTGTCCCCATAATTTTTTAGGTGATTTTGAAAATATCATTTAAAAAAGCTTATTGAGATCTATCAAATAAGATGTATATTGCATATAAATAGTATTACCAATTAAAAGTTATAATTAGTTTTTTATTCCGTTGGAATAGGATGAGAGATAAAAGAATGGAGACATATAGGAGTATTCATTAACTTTCGGAGAGTAATCAATTGGGTAATATTGATTTACACGATCCTATTACACTTTAAAATGACTTTGCGTGCTTAAAATTACACATAACACAAGTTCTCAAATACAAATAATTCATTTATAAAATAATGGAGTGAAAAAAATCATTTTCCTAATCATGGTTTTTGATCTTCTTCAGTCCAAATTTTAGAGTGAACGAGATCATTCAGATCAGAATCGTCCATTGGTATAATTTAGGTTTGGATTTGCTCATTAATTCGGACCGTCCAACTATTTTGAACAAATTCAAATAACTCATTGTAACAAACAGACGGTCCACATAAACGGTCATGTGGATCAGATTCCTAATTTCACAAGTTTTCATTTTTACTTGGCGTTTCCAAGTATTTGGTGAAAAAACGTAGGCAATTTTACTGTTTTGTTCACACTAATTAACTCTTTGGCATTTTAGCTTGTTGCTTACGACAGAAGATAGTAATCTGGATGTCTAATCCGAAGCGTAGAGCTTTCTAGTTGTTTGCAGAATAACTTGGTAAGACCGAAATCATACCACATGGAGCTCAAATATAGCTAGTTCAGATTGTAGTTTTTATGTGAGGTTTGTGGCGTTTAGATAACCAACTGTCGGTTTTACTTTGAAAGTGGAAAAACTCTAATGAAAGACTAGAAATGATGTTTAAACTTAGATAAAAAGGCACCAAGATCGGGGGAATTAAACCACCCGTGACTTAGCCGTTTTAATCTTTTCTTTCTAACAACTCAAGGTCAAGACGTAGACAATCTTAAACGTGAAGCACTCAACGTTAAAAGCCAAGCACAATCATGGATTTAGTTTGGAAATAGCTTAATCTCGTTTAGTAAATATTTAATTCAAACACCGGGAGCGTTAAAATTGCAAGCATTGTGTGCGAAAAGTAGGTTAAAACTTCAACCTACACATGATCAAAAATGGTAACAGCTTTAAGGTTTGGCCGGAAATAAGAGATCAAGTATTTCCTCACTAAATCATGATCAAGTTATAATTAAACCATTAAACAACTAAATCATGGGATAGAGATCACCCCATAACCAAGTCTAATTGACTACTCACACATGCTCAAAGGATTAAACATAAGGCAATAAATGACAAACATGATTAACCAATAAAAACGGAGATAAACTTGATAATACAAAGGATCTAGTCCTTACAAGCAACTTTAATAAATGATAAAATATTATGGGAGACTACTCACTGTGGAAGAACCTAAGCCCCCCGAAGGTGGAAATTTTTTCATAGATGGCCATTCAAGGAAGAGTTGCAACAAGGTCAGTGCTTCTAAATAGGAATTTGATTTCGGAGACTCAATTGGCTCTGTGCCCCTTTTGTAGCGAGCAAGTGGAGACTACTCAACACTTACTCTTACACTGTCGATTTTCATGGGAAATTTGGTCAAATATTCTGGACTGGTGGAGAATCCAGTGGGCATGCCCATCTTCATTAGTTGAACTAGCATCTTGGTGGTTTGAGAATAGATTTCGGAACTTGGAGAAATGTATCTGGGAGGTGTGTTTCTTTGCAACCCTTTGGTCTATCTGGATAGCGACGAATGGATATATTTTCAACAATACATCACCTCAGGTCTGGGAAGTGGTTTAAAACAAGAGTAGCTATGTGGATGAAAGCTAAGTTTGATATCAAGATTTACATAGTGGAGGACTTCAAAGGGTATCTTGATGGGATACGAAAAGTGAAGTTGTAATGCAATCTTTAGGGGTTTCTTTCTATCCAACTTTGGTTGGATAGTTTTTTTCTTGTTGTACTTTCTCCTCGATGTACCCCTTCGAGTTTATATAAAATGTTTCGTTTGCCGAGCAAAAAAAAAAACACACGATAAAACAACAAACCACAATTACCTTAATAAGTTCTTGAATAATTAAATTAAGAAAGCTTGAGAAAAGCTATGGAGAATCATACTTACAACAAACCAAAAGGTTCCTAAAATATCCCCAACATATTCCACAAATGAAAACTTTTCATAAATGGAAAGATTGAAAAAGTTAACAAAAACTTGAAGATTTTTCCAGGCCGTACCAGTACGAGTCTTCAATAGGATGATTTCTGCTGGGCTCTATTCAGGTTGTACCGGTACTGATTATTTTTTAGTACCGGTACAAGCCTTCTTGGCAGATTTAGGCAACTTTGCGAGCTCGTTTCGGACACTTCCGAACTCGAATTTAGGTGTTTTTTGGACCGTTGGAAATCTTGTTGAATCTACTTTTATAACCCATGTGGTTTAGATCCAAGATAATTCGAACATCAAAAGATATGACGATTCTACCCTCAATTGGTCGGAAAATGAACAGCTTTGGTAAAATTCGCACATCTCTTTTAATTCCCTTGACCCTTGGGCGTCCCAAGCAACCTCCAAACCATCTTTTCATGACTTTTCGAACATCACAACGGGGTAACACGTGGCCTTGGACACTTGGTTACACCCGGAGCATTCCTTGGCGTTCAAATGCTCCTTATTTGCACTGTTAACCTGAAAACACTAAAAACACACACCTTACGTGCAATATCGCATAAAAACGACAATATATATGTGCAAACACAACATATTAGAGGACTTGGCACCAAGAATATGCATTATTGAATGCTTATAACTTGTTATTCACACTAAGGCTACGTTCTTTTAAACTTAACTTCAAATGAATTGGTTTATCATTATTTGAATTTTTTTTATATTAATTTGCTAGTTTTATGTCAAATTATTGTGGATCATTGAATCGTCCCGACGAGAGAAATCGAAAAAGTAAAAAAATTATACTTTACCCTAGTATTTTGGAAAATAATTGTGAAAAAATGAATTATTTTGAGAAATAAGTAGTTAAGTGCAAAAGAACGCAGCCTAACTAACAACTTTTTTCTCTAACAAATTCATCTACTTACTCACTATTAGAAATAAACTTAATATTTTTCAACAATTTATGCCTTGTTCTCTTTGCTTTTTAAAAAACATTTCTTAAAAAATTTCTCCTAGGTTCCCCTTACTTTCAACATTTTTTTTCTATCTCTCTCCACTTATTATCCCTACTATTTTTCAAAACACAAATCAAACACAACATTTATTCATTATTGAAAATAGCTATCAACTTGATTGAAACAAATTTTTCTTCAAAACTATTCACTACCAGAAACGCCCCTAAGGCTATATTTCAGAACACAATCTTAAAAAATAAGTATTTATTTTACATTTTTAAACTAAAAAATAATGTAAATGAAAAATAATTTTTTAATTTTTTTATACTGTATAAAAAATTTCAATGAGATCTATCGAAAAATATCTATATTCATAAAAAAATTATTTATATAAACATATAATTATTTTTAAAAAAAATAAGTACTCCCCTTATTTTCTTTTTGAGAACGAGACCTAAATACTTTTTCCTCTCGGGAAGGGTGAGGCCTAAGCTTGTACCCTAGCTACCAAAGAGCCCATAAATAGCATACACTTTGCTCTGAACTTCGAAAGAAGAGAAACCACAAACCCTACCGCCAAACCGTCGCGTATACCACACGCTCCGTATTACTTGCCGTTCAGCGCCGCGCTTGAATTGAACGGGCGCGTGACACCAGAACCGCCTTTTCCTTTTTTCTTTCTCGTTTGCCGACGTCATCGTTTGTGAAGGTGTCCAATGGGTTTGGACCAAGCGGTCCGAAACCCAACAGATATTGTCTTTCATGTAATGTGACGACACCTCTCTCTCTCTCTCTCTCTCTCTCTCGGACAATGGTTCACTATCATCCATCACGTGACTTACTTTTAGAGAGAGAGAGAGAGGGAAGAGAGAGGATTCAGTGTGATAAGCTCTCCTATCCAACCTTCTTAGGTATTGCTCCAAGCACTTCTTGAGGCTTTTTCTTATTTTGTTCTTGTTCAATTTTTTTTTGTATTTATTAATTTTGCGTCTTACTATTTTGATTTTTCGATTCGTCCCGTCAAAACGAATTTTAAAAATAAAAAATTATGAATTTTACTTAAATATTTTGAAAAATAACCACTTTTTAGAAAAAAATATCAGAAAGTTGGTTTTTTTCCTTTCTACAAAGTGGTTATTTATCAAAATATTTAGGTAAAAGTAAATATTTTTTAGTTTTTTAATTTCTTTCATCTAGACGAATCAATTAATTACAAAAGTTTGGTACAAAATTAACGAACGCATTTTTTTGAACAAGGACAATTTTTTAAAAAAATGTTAAAATTTAAGCGGAAGGGGATCTTATGACCGCAAACAAACAGGTTAATGGGGTGAAAAGGAGACTAGAATACCAAGCGGCAATGCTATGAAGCACTGACTTATTTTTCAAGAGGGAGGGGCAAAGGCCAAAGCGGCTCCCAAGCACCAAACCAAAAGTCCAAAACCCCCAAAACCCTGTTGTAATACTCTACTCCGTATTTTGATTTGAGATTCCTCTCTCTCTCTCTCTCTCACGCACACAGTGAGGGAGTGAGTGTACTTGTACTCTGCTGCTGTCTCTCCTCAGAGAGTGTGTCTTTCTTTCTCTCTCTCTCTCCAAAAAATAGAGCATAAAGGAGAAGGGCCGGCTGTTGCACTTTGCAGTGCTGCGTTCTCAGAGAGAAAGAGATATAGACAGAGAAAGTGAGAAAGAAGGGTAGATAGAGAAAGAGAGAGACAGAGAGGAAACGGGTGGTGAAGGATTTAAAAGGGGAGAAAATGCAGCAGCACCTGATGCAGATGCAGCCCATGATGGCAGCCTACTATCCCAACAACGTTACTACTGATCACATCCAACAGGTCTCTCTCTCTCTCTCTCTCTCTCTCTCTGCTTTTTCATTGCTCTGCTCTGCCCTCTGCTCTCACTCTCTCTAGTTTGATTTCTACCCTTCTTGTTCCCCTTTGTACTGGTTGTGGGCGTTTATAAAGTCCCCCCCTTTTTAATGGATAATGGGTATTTCTTGTTTAATGCCTAATTGATTGGTTACTTGCTTCCCTCTGGTTGGGGGGTTTGAGGGGATATAAAGTTTTCAGCTTTTAGGTAGCATAAAATCATTCAATGAAGGAAATCGTTTATTGACCACTTGGGCTTTAACTTAGTGGTAATTTACCTATCCTCAAATGGAGCCTTATGATTCAAGTCGTGCAAACGGGTGCCCCCTTGTAAGTCCAGCTGTGATCCTCTGTCCCTTTTCCCTTTGGCCGATAGAAATTTATGGGTGATCGGTCTCTCAGGAAACCGTCCTTTTTTTTTAGAGTGCCTATGATCATGCCGAGGAAAAGTAGCTTTAGCGGGGCCCTTTCTCCCTCCTTTTTGAGTGCCTCACGCCCAGGAAAAGTTGCTATACCCATAGCATCTCTCGCCCGGATAATAAGTGTATCTGGTTTTACCATTACTGGAGGGGAAAAATGAAAAATCGGAACTTTCGCAGTGGTTTGGCAGCAAATGGGTATTCTCTGTTTATCAAAATGATTTTGTGGAGGTTTTTCTTATCCTTAACTTTTCCATGTTTCTTAAGGGAAAGTTTGGAACTTGCCTATTTTGGTTTTGAGCCTCCTTTTTCTTGATTCCTTTCTTCTGATGTTTATCAAGACGGCAGAAAACTTCTAGTGAGGGATCCCGTTCGCTATTTGCATCTCGGCTGTCTGATGGCTGAGATTGGAAGTCCGCACCCAAGAACGTGCAGGATCCCTCACTAGAAGCCTACTGTATCAGACGGTACATATTGAGATGCATCATCATCTTATATGTCGAAGTTTATGTGGTATACAGTTTTTCGTTTATTTGTTCATGGTTATTGGTTCTGTTAAATTCTTTTTCTTCTATCTTATCTTAATTTGGTGCTCTTGGTTGAGGCTACCCAATTGAGAACTTTTGGGAGATTTTGGGGTTTTCCCTCCCTTTGTTGAAATTGTTAGGCTTTGACTGCTCTTTTTTTGTTGTTGTAATTGAGTGCCGGAATAATTCTACGCGAAATTTTCCGTAACATGGTGACCTGTGCAACCCGCTTGGACCAACATGTTTTCTGGTGTTGGGTATATTGACATTATCGAGAAGTTGCCCTGGTTTGAGGAGACTTCGAGAAGATCACGCTCAAGCTTCAAGCAGGGGATTGAGGTGGGTCACGACACAAGATGATATTTGATGTGTAACAGTTCAGTAATGGAAGCTGAACTCGCTTTAGGCTCTTCCTAAAAACCACCTCCCAAGAACCATGAATACAGATATCAGTATAGATAGAGACACTAGACACAACAATTCTAATTACACGTGAACACGGATATGGTGGGGAGACACTGTAATCATATGTATATAAGGTAGGGTGGATAATTAGTTGTTATTAACATGCGTTTCATTCGCAACAAAACTATAAGTATCTTAGGCGGCTGCCTCTTGGGACTACCCCTAGCATTGGGCTTCATTTGGTCATCGTGTGTGTGGGGTGCGGTGGGTGTGAGATATGTGCTAGACACAGCAGTTTGAAGCTGGATACATGTGCATTTATTACCTACTACTGTGTGGGTGTTATAACACAAAATAATTGTCTTGTCGTTGCTAGCCAATTATGGCATGCATTACATCTTGTGATGTACTTTTTTTGGGCTAGAGTCAGTTGAGGGGGGGTCCAATAAGGCTTTGGACTATTAGGCAATAATTATTGATGTACTCTTGTTCCCTTGTCCAAATGTTGACCCATATTTGTGAATCTTTAATTTCTTTGTTTGGTCATTTGATAAACATCATCCACACCCGATATTCACACCCGAGTTAATACGTGTAAAATGTGTTTTCTTTACATGTCTAGTTTGATATTATCTCCTTTTTGTATTATGATCTATATTCTTCGCTTGACTAGAAAAGTTTGTCATCAGTTCTGGATCTTCTAATTGAACATTCATCTATGATTTATTGACCCTCATCCACCAAGCTGGTTGGATGTACTGATCCAAATTTCCAAAAAAAGGGTTGGCCGTATTGTCTAGATTGCAACTCTCATGTTGAGTGAATGGTATACAAAGAATGCGTTCCATTTCCACTCATTAGAATGAATTCTAATAAACGGGTGTACTTTCCATTCATGCTCTGCGAGGTTTGAAGTAAATTGGTGGAAAGGATTATCTGAAAGAAATTTATGTTCCTTTCCTTGGTGCCGCGTTGTTTATGCAAATAACTATTATAGATACAGGTAAGGTCAGAGGACTGCAGCAGTTGTTTATCGTGAATTAGCTGGCTGCCTTGGACATAATATGCAGTTTAAGATGTCAAGGGGAATAGGTTGTTGCGGAAATAAGGATCAAACCAAAAACACACAAACAAACACACACACCCAATTGAACAACAGAGACAACAGATTTACATGGTTCGGCAAATCGCCTACTCCACGGACAGCTGATATTTGGAGGATTTACAAACTCTCACCCAATCCCAGTGTATACCCACCCAAACTCACAAACTCTCAGATCTCTGTGTTACTTTACAATAGCAAACTACTATGGTATATATAGGGAGGAGAAAAACCATGTTCATAGCCACGCCAGAGAAGAGAAGTCCCATTGAGACTCTTCCTCATTAATGCAGCTTTATCCCAGAGCTTCCTTTTGTCAAACATAGCTGCTGGAGGGGATTTTGAGCCAATCCTCTGAAGATCCTCTTTGACCAAAATCCTCCCTTTTGTGAAAAACGTGAGAAAAAACTCCAATCTTCAACATAGGTTTTAGGGAAAATTTGTGGTAGTGGGACAGTTGTTTTTGTTTTGGATGATGGTAAGATATTTGGGTAAAATATGCCATTGTCAGCTATAGTTTGTTTTGGGAGTCGCTCAAGTTGCTCTTTAGTAGGAATTGAGAATATGTGGAAGAATCAGCTAGTCTCTGAATGCAAATGCACTCTTAGATCTGAATCTGGCGGCAATGTGTTTGAATTAAGGACAATGGCAGTATCTGAAGCATTAATCGTGTTAAAAACATCTATTTATTTATTTAGGAACATCGAAACTATAATTGGATAACAGACCCCACCTTAAATCCCCAATAGTTCCATTTTACCTTGTTTTGGCGCGCAAAGATGTAGGAAGTAAATATATCTCTGTTATTTTGCTCAATTGGCATTTTATCACTGCCATAATTCTATGATTTGATTGCTCCTCATTTCTGTGCAGTATCTGGATGAGAACAAATCATTGATTCTAAAAATTGTTGAGAGCCAAAATTCAGGGAAAATAAGCGAGTGTGCAGAGTAAGAATGATCTCTCTCTCTCTCTCTTATTCTTAACTTTTGCCATTGAAATGCACAACTCCTCCGCATTATTTAGCACTTCTATTTTGGGTATGAAGCTTACCTACGACAATATATGAACAAAGTAGTAGTCCTCAGGTTTGAATCCATAATCTTCTGTTTTGGTCAATTTTCTGTCAGAAGAACAACCTCTGTTTGCTAAGCACATTTTAGCATAGTGAACTCTTCACATAAAATGACCTAGTCATGGCGTACACTTCCCTCATATTGAGATAGAATTTGCCTGGCTCATGGTGCTCATGCCTTTAGAATTTGTTCTAAAAGCATGCTTTTTTTCTTCTTCTTATAGTATTAGTTTCAGTTCTTCTCCCTTAAGAAAGTTTCAAGTTTTCTACTTCATCAAACTAGAATAATCTTTCATGCAGTTGAAAGTGTTTCTGTCCTTGCAATATATCTCTAGTATTGAGTAACGAGTATAATACATGCTTTTTAACAGTTGACCAGTGGGGAATTTGCTTTCTTGTCCAACATCACTATGATTCAAAATTTTCTTTTTTGGACTTCTATATTCCCATCGTAACACCCTTTCTTTGTTATGGCAGGAACCAAGCTAGGCTTCAGCGAAACCTTATGTACCTAGCTGCAATCGCTGATTCTCAGCCTCAACCTCCAACCATGCAGGTAAGCACCCAATTATAGATATTATTATTGGCAGTTCAACTTTAAGTTAAAAGATAGTTAGTAATCACTTCACGGAACCCCTAATAGTCACTATGTTTGATCACCATTATCTATCACACGAGAAGAAGACCCCCATGAGTGACCATAGACTGTGCTGAGTGTCCTAGCTTGTTCTAAAGTGTCTCCGCAGCGTCCAAATAAAAAAACTTGAGAAACATACAGATGGTAAAGATGGCAGGTGTTCTCAGTACATACTTGGAAAAGTGGGTAGGAAAATAAAGATGGTAATATCATGTTAGATCTAGGCGATGCCTTGTAGGGTTGTAGTTATTTAACATGTGTTTGCCTTTCCACTGCTCCTATAACATTCTTGGGCTTCGTCCTCTAGTTATTCCGTCGCATTTTCATTAATTTTTTGCTAGTGATTAACAATATTATAGACTGTTTTCTTGATTCCCTCTTCAGTTTTTGGTTCTGTTTACAGAATTAAGAAACATGTTCTTTAGTTTGTAGAAAATCTTAGTTTGCAGATGTGTTAAGATAAAGTTGTTTTGGAACATGTGAGTGGGTGGCTGGAGTCGGTCGGCCCCTAGAAGGGTTTTTGCAGGAAAGAGGATGGTGTCTTGAGGGGTCTTTTTTGACAAAAAGGGTGGATGAATGGGAGGGGTGGTCGGATGTTAAGGGGAAGGGAGGAGAGAATGAAGAAATATTTTCTAGTTTATGATGAAAGTATAATTTGCCCGCTGCTCCATGCTGATGACTCATTTTCACATAAGTAAAATTGTGAAGACTCCTTGTAAATTGTTGAAATAAACGCAGTTGTCAATGGTTGTTTTTGTTCCTGTGTTTAGTTCTTTTGCTAACAAAAAAAAGGGTAGATAACGCAAGGCACGGTCATTGCACTCAAATGATTCTCGGTTTTGATTATGGACCGTTATGAGTGACGGAGGAAGAACATGAAATGAAGATTAATTAGCAACCATGTTATACAAACATAAGTAGCTTCTATGATCTTTACTGAATTGGCCCGTATTTTGAATCCCAAATGCCACTCTGATTTAAAATCTGTGCACACAGTCGAGAAAATATCTCATCTACGTTTGTTTGAATTTCTGACAGATCCCTCCCAGTGGGATCATGCAGCCAGGATCTCACTACTTGCAGCACCAGCAAGCTCAACAGATGACTCCCCAGGCACTCATGGCTGCACGGTCATCTGCTCTCTACAGCCAACAACAGTATCTTGCGCTGCAACAGCAGCAAGCCTTGCACAGCCAGCTGGGCATGAGTTCTGGCGGAAGCAGCGGTCTCCACATGATGCAGCAAAGCGAGGCTAATAGTTCTGGAAGCACCGGTGGGGGCCTTGGAGGCGGAGGAGGGTTTCCCATTTTTGGCCTCGTCACTGGAGGCGGTGGATCCAAGCAAGAAATGGGTTCTGGTGAAGGGCGAGGAGGGAGCTCCGGTGGCCATGGTGGTGAGGGGAGCGATTACCTGAAGGCGGGTGAAGATGGTAACTGAGAGGAGGTAAGAGTATGTTGTTGTAGTGAATCTGTTTTAACTTCTGCACTGTCGTAGGAAAGCTTAGGTAGGGTTCAGTAGTAAAAATAACGGTGGAACGTTGATCTGTTATCTAATGAAAACTGTGAGGATTTATTTTGAAGTTTCAAGGAAACGCATCTTATGGTAGTGTATTATGTAAATCTGTAGGCACTGCATTTAGTGTTTACTAGTATCTCAGTCTCCCTGCAAGGCGAACTTCAGTGTAGCCTCGCGTAGTTTACTCGATGTGCAGATTACCCCCGGACATTAGACGAAAAGTCTACGACTCCGCATGATTTGTGGGCTATAATGCACAACTGAGCTGAAGCAAGTTGATGGTAACTTGCTACTAACCGCTTCCAAAAGCAATGTTTTGATCACTGCGTGTATAACTATTTCCTAAATTTTTTGAACTGTTTATTATCCAACGTTTAAGGAAAGGTAAGGCAAGTTTTTTCAAGAACAGTGGAAAGACTAGCATCTTTGTTAACTTGTTTTTATCAATTTTATCTTTCAAAAAGGAACAAAGAGGGCATTATTTGCTCCGAAACATGGGTTTTGGCAAAAATTTCTTGTGTCGTAGGAAAAAGTATGCCTGCAAACACTGTAATTTCAGTTTCCCAACTTAATCAAAAATCTTCTTGAATTCTTTCTCAAAGCTGTTAAAGCTATTGGTATCTATCTATTTTCTCTTCCTTACACTGTATAGAGATTATCATATCTATCTGGAGCTGTTTTCTGAATGACCAAGAGAACTCTATTCGGTTCTGATCTTTAGGACTGCAATCACTCTCTGGTTTGGGTTCTCATGCCGACTGCTGCCTCGGTTCATCTCTCTCTCTCTCTCTCTCTCTCTCTCTCTCTCATCATATTGGTATCAGCGCCATTGTTTCTATCTAGTGAATAAAGCAGAGCAGAAATGGGGACTGTCAACTGAACTCTTGGTAATGCACACTGTCATCTGTCGAAATCTCTACGTTGTCTCAAAACTCTGATTCGAGATCCACGTTGTTGTGTTTTTCGCATATTGTAAGTTTTGGAAATGCTTTAGGGACACAAGCACAAGAGTTTCGGGATAGAGAATCTGTGACCACTACGAATGGTGTATTTCTTTCGGTCATCAACGATTCTTATCTCAAGAAATGATAGCGTGACAAGCTAACATAACCTAGAGTTACAGAAACACCTTGGAGGTGTGACTTGCACGGTGTACGAAATCGAATCCATACGGGAGTATAATGTGCTTGATTTGCCAGTAACGAATCAAAATGCTTCAAGAGTGTTGTCTATTGATTTCGCATTACATGTGTTGGCATGGCACAACCATCTCTTTTCTTGATCTACCCACAAGTTGAACAAACTCGTAGGAGCAAACGGACTGTGCATCTGCTGAAACGACTTGCGTGTGGGAGATCTATACTATGACCATCGACCCAAAGAGAGCAATCTCATGATACGTCGTAGATATATGCTTTGTCACAACAAAACCAACACCTCTAATCACTCAAAGAGCACGCTTATTTCCGATTGCTATGCATGCAATATTCACACCTGATTTGCATTTTTCGTAGAAACGCGTCGTTAGTGAATACACATCCGGGTGTATTACTAAGATATACTCCTATTTCCTTGATCCTCATGTAGTTCAGTTTAGACTTAACCACTTTACTGGAAATGTTCCTTTTAAGTCCGAATCATAACTGATCTCTGGTAACATCCAAAGAAACTAGACGTCGAATCCTAACATTGATTCTTTGTTAGTTATCAGATTATCCACCATAAGTTGCCTCAGTAGAGCCAAGATGCGGTCTTACTTCGGACTGACCATGGAATTTAGTTCCATCTGCACATGCTCTCGTTAGCCAGATGCGAGATTCCATTTCGCGTCAAGATGAAGAGGAAAATGGAAAAGTACTCGAGTTAGGCGATTGAAGTGACTAGACTCAGGTTCGTACGATGTGTTGAGTCTGACATCTCTCGTTAAAATAGTTACTTTTCCGTAGAGTGTATTCATACTACATGCGCTTGACAACCGATTAATGAGGTAAGTGAATGAATCCGTGCTTTCCTTACCTTAAGAGTCCTACAAGTCATTTTCAAAATCCAGTACCCTGTAGACTTCTGACCGCGTTAAAGGTTATGATGTGATGTTCTGCTACTTCGAAATGTTGCCAGCGGCCGTGTACGACCTAACTGTAAGGGACATTTCCAGGAAAGCGGTTTAGTCTGAATTTAACATGAGGATGACAAAAAACAGATATATTCGTAGAACAACCGGCTGTGTGTTCACTGTCGGCAGCTCAAGTGCTTCTACGGAAATGCAGATCGAGTGATAACACAATTCGGATGGTAATCGATCGGGAGTATTCTCCCTTGACTTTTGCTTGATCGTCGAATCTTTTCATCGAGTCTGTGGCGGTTTGATCCTAGTGACGGCTTATGCCGCTAGCTATGCTGCTGTGGATCACCATGGCACGTAGTTATGTTTGCCATAGTTCATTTATAAGGACATGAAAGCGCAACCTGGTTTGTAGTGTATATATAAATGGGTTGAAATTACTTGGATAATCTGAAAGCAGTAGGGGGAAGCCAAGGAGCAATGCTACGTACACAATTTTAGAACACAACTTGCAACACACAAATCTGTCCGGAACCGTTGGAGGCACATCGGCTCACATGCATCCAACGGTTCCAAATACAGTTCTGGCCGGAGTTGTGTTCCTAGACTTTTTGGAAGCGAAGAAGGCTTGCTAGCCAGCTACACCAATAAGTACAACTCAAAGAAAAAACTCTTTCAATATATAAATCACACAAGAACACAAGGGAATTGAAATCCCAAACTCTTGGAAACTTCTCTCCAAAAAGAAGATTCATTGAATTCCAGGGGCGTCTGTACCATGTTTGAGCAATCATCATTTGAGGATTCACCATTCGTGAAAGCAGCAGGTTTAGAATGAGTATAAATATTGCCGTGATCAATCACCTCGCCGTCTTCGTTGCCAAATGCCGGGCCGTCGCCGTAAGTCCTTCCGAGGTCGGAGTTTTTGCCAGTGAGTTCTTGAACAATTGCCCTGAACTCGAAAGCATTCTCGGCTTGAACCATCACTGGACTTGAAATGTATGTCACCTTGATGGGTTTTTTCTTTCCTTTTGTGGGTTTCTTGCTCTTGAGGTGGTGATGGTAATGGGGAGGTTTAGGTGTATCCGTTTCCATCTTGGAGAGAGAGAGAGAGAGAGAGAGAGAGAGAGAGAGAGGTTAATTAGTAATTGGTTTCTACTACAATCGTCCAAATATATACAAGGGGGACATGGATTTAAGGGAGGAGGCTTCCAAGAAAGAGGGGTTGAGGAAAGTTTGGAAAAGAAGATTGTGGCTGCTGGAAATTGATGCAAGAGTAAGGTTTTAAATAAGCCAACTGATGGATTGTTCAAGATTTATTCAAATAACCAATGATATTTTTATTCCTTCGTTCCTTAATGTTGGGCTTTGTTTGCAACCCTAGTCGACCTGTTCGGTTTGGATTTTGAGCGAAATTTTTGAAAGTAACAAGTGAAGAGAGATAGATAGAGAAAATTTATTGGAGATCATGTCCAGAAATTTTGAAATTCCAAAACGAACAAGGCTTGTCTGCCATTTGCATAGTCCAGTTTAAGCGCTTTACTTTTCCTCTTCAGTGAATTAATCTAAAGCAGCCTCAAGCATTAATTAGTTTGGTTAGTTGGTGAGTTTACTCTCTATACAATCGATCAGAAATTAATTTTAAGGGTTAGACAACAAAAAAATAATTTCTTATGAATCGCATAGCTCGGACCTGCCTTTAACCATATCTATCAGGAAGGATATTAATTAAAGTGCATATTAGCTTACCAAAATACATTTGACGGTGGAAACAAAAAAACCTAATCAAGTACAATCAAAAGGTCCATCACTGTCCTTTACTTCCATTCAAGCACGTGTCTTATTTGAATGGATGATAGGGTGTGAGAGCGAGAGAGATATTTGAGTCCTGCTACACATAGCAATTTGTGCACAGATTGTGCATTGATTTTGTTGTAAGGCCCACCACGGATCTCATAAATAATTCAAACCGTTCATTAATTGTAAAACATTTTTTCAAGGTTCCCTATAAAAAAACAAGATTAATCCAATACATATAAGTGCTTCATCCAACCATCTAACTTTTATTCAGATTTTTAGATAATGAAAAGTTATGTGGTTGGATCGAACACCTATAGATATCGGATTGAGCTTATTTTTTACGGAGTCCCTTGAAAAAATGTTTTACATTTAATGAACGGCTCGGATGATTTGTGTAAGACCTGTGGTGGATCCCACAACAAAATCTGTGCACAAATTATATGTGTGTGTAGACTTTCTGGAGATATTTTCGGTCCGCTTTGGTTCCTGATGGCAATCAACTGTCCCGTCAATAAGTTTAGAAAAAGATTAAAAAAAAAAAACACATATTTTAGTGCACGCTTTATACTTTTCAATACACTTTCACATGCTTTATGCTGTGTTTGGATGAGTTTCTAAAAAATTTTGAGTTTTATTTTTGAAGTAATGAATGAAGAATAATAATTGAAAAATGAAGAGAAAAATAAGAATAATAATTAGAAGTAAGGATAATAAGTATTTTTTAAGGTAAATTTATTTTTTTCAAATAACAAACCAAATAAAACATTGGCGACAGCCCAGTAGGCCGTTTTTAGCATTTTCTTTGGATTAGTATTTTTGTTTTTTTGATCCGCCTTTGGAGTAGTATGGAAGAACAGAATTAAGGTAGAGACCAGAAAATGTATTTGACAAGAAACGTCGTCTGATCGCATGACGCAACCGGGTTCAAAAAAACAAATCACATGACGCAACTGAGTAGGCAATGGGATAAACTACACTGGTCTCCCTTGAGGTTTCTAATAAATATACTTATATCCGCTCTGATTTTAAAAAGTACTACTGACTTCCCTTATTTTGAAAGCTATTACGTTAGATACCTTCTGCTAACCTCTGTTAGGAAATTTGAAAGATTTTAGGCCCCGTTCTGCCAAGAGAAATGACCTATCTCGTAAAGCGAAAAATAAATAATGGGGTCTGGCATTGTTCCTCTAAGATTCTTATTTTTTAAGTACTTATTTTTCGTTTTATGAGACATGTTATATTTTTCACAATATATCACCTTTAATTCAATAAATAAATGCTTATTTCTCTTAACAAAACGGGGCCTTAATGCCTTAGTGGTAGACTATACAAGTGTGTAATAAAAACATTGAATAGTTTCATACCATAAGATAAGAAGATATCATGCATTGCTTTTAAATAAGAAAGTAATCGATGCTACATACGGACTGGAGGAGTGTGTTGTGCACGGCAAATCGCCGTTGCTCCGGTCTTGTTCCAATAATCGGAATCGTTTACTTTGTATAACTATCGTGTAGAACAAGTATACTAAAAATCAGCTCGATCGGATATCATTAAGTGATTCATCCGAACATTATTATCTTGAAATTATTAAGTGTACCAAAAAAACAGTGGATTTTATCTAGTGTTTCGAATTCATTCGTTTCAAGATAATAATGTTCGGATGATGCACTTAATGATATCCGATCGAGTTGATTTTTGGTACACTTGTTCTACACAATGAGCTCTACAAAGTGAATGATTCCGATCATCAGAACAAGACTGGAGCAGCGACAATTGACTGTGCACAGCACACTGTGCAGCATAGGGCTCTACAAAGTGAACGATCTCGGTTGGGTTGCTTCTTGTTTATGCAGGAAAAGATTTAGTTGGTTTGGGTATAGTCTGTGGGATGAATCTCCGCCATCTTGGTTACTTGGTCATTTGTCTAAGGACGAGTTTTCATCTTAATGTAATATTTGATTGGAGTTATAATATCATCTGTTATCAGTTGGGGGAAAAAAAAAAAAAAAACCCACCAAAACTCAATATTTTTGTGTATTGGGTGTTCAAATATGAGTCCCTTGGTACTAATGGGTGTTCAAAAGATATAAATTAAGCCAAAAATAATATTTCTACTAGTAAAATTTTGAAAAAAAAATAGAGTGGTGTGCAGTTGCCTCTGCACTTACAAACCCATATTCACGGGCCCTACACACACGGCACAGATTCAGTGTGTGAAGTCCATACATTTATGAGCGTGGGTGTATAAATAAATGTGTAAGTGAATGTGGTTTTAGCGTTGCTGTGTAAGTGAATGTGGTTTTAGCATTGCTCCAATGATTTATTGTCAAGCAAAAACAAACAAAAATGGAAATTAACATTAGTTTGACCTCCCACGGGAATTCTAAAGCCCAAAAAGATGGTCCAATCTATAACTGTTTTTTCTCATTTCACGTGATATTAAAAAGGTGTGGTCAAGACCCATGAAGCAAACCATTCATTTGTCACCGGAGAATATCACCATCACCATGCATTCTTCTAGAGGAACTCTGCAATCTACAGAAATGACCCACTTACATTAAGCGGCTCGGGATTAAATTGTGTTCCGAAGTACGTGAATTCCAACGCTACGTTATGAGGTTGTTTTGATGCAGAGCAACGCTAGTTAGACGCACGATTTCAAAATACATTAGTGTTCGGAACCGTTCGATGTATATGAATCCACCGACCCACATATATCAAATGGTACATTCTTGACGCGACAACTTGTTCTCATCGCATTCAGCCCTTGTCATGTCATTAGAATTCGGACACTCATGGTCGGGTTAGCCTCTGAAACTTCCTTCTTGGAAACCTTGGATTAGGACAGGCTGCTGAATTTGAGGTTTCAGTCAATACCTTGAACCTCACGTGCTATTTTTGGGTCTACTAGAAGACTACGAATTCCACGAGGGAGACTAAAAGGAGTTCCGTTGAATTGGTGGATTAGTCAATATTAATAGCTCCATTCTGATTAGGCTTTCATTCTATAAGTATTTATTTTTCGCTTTACAAGATAGGTTATTCTCTCACAATAAATCACTTTTAGTTCAAAAAAATAAGTACATAAGATGAAAAATAAGTACTTATTTTAGTTAGTGAAACATAGGACAAACTACTTATGTGCAAGGACCGATCAACCCAAACACACATGCAGACACAAACGGAATATGAATTACAAAGGGAGAACACGAGAAATTTTACATGGTTTCCAAAAATCGGGTACATCCACATCCATGGCAGCGAATTCACTATAACTCATCACACACACTCATACAGAATTTCTATCCAAAAAGTCACTGTTGATTTCATCACACTAATTATTAGATTGTTAAACTACCAACTCATTTAAAAGCTTAATCTTTTCAGAGAGAGGAGTAACGTTATTATTTATAAACTCAACACGTCCCCCCTCACGTGTAGCCAGACTCTCTTTCATAAGCGGGCTAAACACGTGCAAATATTTAATCAATTGGGTAGGCGGTGAGGTTCGAACACATGATCTATTGTCTGTTCTAATACCATATTAAATTGTTAACCATCAACTAATCTAATTAAAAACTTAAGCTTGCTTTTTAGAGAGAGAAGAATTTATTATCTATATTCTAATGAAAGAGAATGCTAGGGATTGAACAGCCAAGCGTGCAACGGGAAAATGGGAGAGGGTCCTACCGCCTACGTACTCAAAAGGGACAAGGCGGCTCTGGGTTCTATTCCCAACTGCAGCGGAAGCTTCTGATAACCCACTGCTTCTCGAAACCTATTTGAAAGCCTACCAAATAACTCCACAGTTGATTTAAAATTTAAATAGCGGTCCGCAGTGGCGGAGCCGGCCAGGAATACCGTTCAAAGAAGGCATCATTTCACAATAAATTAAAAAAATTCACAGTAAAATTTAACGAAGAAATACTAAGTATAAAAATTT
The DNA here is from genome assembly GCA_014282245.1 of Rhododendron simsii. NCBI lineage: Eukaryota > Viridiplantae > Streptophyta > Magnoliopsida > Ericales > Ericaceae > Rhododendron > Rhododendron simsii. The sequence continues at coordinate 28,922,083 of CM024957.1, read as the reverse complement.
AAGTACTCTTTAACAGGCACATTAACTTCTAGCTTAATGTATTCAAAAGATTCAAAACATAAGCACAAAAGATAAAAAAATACTAGCAATGTACAGCCACCTTTGAAACAAGTATTTAATTTTTTAAGTGGTCCATTAATTTGGTTGAAAATACGTAAAAACAAAGTATTTAATTTTTTCTACTGCGTAAAAGATTATATCATGTGTAAAGATGCAATAATATTATGTACTAAAATCTTGGCATTATCAAAAATAGTTGTAACATTACCATTTTCTGTTTTTATTATTTTTTGATTTCTGTTTATGCAGGGTAGTATGTGGGAGACTAATCCCATGATTAATGGTATTGTGCACGAATTACAACAAAGTGAACATATAATATCTACGACCCAAAGCTATAGTTCAAGCGATCGTGAGTGGGTACTAAGATTTCAGCGTTTGAGGTTTTCGATGTAAATGATGTTTGTCTGGCATGGTAATCTAATTTTACTAACATACCAACATCTGGCGAAAAAGAAAAGAGAAAAATACACCGAATTATTTGCTTTCCTAAATACCCTCCCTCAAGTTGGAGCGGTTTTTAAAAAGAAAATAGCTCTGTCTGTCTGTTCAAATATCAAAATGACTTAAGTATCTTAAGTAACTACTGAAATTCTTCCTTCCTTTCTTAGACACAAGCAATATCTCGTTTGCCTTGCCTGGTCATGAGACCGAGAACATGACTGGCCAAGAGCTAGCTTGAACCTGCCTAGATGAGAGGCGGAACCTCAAGAGGCGTAACATGTTCGTAAAACAAGGATGCCTACCCACTTTCGAGCGAAGAGTTTGGATTTCCTCAGCGGGGATTCATCATGCCTAACCTGGGAGTTCGGGAAAGTAAATTGATCGCGTCCAAGAGCTTTGGTAAACATATATATACGCACAGTGTTGTTTACCAGGAAAATGCATAGTGGAGATTAAGTCTTGAAGAACTTTCTCCCTCGCCCTATGACAATCTAAGTTCAATTCGTTTAGTACGCTCATGAACGACCTGATTTGCAGCAATATGCTTTTTTACCGTCTATATTGTGCTTAGAGTCTTACCTTTTTTTTTATAGCTGGTCTCATGGTCATAAATGAGGAGGGTTGTGTTTAGGTAACTAACAACCAACACGTAGAAGCCAGGTAAATCTTATTAAGGGATGGGACTGTGACTAAGAAATGTACTAAAACAAGTAGTAGACTTGGGGGTCATAGGACAACTTGACCAATTTGAATCACTGTAACAGGCTAGCCGTAGTGACCTACTAGAGAATAGTAGTGTGGAAACTTTATGTCCATCTCAAAACTAATTGGCAATGAGTGAAAATGTTCCAAATATTATTAAGTGATCATACATTTCATTCAAAGTGTTATCTTCAGATCGATAGCATAACAACGGCAAACTAGCATCCATCGACTCAAAGACGTGTTAACAATACTCCTTCTGTCCCAATTTAATTGTCATTTTTTTGGAGTTTATGTCATTTTTCAATTGATTATATCTTATAATTTATAATATTTTATATGATTTTGAAAACATTGTATATAGAACTAATCGAGATCTATCAAATAAGATCCATATTTATTCAGGATAATTGTGCTACTCTCTCTCTCTCCCAACTTGAGAGCCTTTATTTCTAAACTTTTCTCCTCCAGGGTTTTCTTTGGGGGGGGGGGGGGGTGCTTCTCACCTCCCCCCTTCCTCTGGCCTCCCTCTTCTTCACCTCCTAGCCTTGTCGTGCTTCACTTGTGTCTCCTTCCCCCTCCACCTCCGCTCTATGCCTCCTTCCTCCGTCTGCTTGTCCGGCCTTGCTAGGGTCGATCTGATGAAGATTTGAAGATGGGATGGCTTGATTTTGCTCATCCGGTGCAGTGACTTTTGGTGGGGGCGTTCTGGGCCGATTTTTTAAAAAATTTTCCTACCTCTTTTTGTTTCGTTTGTTTTTTGTTGGTTTGGTTCTCTCCCTTTAATGGGAGTTTTTCCTCCCTCTGTGTGGGGTTTTTGGTGTTTTTTTTGGCTGTCTTTGCCACAGTTGAGGGTTTGTGTTGTTCTCTTTCTTTGGAGATCGGTCATGACCGATTAGCTAGCAAACCCTGGTTGCAAGGCTCTAGTGGGTGATCTTGGGTAGCTAGGCCTCTTGTTTGGTTATTTACTCCTCTTGGGACGATATCCAACTTTGCTGTATTTGACTCTGTTTTCTGATATAATACAACTCCTATCATTTTGGCAAAAAAAAAAAAACAAGATTCATATTCGATATGAAATCTATTACCGATTTAAAGATATAATTCTTTTTTTAGCTGGTTAGAATAGAATGAAAGACAATTAAATTGAGACGGAAAGAGTATAAATTGGGACGGAAAGAGTATAAACTATGTCTGGTCGAGTAATGGTCAAGCAAAGAATCCAACAAGTCGACAATAACGATGGGGGTTAAAGGAGTGAAGAAGTGAAGTTTTCGCAAACCATTGACGTGAAGCTTGATGCAATCCATTTAGAGACTTATTAAGAGCATCTCCAACCCACCTCTATATATCTATTTGAGAATGTAGATGTGACATATAAAGGGAGTTTTGTAATTTATCCTTATCTTTTTCTTCAATCTTTTTTGTACTTTATGAGAGAATATTAGAGGGACCCATCATTCTTTTTAGAGATTTGGTCTCCAGATTTACTATCTCTATATTTGAAGACCCAAAATATTTTTGGGTCTCCAAATCTCTAAAAATGACCATTGATCACTCTAATATTGTCTCAAAAAAACCAAAAAGTTGAAAAAAAGAGGAAATAAATTACGAAATCTCTCCTCAATACAGGACGTTCACACTCTCAAATAGAGATATAGAGATAGGTTGAAGATGCTCTAAGGCTACAAACTCGAGTCTCCCATGACGGCAAAAGCTTCCTTGGCAATGTCATGAAGATTTCTTTATGGAAATTTTTAGTGCCTTTTTAGTCATCTTTAATAAATTCTTGGCTTATTAATCTTTTTGATCCCTAAAGTATTTAAAAAATCTCAATTTAGTCCCCAATCTACAAATAGGAGACATTTAGTCCCCATAGTATCAATTTTTGTACCAATCAAGTCCCCAAGTCTAACACCGTTAGCTTCATCCGTCAAAATGAAGGGTATCCTCGTCATTTCGCCCACCCAAACCCTTTGGACGCCTAGAGGCTACCCCAAATGTTAAAAAATTGGTGGTGGTGGTTTCGGTTGGAGGAAAAAGTAATGGTTGTTTAGGTGGTGGAAAGAAAGTGGTGTAGCAGGTGAGAGAGAAGGGAAAGAGAGATGCAGAGAGGGAAGTGGAGAGGTGAATGAGAGAGATGACCAACCACAACAGCTCCGGCAGGAGCAGCAATGTGCACGATAGCCGCGTCGCGGCGGTGACTAGTCCGCGATAAATTTTTCCTAGAAGAAAAATACAAAGAAAAGTAGGGAATGGAGGATGGGAAAGAAAGAGCAGAGAAGGGAAGAGGAAGAGGGAGGTAGAGGTAGAGGTGAGGAAGAGAGAGGCGGGCAGTGGGCGGCCAACTGGCGGCCATAGCTGCCGTTGTGTTATTTTTATCTTTCTCTCTTTTATTCGTTTTGTTTTTAGAAAAAATTAGGGGAAGCCGAGAGGTGAAAGGGAGTGGGGAAAAGGAAGAAGAAGGAGAAGAGGAAGAAGAGGAGTGCAGGGAGAGGTGGGACAATGGCAGCAGTTGAAGACCATGGCTGCCGCTGCAAATTTTTTTATTTTTCATTTTCTTTTGTTCTTTAAACAAATTACTGGGCTACTAATTACCCCCAAAAAAAAAAATTTACTGGGCTACTGGGCCAACAACCCAAGAAAGAGTGAGGAGAAGAGAGCGTACTGGAGAGACGAGTTCGCCGGGATGGCGGGATGGTCGCCGGAGTGAGCCGGCAACCATGGCTGTCGCTCCAGCTTTTCCCCCTTTTCTCTTTATTTTTTTTCATTTTTATTTTGACAGGAATATGAGGTGGGCAAAATTACGAGGATGCCCTTCATTTTGACGGATGAAGCTAACGATGTTAGACTTGGGGACTTGATTGGTACAGAAATTGATACTATGGGGACTAAATGTCTCCTATTTGTAGATTGGGGACTAAATTGAGATTTTTTGAATACTTTGAAGACCAAAAAGGTTAATAAGCCATAAATTCTTTTCAACTTACTATATAATTTTTTGATTTTTCTTGTCAAGCCGAACAAATCAACTCAATAATTATACCTAAATTTTAGCAAAAAAAATTAAGGGGGGAAAAAAGGAAAAAACCGCGTCTAAAAGTCAGAAAAAGTTTGGCCCTGGCCTTGGTAAGTCACCATTTGGCGGTATTTTTTCCAGTTTGGCCTCTTCTCTCCGAAAGGCAAAATAAAAAAAAAAAAAAAGTAGAAAAATTCTGATGCTTCACTTCTGTTGTCTGCAATCCGGATAATGTGAGCAGTCGGCCAAAAACCGTAGCTACAAAGACAAATGTTGGCGAAGCTCCAACGTATAGATATCAACTGCATCCTCATACCGAGTTCCACAAAGACCTCCACCAGCTCGGTAGTAGCTGTGTCTCAACCACCAAACAAACCTCAACCCATCAAGAAACTTCCCAATGGAGGCGTCAAGAAGAGACTCAGCAGAGTTTACAAGAAACCCCATGAGCCAAAAACCCATCAAAAGCATGATCTGTGTTCGACCCAGAACGGGTTTTCCAAGTACCCAGATGGAGAAAACAACAGCTGTAGTTCTAGAGTTGAGAAAAAGAGGGGTTCACTGGGTGGAAATGGTGTGGTGAAGAAGACGCATGCCAAGTGTTCGACGAAATGGCTACGTTATGGAGGCTTTATTCCGGCAATCTTGGAAGCGTTGGAAACGGTTGCGGATTTGGATGAGGCGTTGGGGCCGTGGGAAAAGAGGCTTGGGAACAAGGAACGGACCATTGTTTTGAAGGAGCAGTCGAGTTGGGAGCGGGCGTTGGAAATCTTTGAGTGGTTCAAGAGAGAAGGTTGTTATGAGTTGAATGTGATTCACTATAACGTAATGCTTAGGACACTTGGCAGAGCGCGGAAGTGGAGCTTGGTTGAGAGTTTGTGGAATGAGATGGGGAAGATGAATATTGTGCCGGAAAATTCTACTTATGGTACACTTATTGATGTTTATAGCAAAGGTGGGCTCAAGGATGAAGCGCTTTGTTGGTTGGAAGTGATGGCCGAACAAGGGATGGAACCAGATGAGGTTACTATGGGGATTGTTGTTCAAACACACAAAAAGGCAGGGGAGTTTGAAAAGGCGGAACAATTCTTCCAAAAATGGTGTTTGGGTAAATCTGTAGAAGATGATGGTGAAACTAGCATCCAACCAACATCTATTAAAATCAATGGATATGCCAAGGGACATGTTCCGTTAAGCTCATATACATATAATAACCTTATAGATACTTATGGCAAGGCCAGAAAACTTAAGGAAGCATCAGAGACATTTGCACAGATGCTAAAAGATGGGGTTGTTCCAAATACAGTGACTTTCAATACGATGATTCACATCTGTGGTAACCAGGGCCGGTTAGAGGAAGTGGCCTCGCTAATACACAAAATGGAGGAGCTCCAGTGTTCACCTGATGCTAGAACATACAGTATTCTTATCGCTATCCATGCTAAGTATGATGGCATTGAAATGGCAGCAAATTATTTCAAGAAGATGAAGGAGGCTTCCCTTGAACCAGACCTTGTGGGCTACCGCACCCTTCTGCATGCATTTTCAATAAGGCTCATGGTTGGTGAAGCTGAAGACCTCATTAAGGAATTTGATGAACGGGGTCTTGAAATTGATGAATTCACCCAATCATCAGTGACTAGAATGTATATAGAAGCTGGCATGCTTGACAAATCCTGGTTATGGTTCAACAGGTTTCATCTCAGGAGGAATATGAGTTCTGACTGCTACTCTGCTAACATAGATGCGTTTGGAGAGCGTGGACATGTTCTGGAAGCCCAGAGAGTTTTCATGAGTTGCCTGGAGGATAGAACACCCAGTGCCCTTGAGGTCAATGTGATGATCAAAGCTTACGGGATCAACAAGGAATATGCTAAGGCTTGCCAGTTGTTTGATAGTATGGAGAAACTCAATGTAGTTCCTGACAAATGTAGCTACAATACTCTAATTCATATGCTAGCTAGTGCCAATCTTCCACATTTGGCAGTGCTCTATGTGAGAAAAATGCAGGAGGCAGGATTTGTAAGCGATTGCAGCCCATATTGTGCTGTGATCTCAAGCTATGTGAAATTAGGTCAGTTAGAAAGAGCAGAGGGAGTATTTTCAGAAATGGTTGGATTAAACGTGCCTCCAGACATTGTCGTTTACGGTGTATTGGTTAATGCATTTGCTGATATTGGAAGTGTTAAACAAGCTCTCAAATATGTTAATGCAATGAAAGAGGCATGCATTACCATGAACACTGTTATATGCAAGTCATTGATTAAACTTTATACTAAAGTAGGATACTTGAAAGAAGCAGAGGAAACCTACAAAATGATTCGATCATTTGAGTCGGATCCTGATGTATATTCGTCTAATTGCATGATAGATCTCTACAGTGAAAGATGTATGGTTAACCAAGCAGAACGTATTTTTGGGTACCTAAAGAGAAAAGGTCATGCAAACGAGTTTTCTTATGCTATGATGTTGTGTATGTATAAGAAACTTATGAGGTTTGAAGAAGGTTCTCGGATTGCACAAAAGATGAAAGAATTGGGAATTTTGAGTGAATTGTTGAGTTATAATCATGTGCTATGGTTGTATGCATCGGCTGGGAGATACAATGAGGCAGTGAGGACTTTTAAGGAGATGATAGAATCTTCCATTCAGCCAGATGATTATACATTTAAACCACTGGGAGTTGTTCTAACCAAATGTGGAGTTCCAGAGCAGGCTGTTAGCAATCTGGAAATAACAAGGAGGAAAAATGCGCTGAGTGGGCTGCAGGCATGGGTATCAACAGTCAACGCTTTCTTATGTGGTGTGTTTTGATATCAATGAAGTTGATGATGATGATCAACTCTTGTGATCTGTGACAAGCTTTTTGAGTTTAAATACTCTGGAGTTGAAGTAACATCTCAAGCAATGACGTGTAAGATTCAGAAGTTGGGCTCGTTTAAATAGTCAGTTTCTGGGGTAGCAGATTATACCTTCCACTGTATCTTACCCAAAAAAATATATACATAATACCTTCCACTAAATAAAGGTCACCTTACGTAATGTAAAACTATGCAGGTTCATTGAGGTCGAAATTGCAATTATGTTGTTGTCTTTGATTCTATAGGAAAATAAAAGTAATCTGCTATATCTAGCTGCTAATTTTAATATTTTAGTATCCTCAATTTGGACATTTGGAAACTGCTCTAGCAAATAAATGTATGAACTATCAAAATTGCATAAATTGAGAATTGTGGAGCTGAATGCAGATTGTTGCTTCTTTGACAGGTTTTTGCTGGAAAAGCCCTCCTATTACCCATCTGAGTTGCCCATTCATGCAAGCAGGAAACAGTGTTAATATTCCGAGATTTTGTGACTAAAGTCAAGTAAAAGGTTGATCATTGCAAGTAAAAATTGCTTCCCGTGGGAAGCAGCCCAATTTATGTCAGACATGTTCTTCCAAGTATGCCCCTTTTCTTTATGGCTCATGATCCTCCTAATCACCTACGTCAGCTTATAGAATGCATTGCTAAGTTTCTTAGGAATGGAAAGACCTTCACCAAAATGACACATCGCAAAAAATGGGGTTTTGTGTTATCCTGTTGGAAGAAGGGGATCTTAGTGGTCCTCATGTTTACCAGGAGTCTTTCAGAGACAGGGAACTGTATCTGGCCCAAGTTTATGTGAGCTAAATATTGTCAGCTTTCTCATCTTTGTCAAGTGCAGATGGGAATATCAACCCCTTTCTGTTGAGACCTAAATCTGGAGCTCTGTATTCTCATGTATTAGAGTTTTGTTTGGTGCTAGCAATTTCTAGCTTTGCTTGCTATATCTTTATACATGTGGTAGCTGTTTAAGCTGGTTTTGTCTGGATTTGCAGGGTTTCTTCTTAGGGAACCTGTAGGTGGCTATCATTCTATGACTATTAATTCACCAGGGAAAAAAGGAAAGAATGAGAGAATGCTCTTAGTTTGTGGTTAACCGAAGGAGCAGAGACTTTGCCATTTTGGAAGTGGTGATTGTAGCTGGTAAACTTAAACCGCTGCAACTGCAAAATAGGAGAGTTGGGAATGATGATAACCACCTACAATGGATTTTCTTGCTGATTGTAAATTGAGTGCAATCTTTGGCATGCGTTCAACCGAAGAAGAATTGCTGTCCCATGGTCCTGCCCTGCTCTTTTCCTCTACAAATGTCGAAAAGCAGTCCCGTCTTATTTTGTTGATGTCTTATAGTTGGTCTCAATGTGTCCACAGGTAATTGTTGGCAAATTTTTGACTGGGCGCAACAAGTAATGCTTCTGTCTCCAAGTTCCCACCACAGTCGGTGCAGCATCAGTTTCTGGTGTTGACTTCCAATCTGCAGTTGATTCTTCTGCAAGAATCCCAGTCAGAGGCAGTGAGGATCACCATAGTCATGGTGGAAGTCAATTCATGATTCAACCTCGTGATGAGAAGTCGGGCAACTGACTGGAGTGGATTACATGCAAGAAGTACGCCAGTAATGAAAGACAGGTGCTTACTTCATGGGTGGGGTTAATTTGCAAAACTTATCCTTGAAGTCCGGCCTAGAATGTAGCCATACCCCATTATAGGACACATGACTATTTTATATAGAAAATGTATAAACTAAGGCTGTATTTGGCTCAATGATTGTGGATATGGAAAAGTTGGAAGATCTGACAATCGTGGGTTAAATCTTCTATTTCTTATCCCTTTGCCCTTGCCATATCCTTGATCCAAGATTCCAAAAACAGCCCTATTGACTGTGTGTACCTCTTCATTGGTATTGCACAACACCTCTGCTATATCCCTGATGTAAAATGGAATATATTTTGTGGGTTTGGAGTCAGTTTCATCATTGGTTTGGGTGTGTTGTGGCCTGTGGGCTTTGGGTTGGGTGGTCGTCTGTTTGCTTGCGTGCGTGCGCTGGCGCGAGAGAGACTGAGCGGGGTTCTCTTTTGCAGGAAGGTTGGGTCATGGAGCACATAATCTCCTGAACACGGTGCCTATGAACGGATTCAAGATGAGAACAGAGTTAATGGCTTTGAAGAAAATGCCAGTAGTGTCCAGAGTTTTTGTCATTGTGTTTCCTTCCTGAGAGCTGGTAGGCTTACAGCACTGCTTTGTCTGGAGCTAAGTCACAATGTGCAGGAGCGCTAGTGCGAAAGCGTCTTAGAAATACATCTCAAACTATTAAAATTCGCGAGAGCAAATATTGAGAGCACGAGCATCGTGCAGGGATTGAGAGCGAGAGCGCATGACTTTTTACAGGATTATGTGACTAACGTCTGGAGTACGTTTTTTATGTCTGTATATCTTTGTATCTTGTTTTTGTGTGGCTTTGGCTGTGAATTTTCTTATCCCATTGTCTTCTCTTGTACTGGTTTGAATTCTCTTATCCCATTCTTTGGATCTAGGATAAATGGAAAGGGTTTTGTTGAGTTAAAGAAAACAACAGGGATCTGTGAAACCATGTTTTTTTCCTTTACTCTTTGGTTTTCTTTTGCCTCTTAAAATCTATCCTAAAATCAAAAATCTAAAAGTAGATTTTTTGGTGGAACCAATTTTCTTAATCATGTCTACCGCATTGACCGGTTGTTGTCCGTCCGATTTGCTGTTAAATAAATTCACAGCTTGCTTCCAATCGAACATAGTTGGCGGTTTTTATTTGTGGATCGAATGACATTTATTAACCTGACAAATTTATGAGAAATTCATTAGTTATTTACAATGATAAAATCATAAATTTAACACGTAGCATCGAAAACACGGGTGTGGAACATGTATATCACCATGAACAACATATCAAAAATCAACCTCAAACGGGCAACATTTCACCATTGATTTCATCACAATGATCATATTAATCTCACTCTCTCCATTTCCTCAAGATTTAGGACCAACCCATATTCTGCTTTGGCTAATAGAATTGCCAATTTCTATCCATGCAAATACTGCAATGCATAACCTCTCTTCACTCTGGCTAACTCATTTTTGCCAAAGTTACATAGCCTCAATCCTTCATCAGCAATGTAACTAGGGTGAGTTTTCCCTAAAAAGTTTATCTATAGCTTAAGAACTTTATACGAGATATTTCTGCCATATTACCTGTCTCAAAATCCATGTTTTGTGGGTTTTAGCCCGCTTAGTACGATAGGGTAAACTTAGCCTAATTCACCCTACAAAGCATTATTCGTGCCTTACTACAAAATATATGGCTCCCCATAGCCATATACTCTTCTCCCTATTTTTCTACAACAATTATAAAAGTCAAATACTAATGTATAACTCAACTTGCTCACTCATCTCAACACATATTAATATTATACCCTATTAAAATCCTAGAGAACACAACCCTGAAAGCCAAATCGTTAAACACATCCCATATCTTTTGCTTCAGTTCAATGGCCAATGAAACCCCAATGTTATTGAAAGCTTCAACACTGATTATTCTATAAGTTAAATAAAAAAAAGTACTATTTTCTTCAACTCTACGTTTTTTGCTCCTTCATGAATCTCATCTAGTAATAAATACTGTAATGAACAATTCTTATAATGGGGAATGATAATGCCACTCTCTTTTTTACCAATGTCACTTCCCTTTTTGTTTTGTAGTGTATGAATTTACACAACAGTCCATACATTTTGTGAAAGTTCATTGCATTGAGAGGTGAATTAGTAAATTCATCTAACTAAAAGACAAAAACAGAGTGACATTGGTAAAAAGATGAGGGACATTATCATTGGCCTTAAGAATAATCCATTTATAAAATTACTATTAAAGAAACGAGATGTTAAGCATCTTTAATTGGAGGAGTCAAATCTTACGTGGATCTCCACTTGTCAAAATTAACATCATAGCTCTTTCCAACCTTACTTTCGAATGAAAGTAAATCCTACATGGATTTGAAGACAACCAATTTGCTTCAAAACTGACATTATGTGTCAAAGGGAAAAGTGGCCTTTTAGATTACCAAAAAAATAGCATTTGGTCGTTTTTTTGTAGATTCTAAGAGCGAATTTGACACCATGTTGTGAGGAACAATGTTATGCGAGTGCCAAATTTGAAAATGTCAAATTGCCACATCAGTCTTCAAAAAATTTGAATCAAAAGGTCGGAGGAGATTGGATAAAAAAAGAAGGGTCGGAGAAGGTTGGTTGAGATTGACTTCATATAGTCAAGTAAATGTCAAATATTATGATGTATCAATTACATTAAGTGTATAGTAAGTATGATTTTGACTTTGACATGGTGTGGTAGCTAAAAATTTGTAGTTTAATACTCTATCTGTCTCTAATAAATATTCGGCACGCAAACTTAGGCCTTTAAAAAGAAGTATTTTTTTCGTTCAAAAAATTCACAACTTAATAGAACTCATTGATATCTATTAATTTGTGAAAAAAAATTAAGAGTAATTTTTTTGTACGAAAAAATGCATCTTTTAAAGGTTGAAATTTGTGAGTTAGACATTTTTTTAGGGACGGAAGGAGTAAATTTATAACATGTTCAAAAGAGTAGGCTACAGTAGACCTAAGAGCAACAATATCAGCTTAGAGCAACTTTATCAGTTGAGGTAAAATAGCTTTTTAGCTATTACCTGAGCAAAACCTCCAAATGAGCACTACACTAGATTAGGTAAAGGCTTAGCTAAAACCCATCTTTGAACAGTGCTTAGGTAAATATACCTAAGCACTATTCACCATGTATGTAGTATTTTATTAATTGTTCTCTCTCCCCCCCCCCCTCTCTCTTCCCAGAAATAAAAAGAAAATAAAAGTAATAATATTTTAATAAAGAATAGGTTAAATAGATAGTATTGGTGTAGTGTTGAGAGAGATATGAGTATGTAAAATAAAAAAAGTGCACTATTTATTAGCATTTTTACATAAAAACTGATTGTCACGACCCAAATCCGGTGGGGAAAAATTCGTGACATGGCCAGTGATTTAAAAATCACCCCAGGCCAAGATATCACACAACAACAACAAAGTATTAAAAAAAATTTTCCATAAACTCCCAGGATCGTAAATTAAAAATAAAATATTATATTCAAAGTTGTTAGCGTGCTCACCGATTACAACTTTAAAACTACATAATTGTGCCTCGCACACACAAACGCCACTCATTAATACATTATTTTCTTATTTAGCCACGACAGCTGATATCTTTCACACATAACGGATAAGCCTTCTTTAACCCTGAATTCCTAAAAAGGTTTTATGAAAACACAAAATTAATTCAGTAAGTTACGATATACTAAGGCCACATAATAGACATGGGATTAAGTAGGATAAAAACATAGCATAATAATCCAATAGCTTGCAAAATTATAAGAGATAGAACGATCGTATTCCAGTTGCAATCACGCATAATAATCCAATAGCTTGCAAAATTATAAGAGATAGAACGATCGTATTCCAGTTGCAATCACCACAAGTGAGACAAAGAGAGATATATTCATCATCATCATAATCATCATATTGTCATCTTAACCATCATAGTTTCACCTTGACCATCATTATGGCCATCATCTCGGGAGGTAATCCGGTAGCCCGGGGAGCGACCCCAGCAAAACAATGGAATTGATATCAATCCAATGGATACTCGGCCGTATCCTTATCCACAACCGATAGGCACCAATTCAAACATAGCTCGTCAGAGCTCTTCGCCCAGATGTTACACCAATATCCATTAAAAGCTTCCTTTTAAGAAAACAATCCCATGTCTTTTTATAAAAATCTTTTTCTTTTTACAATTATACTTATATAATTTATTTTTATTCAACATAAGATTTAATAAAACAATCACAAAACTAGCTTTAGAAAAATAACATGTACCCAGAGTATATTCGTAACTCACCTTATTCGAGAAGCACAATTACCATGCAAAAATCCATATTTATTTCGGAACCTCTTGTTTTAAATTTTATTTTTCCTTCTCCCTCTCTCTCTCTCTCTCTCTCTCTCTCTCTCTCTCTCTCTCTCTCTCTCTCTCTCTCTCTCTCTCTCTCTCTCTCTCTCTCTTCTCCTCTCTCTCTCTCTCTCTCTCTCCCCCCCCCCCCCCCCCCCCCCTTCCTTTCTTTAGCTAAGTGCCATGTGTGTAGTGTGTGTAGGTGTGGTGTGGTGTGTGGAGGGGAGGGGAGACCTATTTATACTAGTACATCACAAGATCTAGAATAATCTAATGAAATCTTTTCATATCTTTTAATATCTAGCATTATCTTATAAAATCTATACATAATCAATATCAAATCTTAGAGAATCTAATAAAATCCAATAAAATCTTAGTGAATCCAAGTGTATCTTTATCAAATCTTAGTGAATCCAATAAAATCTAGGATAATCTAATAAAATCTTTTCATATCTTTTAATATCTAGAATTATCTAAGAAAATCTAACCATATCTTTCCATATCTTTTAATATCCAACAAAATCTATATAATATCTAATCAAATCCAATCAAATCTAAAATCCAAATAAAATCTTATAAAATCTAATCCAATCTTATCCAATAAAATCTAATCCAATCTTATCCAAATCTTAGTAAATCCAATAAAATCTAGGGAATTTAATCCGATTATTTCCGGATTACTCTTTTCGCTCGCAGTGACTAATGCCTTATTCCTGTGTCGTGATGTTGTTTAAAAGGTTATGGCGATATCTGTAAAGTTTTGTAAAAATTGACAGATACATCGAAAAATACTCTACTTTTATAAATCTTAAGTCACAAATTAATATATTCTCTAAATTTTAACAGCAAGTGACTTGCTAAATATTAGCTCAGTTGGAGGGTGTCAGGGTGTGATGTTTGGGGAAAGAGAGATAAAGAGTTAAGAAAATCAGTGTGATTGCTCGGCCTTTGTTCTTAAAGAAGTATTCAAAATTTATCATAAGTTAGGATATTTATTCCGAGAATGACTAGGGTGACAAAATTGCTAGAAAAATTTTGGAGGTTTAAATTGGGTTATCACACTGATAAACTTGCTCTTAAGTATATTGAACTTTTAGGTATTTTAGACTGCAAAAGTACAAAAAAACACATGTAGCAGCTTCTTCAAAGTTGTGGTTTCGGTACAAGTAGAGACACACTGTACATCATGTATGCAATAATTTACATTAATTTCTCTCTCCACTCTCTATCCCTCTCTTTCTCTTTCTTTTTTTTAAAAAAAATCTGCACTTTGGTGCACCGTTGAAAATGGAAAGAAAATATATTTTAATAGAGGAATAAGTTAAATAGATAATGTTTGTGTAGTGTTGAAAAAAATATGAGTTGATAAAATAAAAAATATACACTGTTCACAAGTTTATTTAGTTAATAGTAACTGATAAACTTGCTCTTAGAAGAGAAATCGAATTAAGTACTCCACAGGAGACTGGGAGAGTCGACATTACTTATTAGAGCGCTGGGATTTGAACTTGGAAAAAGTATAATCAAGGGGACTAGTTTGTGACAAGGATAAAATTCGAGGGTCTTCTTATTGTAATTATTGCTAGATATATGCAATTTCTATGCAATCAGATTCAAAGACTCGGCCCAAAGAAAACTAGAAAACTACCCAGAACAGGTTTCTCTCTCTCTCTCTCTCGTTTTCTCTCTCTCTCTCTCTCGCTCAGTTTGCCTGTTTTTTACGGGTAATTTTGATGCATAAAATCATATATTAGGGGTCTAGTTACTGTGTTTATCTATATCCAATCAAAGTATTTTTTTTGCATACTACTCCGCTTCAAAGAAATTTACGAGATGAATAGTTCGGATCACGTTGGCCCTGTGGAGCCCAAAAAATGGGGTATTTAGGGGTATGGTGGGGATGGGTCTTGAGATGCGATGCTCCCCTAGTAAATAACCACTTCTGCTGAAAGTATTGTATTTCAGATCCACACTAGGAGTGAATCAATTTAGCTGCAGATGCAGGAGTACCATAAACTTAGGCCCCCTTATTATTAGCAATTTTTTGGGGGGGTCTGAAGCAGTGGTTTTCTAGACTTCTGCCCAGGGCGGTGCAGCAGCAATGGTAAAGAAACCATTTGCTCTCTGCTGGTGTATTGCTACTCTACTGATATCTGTTTCTGCTGTTGTCAATGGATTCTCCCCGTGTCATTGTGAGGAAGAGGGGTTTTGGAGCTTAAGCAGCATTCTAGAGTGCCAGAAAGTGAGCGATTTCTTGATCGCCATCGCGTACTTCTCGATCCCCATCGAGTTACTCTACTTCATTAGCTGCTCCAATGTACCCTTCAAGTGGGTTCTTGTCCAATTCATTGCGTTCATAGTACTTTGTGGGTTGACCCATTTGCTTAATGGTTGGACATACTTCGGCCCTCATTCTTTCCAGTTGATGCTGGCCCTTACCATTGCCAAAATCCTCACTGCCCTGGTCTCTTGCGCGACCGCGATTACCCTTTTGACTCTCATCCCTCTTCTCCTCAAGTTGAAAGTGAGGGAGCTTTTCTTGAAACAAAATGTGTTAGAGCTAGACCAAGAGGTTGGGAAGATGATGAAGCAGAAAGAAGCTAGTTGGCACGTTCGAATGCTAACCCACGAAATTAGGAAGTCACTCGATAAGCACACGGTATTGTACACCACTCTAGTAGAGCTCTCCAAGACGTTGGATTTGCAGAACTGTGCTGTTTGGATGCCGAACGAGAGCAAAACGGAAATGAATTTGACCCATGAGTTGAAAGTTGGTTCTTCAAAGAGGTACCAACGGTCACTTTCTATTAATGACCCGGATACAGTAGAAATAATGAAAAACAAGGGAGTTAGGGTTTTGAGGGCAAATTCGGTGCTTGGGGCTGCAAGCAGTGGGGGGTCCAATGAATTAGGTGCAGTGGCTGCGATTAGGATGCCCATGCTTCATGTTTCGAATTTCAAAGGGGGAACACCGGAGTTTGTGGAGACTTGTTATGCCATATTGGTTTTGGTTCTTCCGAGTGCAAACGAGAGGGATTGGAGTTACAATGAGATGGAGATAGTTGAAGTAGTCGCTGACCAAGTGGCTGTGGCTCTCTCTCATGCCTCAGTTCTTGAGGAATCCCAACTAATGAGGGAAACATTGGAGGAACAAAATCAGATGCTTCAACAGGCGAAGGAGAACGCAATGATGGCTAGCCAAGCAAGGAACTCATTCCAAAAAGTGATGAGTCATGGGATGAGGAGGCCTATGCACTCAATGTTGGGCATACTTTCCATTTTCCAAGATGAGAAATTGAGCTCTGAACAAAGAATGATTGTTGACACAATGGTGAGGGCTAGTAATGTCCTTTCTACTTTAGTAAATGATGTTATGGATATTTCAGCCAAAGAAAAAGGGAAGTTTCCGTTAGAGATGAAGCCTTTTCAACTGCATTCTATGATTAAGGAAGCTTCTAGCCTTTTAAAGTGCTTGTGCATGTATAAGGGTTGTGGTTTTGTTCTTGATATTGAGAAGTCTTTGCTTAACCACGTGATGGGCGATGAGAGGAGGATTTTTCAGGTGTTATTGCATATGGTTGGGCATCTGTTGAATGTCAGCGACAGAGGGGTGTCTTTCATCTTTCGGGTAGTTTCTGAAAATAGTGAGGGGAAGAATGATAGAGGTTGGGGAATGTGGAGAACAAATGAGGAGTATGTCAGCATAAAATTTGAAATTGAAGTTACTGATGGAGGTTCTCAATCAAATAATGGTTCTATAACGACAGTAAATTTAGCTGCTAGGAGGCACAATGGCAAGGAGGGCCTGAGCTTCAGCATGTGCAGAAAGCTTGTGCAGGTGAGAATCCCTAGTCTTTTTTGTTGTTGTTTTGTACGTTTTCTTCCTTTGATTTTCTAGTATGTATGTGGTTTCTGCAATAGTAAGCCGAGTTTGACTTTAGATGGAAAAGGAAAATTGCAAGTATATTATCAATTTCATTTCATTTACCTCATTTTCAAGTACAAGTGGTATTAGGAAAGCAAGTTAATATTATGCTAGAATTACCCACCTATTATTTCTTTTCGGGTCATTCAACTGCATTAGCTGCTGTCTCAGTTCTGAACCTGAGTTCGTTTTAGTGTCTGCAATGGAGAATAAACTGGATGCATAATCTGTATTTATGGAACAACCAAACATGCGCTTGGACAGTGGATAAAACAATTCCTTCTGTATAGAAAAAAAGCATTTTGTTGCCCAAGGTTTTGATTTTCCTTGTCCTTTGAGTAGAGCCAATAGGACACTGCTGCTGTCACCTAGTAAGGAAAACCCTCAATTTTTTCTTCTTTGTACGGGTATTCTATACCTGCAGTTCAGTGGTTCGCACAACTTTGGTTTGAATTTCAAACAAACTATCCTCTAATTTTGTACAGCGGTCCCAATCCTAGTCCACCTGCTAAACCCCCAAAGTAATCCTTACTCTAAGCATACTTAGTATTTTAAGGCCCTGTTTGTTTGAAACGACTATTATTGAATTGTTATGTCATTCTGTAGGTTTAGTAAACTTATCCAGCTAATTATAGTGGGGGGGATTCTTTCTACTTCATTGCTCCACGTACTATTTTCTTTTTCAATTTCTGCTGGATTTCATATTCAAAGGAGATCCAACCCTGGCTGCGAGTTTCAGTTGAATTTGGAAAATGGGGTTGTTCAGGCAAACAAACAAGGCCTAATAGTATGAAAGTATCCAAATAGCTGATTAAGAATTAATGAGTTGTGCATAATGTCCCTCAGTTTTCAAGCTTCAAATGCTTGCAGGATTGTTTGTTTTGTCTTACTACTCATTTCGTTTGATGCATTTGGCACACTAAAATGTTTTTCTTAGTGGGTGAACGAGTAGTGGTTACGTACATCAAAAGAGAGGTAATGGTTTGACGATAATATGCAATTATTCTGAATTTGAGAGCTCGTTCAGGGCAATCCGAGTACGGAGCGCATTTGCACATTAGGAAAATGCAGTAGACTGGTTTTTGCCATTGTGGATTTTTTTGTTAGGATTCATTCAGCTAAATTTGTTGATGACTACCCTAATAAATGTTTCTGGAGCTGCCACTGCAATATGGTTAGTAATAAGACTTACTCTTGCCACAAAACCTGTGCCCTTTTCCTTCCTGCTACGGCAAAAGCCCAATGTACATATAGCTTAATGAACCAATAGTCAGGATCCTTCCAGCTCTGAAGGTGATTAGATACAGTAGTCTCACCAGTGAATGACAACTCTCCCGGAGATAACTGTAACTGTCTTCTATTGCTGAAGCTGTTGTAACATCAAACGTTTGTTCCTAAAGACCCATAGGTATCTCATTCACCGGCCAGACCAGCAGATCAGGGCCTTTAATTAGTTCCTCAACGATCTCCACCACGACTGAACACCATCCTTCCTTTGAGATTCCCTTCTAAATTGGAAAGGGGAAGAACGAACAAAAGCTCCAGAGCAACGTTAGAGAAGATGTGTAACTATCTCCACTTCCAAACCACGAAGAGGACAAACATTATCCACTTGTCTCGTCTTTTTGCACAAAGTGCCTTGTACAGAGAAATTTCTGGGATACGTCTCCAGATAAAAAGATTTGAAGTCTTTCAAGTGGTTTCTTCTCTCTTCTCTGGTTTTTCCCCGATTTGGTGTTTGTGCATGTATCTTCGTGCCACTGCCAATTACTTTCAATTCTTTACAGATTTGATTAGGAATGACTTATTAACGTTGATTAGAATGGAGCTTGGTCGATTGTTGGAGTATATTGATAGTAGTTGTTAGTTGATTCGCTTGTTGAGCCATAGTTGGTTTTAGACTGTTGTTGAATAGGTGAATTCATAGTAACCACTTAACCCCGTGCATTGGGAGTGTGTTTTCTGCTTTTTCAAGTCTGAGAGTTGCCATTTTGTATTACCAATGCGAAGGCTAATTCTATCTCTCATTTTCAGTTTTCCTCATCATTATAATGGGTGGATTGTCCGTGATGTTTACAATTGTTGTTCTTTTGTTAATTAAAACTGACAGATGATGCAAGGTAGTATCTGGATATCCTCAAATGCTCAGGGTCGTGCAAAAAGCATGACTCTTGTTCTCAGGCTTCAAATCCAACCTTTCAGAAAAGCCATGTTTGAACTTGAAAATTTATCAGAGCAGCCGAAATCAAACTCGCTGTTCAAAAGCCTTCAAGTTGTTTTAGCCGATGACGATGACGTAAACAGAACAGTGACCAAAAGGCTCCTCGAGAAACTCGGTTGCAGAGTCTCTGCTGTTTCATCTGGATTTGAATGTTTGAGCCTTCTGGGTCCTTCTGGGAAATCATACCCAGTTGTCATTTTAGATCTTCATATGCCTGAAATGGATGGGTTTGAAGTGGCGATGAGAATTCGGAAGTTCAGAAGCCACAGTAGGCCATTGATCATAGCTCTGACTGCAAGTGCAGAGGAATACGTGTGGGAGAGATGCTTGCAAATGGGAATGAATGGAGTAATCCGGAAACCTGTGCTCCTACAAGGTATGGCCGATGAGCTCCGAAGAGTCCTTCAACGGGCAAATGAAGGAGTGCTTGTAAAGTAGGAACTCATAATCGCGAGGTGTATTTTCCTCAAGCTGTTTACGGCGAATCAACTATACGATACTAGTTTTCTCTAACCGCGCTTATAAAATTTCTGTGTTCCTAGCTAATGTATTGGACATGTAGTTTAAACCCAGAACAGCTTTTTGTATGTTCAAAATACCCACTTGGTAATAAGAATTAGATGTGATCCTTCAATTCCGATGCATATTGTATGAGCGCCAGCCGATGGATCTCCATCCATTGGCTATAGCACTATCCCTTCGGTAATCTTTCTTGATGACGCATTGGTGTTCTCTTCGGGGATACCTCTTTGTTGAGAGGTAAGCTATTTCAATAAGATGGGCGGCGAGCGCCAGCCGATGGATCTCTGTCTGCAATCTTGTATTCTTAAGTTTTCTTTGTCAATTCTTAACGGGCTTTCTATCCGGTTTCCATTTGCAACCAAGGAATGTAATTTTGGCATTCCACTTTAATCAATGGCACTCCACTTTTAATTTTATTTTCTTACATGATTAAGACACAGGAAAGCGATAACCATGTCAGTGAAGTAACATGACCTTTGATAGGTTTAAGGTGGAATCTTTCTCTTCTTTACCATTGCTTTCGCTTCTTGGAAATGGGAATGTAGACTTAAATTAATATAGCTGTGTTATTTGTTACAGTAATAAGAGTAAAAAATATGGTATGTACTTTGCTTGGTATATAATATAACCTAGACGGAATAAGTAATTTTGGACTTTCACTGAAACATGGCTGATATGTTAAGTGAATTAATAGGAGTATATATATTTTTAAAAAGGTGAAACAATTTGTTCAGTCATTATCGCTATGAAGAAGACTACATGTATGCTAATAATGAAGGTTAACAAGTAATTCAAACCAACTCAAAATGTCTTCTTCAGACCATATTACAAACACTACGCTGCTTCAAAACCTGTTAAATATTATTCAAATACTTTGATAATCTATTATGATGAAAATTCAAAATCTATTTACCAAAAAAAAAAAACTCAAAATCTAAGTTCACATCTCAGAATTTCCTAGTACGTAAACATTGGCAGAATTCATTACACGTAAACATTGGCGGCCAAAGATCTCAAAGCACTGGCACGTGATGTTCCTTCCTCCACTACACATTACGTGTGGGGTACTGCCACACACCCTCCTCCACCACACATTCGCATGGAGTCGGGAGATGTCGTTATGCACTGGTGCCGCAACACCCTCCTCTTCCACCACACATTCATATTGAGTGCCACAAATGAAAAGTGGTGCTCCAACACCTTCTCCACCGCACTTTCATTTGGGACTCCGTGTTAGCGGTGTCCTATAATCACTGAATAATTTTTCCTTCCTTACCTGGTCCTAGGGTTGCAAATAAACCGAGCTGTTCGTGAACTATTCGAGACTCGATCCAGTAAATGCTCGTTCGAGTTCGATTCGAGAACTAAACGAACTAGCCTCAATTTTAGGCTTCTTCAATAAATGAGCCGAACTTGAACTTCACAGTGTTCAGCTCGATTAGTCTCGTGAACCTTGAGTATATGTATATATCTTGTCAGAACTTCATATATATATATATAGGAAAAATTCAAAAAAACCCCTGAACTTTGAACTTAATGTCAAATAGGTACCTGAACTTATATAAACTTCAATTGAACACCTGAACTTTCACTCCGTTATTCAATTTACCCCCTTCCGTCTCAATCCGTGACTTTCCTAACGGCAACCGCTGAGTTGGATACTAATAGACAAAACAAAACGTTAGAGGGAGAAATTTGAGGGGAAACAACAGTGATCTGGTACCTTTCTAAGGCCCCGTTCGGCTAAATAAGCCAACTGGCTTATTTTTTGTCCTTATTCAATTTTTTTTTTGTTTTTTTTTGCCTTGTTCTCTTTACAATTCAAAAAGAATTTTTCAAAAAATTCCCCCTTGATTCTCCATACTTCCAACATTTCTCTCTCTATCTCTTTCAACTTATTACCCCTACTATTTTTCAAAAAAAAATTTCAAACACCAATCCAAACATAGCAGTTTTTTATCATTTTTTTTGGTGATTATTACATTGTCATGACAAGAGCAATCTAAAAAGTAACAAATTATGATCGAAACTTAATTTTTTGAGTAAAGATAAAAATAAGCCAATAAGCCAATTTTGTCGTTTTATTATAAAAATGGATTTCGATCATAATTTTTTACTTTTTAAATTCTTCTCGTTATAACGATGCAATAATCCTCAAAAAATTGACGAAAAACTAACAAATATGAAAAAAAGTTGAATAAGGACAAAAAATAAGCCAGTAGGCTTATTTAGCCGAACGAGGCCTTAAAAAGGTGTCAAATCATAATTATTTCCCTCCAATTTCTCCCTCTAACGTTTTGTTCTGTTTGTTAGTGTCCAGCTCAGCGGTTGCCGTTAGGAAAGTTACGGATTGAGACAGCAGGGGGTAAATTGAATAACGGAGTGAAAGTTCAGGTGTTCAATTGAAGTTTATTTAAGTTCAGGTGCCCATTTGACATTAGGTTCAAAGTTCAGGGGTTTTTTTGAATTTTTCCCTATATATATATATATACACGTATAAATTTTTACAAGTACATGTTGAAAAATTTATACTCCCTTGTACACGTATAGACTTTTAAGATAAGAGTACTAATATAAACTGAAATTTGAGTATGTTTTTATTCTATTTTATGATTTTATATATGTATAAACTTATTTGTGTATGAATATGCAGTTGTGTGTGTGTATATATATATATATATATATATATATATATATATATGAGCATAAATATCTATTAATATTTTTGCCTTGTTAAGGATTGTGAATAAGTTCGCGTTTGAATCAAACTTAGACAAACTTGACTTGTCAATTTTATATTGAATTCAATTATTCAAGCTTGACTCGAGTTCGCTTTGAAAACTTAATAAACAAATCTGAATATCCTAGAGCTGGGCTCATTCCGCTAGTCCATCTCCCTCCAAAGCCTCCTACCGAGCCCAAAAAACACAAATGACACACATGAGCGGAGGAGGAGAGGCAGTGGAGTACCACTCCAAGGATTTCGAGTGGGACCAACATAGGAAAGAAATCGAAACCGACCCTTCTCTTCGCTACCACTTGTTACCGCTCCATGTCAACGACGATGATGATGATCACTCCAATGGAAAATCTTCTCCTTGCTCCAAATCTCTTTCTGGGTCTTCTTCATCTCCTTCCCACGACTCAGAGGCTTGGAACCACTTTCACGCTCGTCACTCCACCGGAAAATTCTTCAAGGTTATTTACCCCCTTTTCTTTCTACTCAATTCTTTTGTTTAAGCATATTGCAATTACCCTGTTTCTGAATTTTATGTAGCCTTGATTTTATTCTTTCTACTCACATTGTTGAATAAGCGTTTTGCAATTTTCCGTTTTCTAGATTTCATGTGCGTCCTTGATCTTAATAATTCCTTGGCAACAAGATAGAAAGAAAAGAAGTGAAATGAGATGTTTTCCATTTTTTTGATTAGTTATTATTTTCAAGGCTTATTTTTGGAGCCTATGATTGTGGGGTGGAATTTTTTGGATTTTGTTTAAGTGCTTATTCTAATTGTGTTGGAAAGTGGAAACGATGTCCTGCTTGAGGGTAAAAATGAGCTAGTGGTTATACTATTGGCATTAATGTACCACAAGATAGGTTGTAGAGGTTAGTTGGGCTTCTCAGTGTTCCATCGAATGGTTGTCGCTTAGAAAACTAAAACGCTTTTGAGGGAATCCGAATCATTAGGATTTTGGAATATAGTGATTGGAAAAGTGGGGAGAGGTGGCATGGGTGGTAGAAAGCCTTAACATGTATGGAAAGATTTAACTTGGGTTAGCAGGTCTTGGTTACTGGCAAGTATAACCATTCACTGTTACTGTTTGTTGTCGTTAGGTCGGTCTGTTGCCAATCGTATTGACCATATTATGAGGAGCTTCTTGTGGAATGAAAGTGGGGAGGGTAGAGAGACATTCTTCTGGTTTGTGGTCTCTCCCCCAACATCCAATGGTTGAGATTTTTGGATATCAAGATCCAATGACTGAGACTATAGTCTATAGGTGAGTGCTCTAATGGTGATATCTAATGATCCAACGGATAAGATCATGGGTGAGTGATCTATAGGTGGAGATGGCAGTAAGCCAAATTTTGGCTTAAACACTGTATTTTGAAATATGACTTTGTAGACAGCAAAAAAAGGGATCCAGCTTTGAAAATTTGGCTCCTTCCTTTGAAGATGCTCTAAGCAAAACTCAAGTTTTCTGTGAGAAAGTGGTTTAGTCGGTGCTTTTGTTATTTTGGTCAGAAAGCAATCTGACCATTTTCAGGACAAGACTTTTATTCAGGGAAGGTTTATCGTATTGAGACTATAATTCTCCCACCTTTTGGGATTTGACGTCTCTCCATCGTTCTAAGAACCATTTACTTTTATTAAAGTTATTGAACTTGTTGTGTGCTATCAGATATGTAGTGTTGATTTTCATTGTGTTGATATTTTTACTTTCCTTATCTCTTTGCTTGATTCTTTTTGTGCCTTTTAATTCTGTTCGTCTCCTTTTTCCTTTGTGAAAAATATTCTGTTAGTTGCTGATAGAGCCTTTCTGTTTTCATTCTCGTAAATTGTGCGTACTGTTAAACTTTGATTTGCAGCAGAGACGTTATTTACTGAAGGAATTTCCAGAACTATTGTCTTTTAAAGAATATGCTAAGGTTTTGGAGGTGGGATGTGGTAATGGAAGTACTGTTCTACCAATATTACGGTATTTGTGAGAATTGTCATTTTTGAACTGTCTGATGCGATGTTACGATTTTTGGTTTATTGAAGTAGTTATATAGATTTACTCTACTTGAAATACTTCCATGCTCGATGTTGAAGGCCGTACACTTTTCTCCATCACTATGAGGCTGTGAGCTCCATCAGAATGATTACATGAGTCACTTATTTATTCGACCTTGCACTTAAACCACGTAATGGATATGAATCTAGGATTTAATGATTAGCTGTCGGTAACTCAAAGTCTATATCTAAGTTCAGGCTGTTCCTCCTATTTTAGTAGAACATTTGTTTATCCCTTTCAAAATAAGATAATATAACTCCTTACTTCGAGAGAGAGACTAATATTCGTCAAATTAGTTGCCTTAAAAAATGATATGTACAATGATGCACCGACATGAACACGGAAATTCTAAAAAAATGGGGACACGGATGCGGCGGGGGACATGCCACGTGTATATTTATTAATATTTGTTTTTCAATGTTTTCCTAAGTTTAAATGGCAAAATGTGAACAAAACGAAAAATCCATAGTTCCAATACCATTCAAACAAAACAAGACATCCATAAGTTCAATACAATCCAATTGAAAAATA
The DNA here is from genome assembly GCA_014282245.1 of Rhododendron simsii. Classification (NCBI taxonomy): domain Eukaryota; kingdom Viridiplantae; phylum Streptophyta; class Magnoliopsida; order Ericales; family Ericaceae; genus Rhododendron; species Rhododendron simsii. Next base: position 28,896,991 of record CM024957.1, on the reverse strand, counting down.
ACAGTTTGACCCCTGATTTTAAATTTTTTTTTTTTTACAGATTAACCCCCCAAATTTTAAAAATTACAATTTGACCCCCATTTTTTAAAAATTACACTTTGACCCTTGACGTGTCCCCAGCCGTGTCCCTCTAAAAAATTTAGATTAAATTATGGGACATGCCACGTGGTGTGTCCATACGTGTCCCTGTGTCCGACACTGGAATACGTCGACCTGTAGAGGTGTCTTTGCTTCATAGGTTCATATGTAAGTTGTAGACACCCCAATCTGGGCTTCCAGATTAGTTTACTTACGGTTTTTGATTCCCCGATGATGAAATGGATCAAGAACACCCTGGGAATGATAGCGTGTTTGAATTTTGAGTGTTTGCAAAACTCTTGAACCTAACCTAGCCTAAGCCACTTCAAAAACCAAAAACCCTACTGATGCGCGCCAGGGCGCAACCATCCCGCGCCGGGGCGCACCATCACACGCCCGACTCACTCCATCGCGCGACACAGCGCTAGGGCGCACCATCGCGCGACAGACTGACTACGTCACGCGACGGTCCAACCTACCACCAACCTTTCTGAAGGAGGACAGTTGGTCACCAATGCAACCTCAGCCAGGCCTCGTGGACTGGCTGAACTCCTCTGTTTCCAACCAGATTCACCTCCTTCTCTCCCTATAAATACCCCTCTCTTTCTTCCATTGAAAGTGTTCCAAAAAAGAGAGTTTCAAAAAGGCTTAATAAATCCCAATTGTCAAAGAACATAGCTTGTTCTTTTTCCTCCATTTTCAACCACTCAATCAAGCATTCAAACCTCAAAGCTCAAATCCGTTTCAAACCTAAAACCAAAGGTATAGCTTACCTTTGTTCTGTTTCTGTTCTGATCTCTGAGGGAGGCTGGCAGGGCCAAGGATAGTAATCAATACCAGTCTTGGTCCTAAAGTTAGCAAGGTTTCAAAACCGTTGTGGCATGAACCAGCGCGCGACGGACCCACTCACGCGCGCGACTGTCCTAGTCTGTGCTCGCTAGTCCGCGTGGGGATTGGTTCCTACTATTTTGTGCTTTATTATGTTATAGATCACTGTTAAGCATGTTAAAAAACCAGTTTACTGCTTTCCTTTGTTAGAAATTGCTAGTATGTAGTTAATTTGTATTTCTGCTGTTTTGGAATACCCCTAGGACCATTCTGGACCTGTCCCAGAACCCAAAAATGTGTAAACCAAGCATTGGTCTGGTTGCGCCAGGTCACACCATCGCGCGCCAGACTGGCTCCATCGCGCGACAGAGCGCCAGGGCGCACCCTCGCGTGCCAGACTGGCTCCGTCGCGCGATAGTCTGCCTTTGACCAGTGAGACGCCTTGCACGGATAGCTCGGCCTTAGGCCATTATTTTGTCCCCACATTGTTTATGGGGTGTTTTATTAATTTATAGGGCTTTACAACCTTTAAATTGTATATTATGCTGCCTATAACTGCGTGATTTGTCTTGGGTATGCACTGGTCCTTCCAGAGCCCAGAGGGTTTGAGAATAAGAGTTGTGGGTTTGAGCTCATCGGCGCGCGCAGTCTTGGAGTTGTGTGCGCAAGAGTGAACAGCATGCAGTGACTTGTTAAGTGCAAGCTGGTTTCTTCCTGCGCACGTCACTCCAAAACAGGGGCCTCCCAGTTTGTTTAAACTCCCACAGCAGTCTGTTCTCATCCTATACTAACTGCTCATCCATTCTATCTATCACATCCTGCAAACTGTTACAGTTTTAATCCCTATTAACTGTTCTCCCGCCCTAATTGGCTAAAGAATTGATTAATCAAATAGAATCGCAAACAAACAACGTCTTCGCAAATGCCTAAGTAGAGACTGATCTCCGGATTGGGCGAGAGGGGTGCCATAAAACCCTTCCCCTCTTGTAACCTGGCTCCCGAACCCAGATATGGTTATGACGGACTGGTTCCTTAAACTTTTTCAAATCAAAACAGCGTGGCAGGTGCTTTGAAATACAGTTCCTTGGGTGTCGGACCTTTAAACGAGAGTGGCGACTCTGTATTTTCGCGAGCGCTTGTCGTCCAGCTTAAAGCGCTCCCGCGAACTGGCACTTTCTTTAGGGAAGGGAACGGAATCCTTTTCCCTTAAAGAAAAGGGCACGCTGCCCACATAAGTCTGTCCTCGTTAAATTTTCTTAGCCCCTGAAATACACATGTGGCGTGTCCCATACGTGTCCCCATATCTGACATCGCAATACGTCGACCTGTAGAGGTATCGGTGCTTCATAGGTTCATATGTAAGTCTGTCCTTGTTAAATTTTCTTAGCCCCTGAAATACAGTTTAGCTGTTGTTTCAAATTGGGCTGATCATTTGAGTCTCTTTATGATATTCAAAGTTCCAGATGCTTTTGGCCTCATTCCTGATTTTGTATTCTTAACACTTGGTTAGAGAGACTAATATTTGTCAAAATAGTTGCCTTAAAAAATGATATGTAAGTCTGTCCTCGTTAAATTTTCTTAGCCCCTGAAATACAGTTTAGCTGCTGTTTCAAATTGGGCTGATCATTTGAGTCTCTTTTTGATATTCAAAGTTCCAGATGCTTCTGGCCTCATTCCTGATTTTGTATTCTTAACACTTGGTTTCTAGTGGAAAAGAGAGCATCAGTGTATACTCTTGTGATTGTTGCCATGAGGCTCTTAAAAGGGCTCAAGAAATGATAGATGCTGCTGATTTAGTTAAAACAAAGCAACGTTTCCACCCGTTCCTCTGCGATTTTTCTATAAGTGGGTTTCCAAAGTGGTTGGCCTGCGATCCTTGCAGGGAAGGTATTCTGCAAAAGAAGGACATGCTCCTTTCAGGTTACTTTTCCCATTGCCTTGCATGGTACTTTGTTTTGTGTACCAACTATCACCTGGTACTTGACCAATTTTGTCAGCTCTTCCAGATGTTAAAGACACAAGAGGGGAAGGCTTAAACGATTCTACTTCCATGAATGAACGTAATTGCTGCCTTGGTGGGGTGGATTTTGTTACCTTGGTATGTGGCTAGCTTCCCAAAATTGAGTCGTAATTTCTAATGCAATGTTAGGCATTTTTTTACTTGTAATTTGAAATTGGACACACTGTTTTCTATCGTATTTAGATTAGTCTCGTTTGTTTCCCTGTAGATTTACCTCGGGACATGGAAAAATTATAATACTTGAAGTTGAAGGACCCACATGGAGGAATTGAAGGTCAAAGTCCAAAGTCAGAATTGGGCGTTATGAGTGATTCTATATACAGCCAAACTATTTCTCCTGCTGCCACCAAATTTGAAAATTGAAACCTCTATTTTACACAATTTAAAACCTAACCAACTTTTCTGGTACTAATGTCAATAAATCCTGAAAATTGAAATTACAATCCCTCTCCGTACCCACCGCTGCCATCTAACCCCGATTCTGTCTTCCCAATCCCTTGTCCAAGTGAGCCACGCCACTCAAGGAGGCTCCACGCCACAGGGCCACCATCCACTTCCCAGGTGGCAGGTTGGGTTTTGTGGCTGGGATTTGCTGGTCGAATAAGGGCTGGTGGGGCTGTTTTAGGGTTGACAAGGGAGGGGATTTGCGGCGGGGGGAAGGGAGATGGATTTCTCTTGGGGTGACAGGAGAGGCACCATAGTAGCGCCAATGGTAGGGTTGGTGCTTGAATCAATGCATAGACCCTTCATCCTCTAATTTTTTCGATCCCAACTCTTTGAAGAATCATGGATCACGAGTTTGGTGTTCCAAATACACATGCTTGAATAACTTTTAATATCACAATCTAGTTTATAAAGAGCTACTTAATATCAGACAGACATAGCAATGTACTTGGTATTTCTGACGCAGCGAATCAATTTCTTGAAGGATACTATTAGTATTTGTTATTTAGCAGATTCCTGCGTGAATATTTAGGAGAACCTTCTGAAATCCTGAACTTCTGCCCCCTCAGCTCTTTAAGTACTTCCTAGCTGTCTCTGTGGGTCCTGGATTTGTTTTATTATTATGATTTTGTAATTGTCAGATATTCACGCTATCAGCAGTACCACTCCATAGGATGCCAACAGCCATTGCAGCATGTTTCTCTGTACTGAAACCTGGTGGCCTACTTCTATTCAGAGATTACGGTAATTGCTTACCAAAAAATTTTGTCAGTTAGGGATACTAAGTCCAAGGATATAAACCTCAGTATGTTCACACAAATTTAGTTATGTCTGTTTCGTAAAGTTTATATTCTGGATTTGTAGCAAGACAGCTTTATCTTTTGGCTCTTTATACATATTTTCTGCTTGTTCTGAAATTCTATGTTTTCTCTGGTTAAGAAATGTTAGGACTATCATTCACATCTGAAACAATTTGAGTTGGTACTTTTTGTTTTCTGTATGTGCATTCTTGAAACCTGCTGAAACTATTGACTGCATGATAAAAACTCAGGCCTTTATGACATGACAATGCTTCGATTTGAGCCAGACAAAAAGGTGGGATTCAGGGAGTACATCCGACCTGATGGAACTCGCTCTTACTTCTTTTGTTTGGATACTGTGAGGGATCTCTTTGTGCATGCAGGCTTCAATGAGGTACTAACCTCGTTTCTATCTTTTTGATGTTCATAATAGCTATGCCAGGCAAAGGTAGTTATAGGGATGTAAACGAGCTGGCTAGTGAGTTGTTCAAGCTTGCTTACAATTTAAAGAAGTTTCAAAAATGCATTTACGCTTGGCTTTTTTATGGTTCAAATCGACCTCGAGTAGTTTGTTTTCCTAAACACCATAACCTTAGCAAGCACGCTAAGAAAATTAAGTAGCTTTGATGTAGGTTAACCTTTTGTTCTTTTTGTAGCTAAAATGAGCTTTAAGTAAATGAGTAAAATTTTGGCAAATTCCAGTAGGACACCTGTGACTTGGCCCATGTGAGAAGTATCCCCAGATTTTAAAAATCATCACTTACGCTTAATCGCCCCATACATTCATGAGTCATGTGGTAATTTCTGAACGTCAGGGCTGAGGGAGAAGAAAAGAGAAATGCACCCTAAAGTTTGTACCTGCTTACTACTACCATATGGTGAGTAGTACTCTACAAATTATTCTTAACATTACCTTGTAAGCTTTGCAGCTTGAGCTTGAATATTGCTGTGTTAAATCCGTAAATCGTCGGAAGGGGAAGAGCATGAAGAGGGTATGGGTTCACGGGAAGTTCCAGAAATCGATGTGAAGCTGGTGCGTGGCTTAGAATGCAGGTAGGACTTGTTGGACTTAAAGTATGCTTTTATACGCCAGTGCTCTAGTAGTCTAGTTAAGAGTGTAATTCTGTTCTGAGCTGTGAGATTCTTTTGCGGCTAAGTGCAATAGGCTGCTGAATTGTTTTGTATATTTTCTTTTGTGATTGGACAAAGATTTCTTGTAGTCCAGTTACAAAAGAAAATCTTTCCCGTAGCTCTTGGCGTGAAAGATCAAAGATCTATTTTTGATCCATTTTTGATAATCTTCTCCATTTCCACTTTGGCGCTTTGGTGTGGATCATCTCTCTCTCTCTAGATGAATACATGTATATTCGCGTAAGCATACATATGTATAATCGATGGGTTCATTGGAGCAGCTTTGTTCAATAGCAAACAATCATTCAAATGTACTTCCCTGGTCAGGGTTTTGGTACAGGTACAAGAAACCTGATCAAATGCAGAATTGTAAGAACAAGAAGGCAAAAGTCATATTCATCCCTTTCTTTTTAGCATACGGAAATTCAACCTGAAAGCATGACATTACATATATGAGGCTGGCCAATATATTGTTCGTCACGTTAGTGCATATTAGAACAGGAGAACTTGTAAGTTGATCGGCAATCTATTCGTGCTTTCTTTTATCTTTTTGTCACGGCTGCTAGTCTCTCTCTCCATTTCGTGAAACATGCGTAATTCTCGTAAGACTTGGACTAGTACAGCTTGTGACACTTCTCGAGGCTGCAGGATGTTCCCTCTGCCCGGGACGCAGGAAACCCGGTCCTTTGTAATCTGGGACTTGTTCTCCCTGTTGTCTATATCAGTTGGAGACTGTTGGAGCTCTGTTATCAGAAGAGATTCTGATTTTGGATGTTGTAAATAGCTGGGAAGAAAGATGCAAGAAAGTATTCCGGTGTGTTCAATTTAAGTTATCAAATATGCTATGGACACTAACAAAAGTTTACAGATCCGGACACAAATGTATTCATAGTATGGGATGCGCATGCATGAGACGGTTCTGCATACATTCGTGTTTGAATTTATGTGTCTCCGTCTGTCTTGCATTGCGGTTAAGCTACATTACAATTACGGCTACAATTCTTGCTACAGCAACCTCGAGCTTGAAGCTATCACATCCCATTTAAAAGCCCGTCACCAATGGCTAAGATCATTTCCTCGTTCTAAAGGAAGCTCACTCCAGACGAGTAGAAAAGCCACCCATGCCTAAAAAGCTACCATGTTGCGCGCTAAGGGTATTCTTTCTGTCTGAGAATCGCTTGCCGGCCACCCGCCTTCACCACACATTCCCTGTATGCCCAATTTATGAATCTCAATCAGAAAGCATCCAACCTCTCTTCTGATCTCGATTCAGACAATGGTTGATAGGTTGGATCCTTCAATTTAGACAAGAAGATAAATGGGAGGCCATGCTCTGGTCCATAGGCAAGGGTCAGAGATGCTGCAAGCGGGGTGGTAACCCAGTGGTAATTAAAATTAACACTTTCGCCAAGAAAAAAAAAGGGGGTCAGAGATGCTCTTAGTTATTACTTTCTCGAATTTCCGATTTACCAAAAAAAAAGTTAGTTACTTTCTCGGCTTTGTTGTGGCCTCGACCTATTACTTGGTTTCACCACGGCTCGGCTTCCAATCTAATTTTTTTTTAACAGCAAAAAAGAATTTTATTAATCTTTGAAAATAAATTACAAAGATTAAAAGGATCCAAAGCACGAAGCACCAGGCTCCCAATCTATTTTGAAGATTCCGTTACCTACCTAAGAAAATAATTAGATTAATTCTATAGTTGTTGTAACAATATAATTTCACAAGTAGTTTATTTCCAAATTATAGTTATTCGTTAAGTTGAATTAATTTTTTTTTTAAATGAAAGATTGCGACAACCGAATCATAAAATGAACAAATTGAATCATTCAAGGAAAAAAGACGATGCGTTATGCTCGGATTCGGAAAGCACAATTCATCCCACTCTATTTAGCACGATATGGGTTATGCTTGCCAAGCCCAAAAAAAAAAAAACCCGATACGGGTTAGGCTCACTTCCATACTTCAATCCGTCATATTGCACCAAACTATTTGATCTCACAAATGGTCCAATAAGATGATTCAAACAACTCAGGCTCGTAGTTCCGGTCAATGTAAACGACTCATTTATGTGTCCATCAATATCTCACAATACATCACATTAAACAGTTTTTCGGTTTTGCTAATTTTTGCCTACTGAGTGGAGGATATATAATAAGTATATTAATGACAAATAAGTTCGGATATCATACATATTTTGCGGATATTAACACATTTTTTTTCGGATATCAACATATTTTCTACCCATTATTCTATGCCTAACGGGCGAAGATTATCATTTTTCATTCAAAACGGTCTCAAAGAAAAAACAGTATTACGTTTTATGTAACTTTGATTTTATTTTCTATTTTTATTTGTTTTTTGACTTGTATTTGTTTATATTTTATGACTAATAAAAAGTGGACAACCAAACCCGTTCTTTTGAACTTAAATTAAATCTGAAAGTTGTCTTTATTTGAATTTTTTTTCGCATTTGTTAGTTTTACGTCAAACTTTTGTGAATTATTGAGTCGTCTCGACGGGATGAATTGCAAAAGTAATTTTTTTTTTACTTTTATCAAAGTATTTTGAGAAATAACCATTTTTAAGCGCAAAAATATCATTTTTTGGCTAAAAAATGATTATTTCTCAAAATACTTGAGTAAAAGTAAAAAAAAAAAAATAGTTTTCCAATTCATCTAGTTGAGACGAATCAATAACTTATAAAAATTCGATACAAAACTAAAAAATAAAATTCAAATAAAAATAAAAATAAAAATTCTTAAAATTTTAAATTAAATTTAAGTTAAGTTCAAGAGAACGGAATCGACTTGGACAATCAAACATCGGGACCGCACTGGGTGGGGACACAATGTGAAAGTTAGGTCGAATAGCACTTTGTTCAAAACCCAAGGCAACGTGTACTCCACGAAAGGTACGTGCCACTGGTTTGTAGTAGTATTTTATTACACAGAATTTCTTGAGCATCGATCCAGGACTTGGAGGAGCCGGGGGGGCTGCTCCCCCCCTTCCCGCTCCCCTTCCTGCTCCCCCCCTCCTTTTCGGGCCCACTCCGGTCTCGCTCCGATGATCGGAAACGTTCACTTTGTAGAGCTCGTCGAGTAGAACAACCATGTCAAAAATCAGCTTGATTGGATATCATTAAGTCCTTGATCGGAACCTTTTTATTTTAAAAAGAATGGATCCGAAACACTGAATCAAATCCATTGTAACCCATGGACCGAGAGTTTATGGGCTCCGATCAGGCACTTAATGATATCCAATCAAGCTGATTTTTGACATGGTTGTTCTACTCGACGAGCTCTACAAAGTGAACGTTTCCGATCATCGGAGCGAGACCGGAGTGGGCCCGAAAAGAGGGGGAGCAGGAAGGGGAGCGGGAAGGGGGGGAGCAGCCCCCCCGGCTCCAACTTGTGTACTATCGCGGTCTCTTTTTAAGTGTTCATTATGATTTTACGTGTAATTTTTAATAGTCTATATCTCTCGATGTATAACGTTAAGAACATGCAATATAGATCTTATTTGATAAGTAGATCTCAATTATTTCTATAAGACGATTTTAAAAACATAAAACATAATATGCGTCGAGAGATATATGGCATTGAAAATTGCACGAAGAATCACAGTGGAAGCTTGAAAAGAGACAGAGGAAAGTCGTGGGCCCTGCTATTCGCAAAGAAGATTTGCAGGGAATCACGCAAAAAAAAAAAGCATTTGGGCCCATTTTGGGTCTCACAAAAATCTAGAAAAATATTTATAAATTTTTGAAAATTATTTTATAGGGCTCTATAAAAAATCAGTTTCAACGGACATCGATAAATATTATTTTTGAATTCATAAGGGCGAACTGAGCAGTTTCGCCCTACAAATCCAAAAGTAATACTTACTGATATCCGTTGGAGCTGATTTTTTACAATGCCCAATAAAATAATATTAAAAAATTTATAGACATTTTTCTAGATTTTTGTAGGACCCGAAATAGATCTACGCATTGTTCTTCGCCTGGTTCCAAGCAAACCTTTCTCGCGATTAAAATTTCTGTATTTTTATAATTTTATACAGAACTCTTTGGCTTTTGTATTTTAAATTATTGAATCCAGGCTTTATCGGATCCCTTTTCTATGTTTTGCTGATGAAGTTACTGTACTTAATTGGGAGTAATTAAATAGACATCTGGTGCTCAAAGTATTAAGCCCATTTTATTTTCATTTTCTTAATAATAATATCTTAAGAGAGGACAAGAATATTTAGGGTGCTAATTAAGAGAGTATTAATTAGAGTCGGTGATCAGGAGTCAAGTCTTAACCTTGATTAACTTTAGTCATGTAATCAATCCATTGAACCAACTTTTAAATTCATAGATATAGAAGCCTCATTTTTCGTTTCGCTAACGTATTCGTTGAAGATTCATTTAAACGAGACTTGTTAAGTTATGATGCGTCTAACAACTCGGGCTAGCTCAATATTTAAAATATTTTCAAGACTCTATATTCAAAGAGGTCTCAAGTTTTCCAATCTCAAATTAAAGCGGCCAGCGGGATCAGAGTCGCATGATTCCCGTGCACGTTCATGAGCGGGAAGGCGAGAGAACGAGCGTGCGTGAAACCGTTTCTAAAATATATCTCAAACTACTAAAATTCGAGAGAATGAGAATTGAGAGCCGAGCACAGTGTGAGGATCGAGAACAAGAGCTTAAGTGAAAAAACATTTTTCAGGATTATGTGATTAAGAGCAGGATTAAGGGTTTGCATTAAGAATACTGCTATTGGTACCGACCAATAGCGTAGGGAAAATGCACCGACGGCCGCAGCGGGCCGTCTCGGACCACCGGATAGCTCGGATCGGCCGTCCGATGGCTAGAGACTGCCCGCCGTGACCGTTAGTGCATTTTTCCTATGCTATTGATCGGTACCAATAAGTCAATAACATTTTCGTTGCATTAATCTTCACTTCCTCTTCAGGTCGCCTTGGAGTATATGTGGGCCGGCAGACAGTGGGCGTAAGTGGACAACAAAAAGTCATGCGAATTGAATCAATTTGCCGCGAAAAGGGAAATGATTTTCACACTTTTTTTTTATTATTACGGCACTCCATTTTTTATATTTTTGTGAAGTTTTTGTGTGCATTTTTTTTTTACTGAAAGACAAGAAAATAAGTGTCATAATAATTATAAAAAAAGTGTGTGAAAATTACTTTCTAAAAAAGAAGAAGAAAGAGGAGTGACTGCCATGGATTAGTTTTTTTATTCATTCCTTAAGTACATAATCCAAACAACTTTTGTTGGTAAATTGAATTTCGGGTACACTGAATCGGAACCCTTGAAAAGCCAAAATTTTAAATCTAAACGTGTTTGGATCATTTTAGTTGTAGATGTCTGATTAAATAATATTTGGTAGCAACAAATATCTTACGATATTCAAAATATGAACATTTTAGATTATTATGAAATTAAAATCGATATCGAGATGCAAAGGGGTGCACTGCACTCCCTGCGGTTTTGGCCCCGATAGCATAGAAGTCACGTCCAAATATTAAAAGCACTCACGATTCCAATCACCATTTATAAATGAAATATATATACAGTGGCAATTTTTTTTTCTTTGCAATTCCTAATTATTATTCAGTTCTATCTATTTATAATAATTGTGCAAATTAACTTTATGCACTAATTAAATAGGATTCTCTAAAACGTTATTTTGGATTCGTCAATGAAAAGAGAGGATGGGCTTAATGTTGTTTTTGGCAGAAATTAGTATAAAATTAGGTCTGACACGTGAATCCATGTGAAGGGGGTCCCCCATGTTGTAGGATCCTTTGATTGGAGGGTCAAAGTTCCATAAAACAAGGAGCACTAATCACAGCAATATTAGCCAATTAAAGCTGTGTTAAGTGTCTTTGCTAATTAAGTACTAAATATTACAATGAGTGGGGGTGCATGTCTTGCACCTTCACTGATTGTCAGAGCCCCAAACGTTAGGCAGCGTATGTAGAAGTTTGTGGGTGCAAATAGGGAGTGCACGTGGTACCCGATCGAGCACGTATTCGAAACTGTTCGAACGTGAGAGAGTGGTTGGCTAAGGGAGTGTGATCAGATCTGAGCTGTTTAAAATATGTTTGGACGGCTCAGATGCGTGCTAAGTACCGCTACGTGGTACTCAATTTACACCCAAAAACTTCTCAAGTGTTTGACCCAACTATCAAACGAGCCGAGCCATGGCGAGTTTTGATGTGTTCGAGCTCGGTTCGTTTACTACACTTCGAGCAGTTTGAGCTCACCTGTAAATGAGTCGAGCCTGATTCATTTATTAAATGAATCTCTATAAATGATCCGAACCTACTTTTTAATTGGAGCCGAATTTTTTCGACCAAGTCGCGAGTTTTGGAGTGTTAAGCTCAGCTATTTTACTAAACAAGCCCAAAACTGGAGCTCGAGCTCTAATTGATTATTGACGAGCTGAGTCCTAACGAATCGAGCCTTGAGCTGCGAATCGAGCCTTGAGTTGCTCACAAGTAACTTGGTTCGTTTACAACCCTACCTAACAAGTATTCTATGACAAATTTATCAATCTAAACAAAAAATGCTAGCAAAACTGACTAACAAAAGAAAAAAGATGGTAAATTGAAGAGAGAGAGAGAGAGAGAGAGAGAGAGAGAGAGAATTAATTCCTCTAATCTCTTCTTTAACGTATATAGGTAGTATTGTCTACTCAAGTCAAAACATGATCTAAATTGTAACTTTACCTTATTGATGATAGAGTTTATCCTAGGTCCACCTTCAAATTCATGGCGCCACTGTAAATTTAATATCGGTCCCATGGCCTATGTAGTAGAAGTGAGCATGGTTCGGATTGATTCGATTTAATTTATAGTAAATCAAAAATTAAATCAATACATACGGATTATGAAATTGGAGAACCAACCCAATCTATAAAAGGTATAGAACCAAACCATTAAAATGGGGATTGGTTTCGGTTTTGAACCATAATTTGCTTTGAACTAAGCTATTATCTTCAAAAAGTATAAGGGTAATTAGTCTTGGTAGTGAAGGAATAATAGGAATAAATATTGGAATTGATTTTCATGTATAGAAACTTAGGAATTGGGGCATGGAAGTTTTTTTTTTTTGCTCGGCAAAACGAAACATATGTATTAACTTGAAAGGGTACATGAGGGGGCTCGAACGACGTAAGCTAAAAAAAAAAAACTACGCCCCTTACAATGACTTCCAACAGAAAATTGGAGGAAAAACAAACCCCTCATACACCACTGCAAACACTCTTTACAGTTTCAACATTCTAATTCCATCCAAAAAAACCTTAAATTTCTCGACCGTGCACACCTTAATGTTGAACTTTGCCTTTATCCACATAGCAACTCTAGCTTTAATCTGCTCACCCACAACCCCAGTTCCCGATGTGGCATTGTTGAAAACATAATCATTTCTCGCCAGCCATAAAGATCACAACCTCGCAAAGAAAGTAACTTCCCACAAATTTTTCTCCAAATTTTTGAATCTACTTTCCATCCACCACCCGAAATGAGCTTCCAGAGATGCGGGACACACCCATCTCAAATGCCACCAGTCTAGAATCTGTGACCAAACATCCCACGAAAAGTGACAGTGCAAAAATAGGTGTTGCGGAGTTTCCAAATGTAGCGAACAAAAAGGGCACAGAGTAGATTGACCATCTGGAATCAAATTTCTACCCAAAAGCACAGAACGTGTAGCCACCTTGGATCCAAGCGAAGATTTCCACCTTAGGGGGGCTAAGGTTCTTCCACAGAGCTCCCAACACCGGGTTTTTTGAGTGCTCATTGCTTTCCCACTGATTGTACACCGATTTCACCGAGAGCCGATTATCCGAGGACCATCTCCAATTCAAGAGATCACGATTGGATGAGTCCAGAAAAATTGGTTGTAACTTCTGCTTTAATTCCTCCACTTGAAGAGATTCCCAATCGCGTAAATCTCTACTAAAATACAGATTCCATCTATCCATTCCAATACCATCCAAAATTGCACTGACAACTACTTCTTTTTTAGTAGAAATTAGATACAAACGGGGATACTCCTCCCTAAGAGTTGTGTCCCCCAACCATACATGGTTCCAGAAAGAAATATTCAAACCGGAACGAATTTGGATTTGAAAACCCTCCTGGATGATACTTTCGATACACGAGGACACTTCCCCAATTGTACAGATATCCCGCCATAAATTTGAGGCCCTACCAGAGATTGGCATACTAGGAAACCAGCAACCCTGCTCCAAATTGTACTTCCCTCTGATCACCCTCACCCACAACGAATTAGACTCCTTATTAAACCTCCACCACCACTTGGCTAGAAGGGACAAATTTTGTACCAACAAATTCTTCACTCCTAGACCCCCATTCTCCTTTTTCTTGCAAATCACCTCCCATTTAACCAGGTGGAGTTTCCTTAATTTTGTCTATCGTGTCCCCCCAAAAAAATTTCCTTTGAATTTTCTCAACGATTTTGCTACTGCCACTGGCATTTTAAAGATAGACATAAAGTATAAAGGTTGATTGACAAGAGATGAATTGATTAAGGTGAGTTTACCCCCAGTAGAATTGTATCTTCCACGCCATACACTTAATCGACGTTCCATCTTTTCAACCACAGGATCCCACGTCTTGAGCCTTTTAGGACTAGCACCCAAAAGCAAGCCCAAGTATTTGATTGGTAAGTGATCGACTTTACAACCCATCACTTGAGCTAGGGAAAGCACATCCTGTTGAGGAACTTTAACGCCGCATAAGGAACTTTTGGAGAAGTTAATCTTTAGACCTGACATGAGCTCAAAGCATCTAAGGATCCTTTTAATATTAGACAGCTCCTCCAAGTCATTGTTGCAAAAAAGAATTATATCATCTGCAAACTGAAGATGCATCACCGTAACCCCATTGACTCCTATTCTTGTTCCTTTAATAATGTTCCGTTACTTCGCTCTCTCCAGTAAAATGTTAAGCCCCTCTACCACAATATTAAATAGCTAGGAAGGGGGATAACGAATCCCCTTGTCTGATACCTCTCTCGATCTTAAATTCCTTTGAAGCAGAGCCATTTACCAACACAGCCATAGGCACCGTCGAGACACATTCCTTAATCCACCCACACCTTTTCACTCCAAAGGCCATTTTTGCTAAAAGATCTAACAGAAAACCCCAATTGACACAATCGTATACCCGTCCAAAGTCAATTTTCAATATTAGCCCCCCTTGCGAACTGTCTTTCCAACTATGAATAACGTCATTTGCAATAAGAACTCCATCCAAAATTTGTTTTCCTCCTATAAATGCAGTTTGAGATTCTCCGATTATTAAAGGTAAGTAGGCTTTGATTCTATTAGCTAACACTTTGGATAACACCTTATACACCCATCCCACCATACTAATGGGCCTATATTCTTTAAAAGATAAAGGACAATCTACCTTAGGAATCAAAGCAACAAAAGTTGAGTTTATACCTTTTATGAGTCTGCCATTAGTATGAAAATCAGAGAAGAATTGCATAATCAAATCCTTTATAAATCCCCAACCTTGCTTCACAAAGAAGAAATTAAATCCATCCGGACCCGAAGCCTTAAGGTTGCTACATTCCTTATGCTTTTTATATCTAATAAATTAATAATCATAGGAAGTTAGGAAAGGGTTGTGAATCGTTTTATATAGAAGTTTAGTCTAAATTATCTTGGCGGGGAAGGAAAAAACTAAATATTGCAATGAATTTAATAGGATCAATAAATCAGGAAAATAGTTGACTAAGGCTCCCATATTTATTTGGTAAATCATAATTAAACAATATATACATATATATTATATTGTTTGGATTGATTTGAAACCATAACCGTGAACGTGAATCCACAAACCAAACCATATAACACGGATTCTAATTTTTGTAAACCATGACTAAACCATACTACTAAAAAACTACCGAACAAAACCTTTCGGTTTGGATTGGTTTGGACTGAATTCACGGTTTGACGGATTTTTTGCTCACCCCTACTATGTAGTGTTTCTTCGTTCCTCTGGTACCGCTTACATCTTGCTATGGCCTGTTAGTCGGTACTAGCTATGTATCGCTTTTTATTCAACTTTTTGTACGCTTCATAGTTGCTACATGATCGCTACGGCTGCTTCAGGTGCTCCGACGCCAAAAATAATTTGAAAAATTCACGGTTGTGACATCCGATTCCCATTATTTTAAAAATTCACCACTACCACTATTTAAAATATTTAAAACATTGGCTGCCGCCCGACTATTTTTCAACACTTTGGACTTTGCAAATAAGGACTTCAAATTCATCGATCCGAACGCTTTTTGTGGTTCCATTCTAAACAGAATATTTCTTGCAGCTTAGGCTCCGTTTCCACAAACAAAAAATATTAAAAATTTAACGTATTTTACCATCTTGTTTCCACTAACAAAAAAATTTCAATAATTTTACCATCTCATTTTCACTGACAAAAAAGTTGTCAACGAAAGGGTTTTTTTTTTGCTTCAATAACTCCACTCACAAATCCATCAACAATTTATTTACTATCAGAAACAACTGAATATTTCTCAACAATTTATATATTCACTATCAAAAACACTTAACAACTTGTCAGCCACAAATAAAAATCTATAAAAAATTTCACTACCGAAAACACCCTTTAATAGGTAAGCCAAATTCAGAATTACCATAAATGTAATCCATTCACATCATTGAGAAATTATTTCTCATGTACTAAATAAAGCATTCATGTACTTGTTACTAATGGATGATGATGCCTAAGTAACCCGTTTGGTCTGTAGCCATACATACACCTTGAGTTAAACTTTTCACTATTTTTTTTTTTGCTCGGCAAAACGAAAACTTTATTAGCTCGAAAAGGGTACATCGAGAGAGTACTCAATAAGCAACTAAACGCTTAACGAGTAGCAGATACAACACAAAACAAAAGGAAGATAGGAATGACCATCCAACAGAAAATTGGATCGCATCCATCCTCACGAAAAAGGAACTTACACTTTGACCTTCCTCATACCATCAAGATAGCCCTTAAAATCATCCACCGAATGCACCTTAATATCAAACTTTACTTTGATCCACATAGCAACTCTGGTTTTAATTAGTTCCCCAAGGTCCTCCACTCGCCAAGAAGCTTTGTTGAAGACAATATCATTTCTGACCAGCCATACGGACCAAATTGTAGCATAGAAGGTTGTTTCCCACAAGAATTTCTCCAGATTTTTGAAACCAAAATCTAACCACCATGTAAAGAGGTCTACCAAGGAGGCCGGACAAACCCAACTGACACGCCACCAGTCTAAAATCAATGACCAAACATTCCACGCAAATAGGCAATGGAGAAAGAGGTGCTCCGGCGTTTCTACGACCAAAGAGCAGAAAGGACACATCACCGATTGGCCTTCAGGTAACAAATTTCGGTAGAGTAGAGCTGACTTCGTAGCCACTTTGTCCTGGAGTGCCATCCAGGAAAAAATTTCCACTTTGGGAGGGGAAATGTTCATCCAAATCGAACCCAACACCCGATTCGTTGAGAAGCCCACTTGTTCCCATCTATTATACACAGATTTTACGGAAAAGCAATTATCAGGAGCCCATTTCCACCTCAACAGATCACACTTGGTTGGATCCAAGTGCACCGGTTGTAGTCTCAAAAGCAGATCCTCAACTTGTGGAATTTCCCAATCCCATAGCCCTCTCTGGAATAGTAAGTTCCATCTATCATCTTTAAGATCACTAATCACCATCTCTTTTTGAGTAGAGATGAGATAGAGGCGAGGAAACTCCTCTTTAAGGGTTGAGTCCCCTAGCCAGACTTGGTTCCAGAAGGAGATTTCTTGTCCCGAGTGAAGGAGATTTCACTTCTTAGGAATATTCTGCATGATTTTAATTAGCAGCAAAATTTTTTTTTGTTATTCTTTGAAAACAGGTTACAAAGATTAAAAATAATAAATCTAAGCACGAGGCATCAAGAATTACATAGCCACAAAGATATATAGCACCCCCTGTGATACATGTGTTAATTTGAGTTTTACTGTTGTGAGATGCAACTTTCTATTCCCTTATCCCTCTCTTACCGATTGTAGAAATAACAACAGAAACAAATAGTGCATGTTTTTGTTTTATAAGATTGCGATTGAAGTGGTTTATGCTGTGTTTGGATCCCTTTTCGGAAAAAAAAATTCCAACTCAAAAAATACTCATTACCCTTACTTCCAATCATTAATTTCAACTCATTACCTCTATCTCCAATCATTATTCTTATTTCTCTCTCTATCTCTCTCCACTCATTACCCATACTTTCAATCATTACTTTCATAAAAAATTTCTCAAAAACTCATCCAAACACAACATTAGGGTTTAGGGCCATCATATGATTTATATGTAGAGAAACATACGTTTTAAGTTGTAGAAATAAAATGGTTTTTATGTCCTTTCTTTAATCGCGGTACATATACGATGACTTGAGCTTTTGTAGTACTGCCTTTATTTTTTCTTTCTTCTTCTTCTTGATTTAATTACTAATGTCAAGCATATTGAGTTGGACTCTCTCAAAGTGTAATCATTAACGAAGCCCACAACATAAGGTATGCGCCGCACCAACACAACGCTTGGCCATCTCTACCGAAATGCAAACCAGTGTGCTGATCATCTTGCTCGGGTTGGGACTGAACAAGAAGAAGTGCTTGTGGTTGTTGCTGACATCCCTCTGTCTGTTAGACTGTTAGGGAGTACATAATCAGGAATAGCCTGAATATTAGGCGAGTATTAGACTAAGTTTATTTTATGCCTGGGCCTGTAATGAATTTAACTAAGTGCACTCTCATGTTGCGGTTCTCCCTTTCGTAGTTGTTTAATGAATTTCCGATTGACCAAAAAAAAAACATTGTAACTTATTCTTAAGGGGTATCATTTTGGATTGGTGGAAGTTCAAGTGGGCATATCCAGCCTCTGTTTCGATTCTAGCGAGTTGGTGGCTTGATAATGGGTACCTCAACCTAGAGAAACATATTTGGGAATTTTGCTTCTATACTACACTATGGTCCATATGGTTGGTAAGAAACGACTGTATTTTCAACAACTCTAGAAAACATCCGTGGGAGGTGGGGGATATGGTCAAAACTAGGGTTGCGATGTGGATGAAGGCGAAATTCAACATCAAATTCTACACCGTGGAGGATTTTAAGGTTTTTCTGGATAGTATCCAGAAATTAAAATTGTAATGTAGTCTAAGGTGTTTTATCCAACTTTCTGTTGGATGCTTTTCTTTTCCGGAGTTTCGAAGCTATTTATGCTTAGATGCTCTTTTCTCGATGTATCCTTTTGAGCTATATAAAATGTTTCGTTTGCCGAGAAAAAAAAAACTTATTCTTAAGGGGGTAAGGAAAAAGGAATATATCCAGGCAGAGTCAAACTTCCAAACTGTTGAGCGGGAGTACTTTAAAGGGTTGTAGTTTAGTAGTTAGGTGTTGAATTTCCATACTGTTGGGTATTTAGGAGCCCTAAGTTTAGGTTTTCATCCAAAAACTCTAGCCCATATATATATATATAGTGTCCAAAAAAACAGGGTGTACAATGAAATAACGGCGATTTTGTATTTATTCAGGTGTCGGAATGAAAACTTAATCTCCAAAAGTGACCGGGACGAAAACATGTGCCTCTACAGGAAGGACTAATATTGTGAAGGATGTTTTTATTCCTGGAAAAAGAAGCAAGGCTACGGGGAAAAGGTGGCCATTTCCAAAACAAATGGGTTATGGATTGAAGACAAAACTTTTCGTAAAATTGGCCACATTTGATTAGAAAAGAGCAATAATGAACAAAAAGGGGTGTGGAACAACATTAACAGAAGTGATGCTAGGTTCAACACAAATAATAGTATAAGGGATACGAGGGAGAGAAGTAAGGAGAACCTTGAGCTTATCATCAAATTTAACTCAGTTGGAATTGATAATGCTGAAGCAAGGCTGGATGCTTTTCTTACTATAAAATCTTTCAAATCTTATGCTCAAACTGTTAAAGGTGGTGGCGCGGGGACGGAGACAGAGAAGGTTTTAGACAGCAGTACTGATCATGTGAGTCGAAGAGTACGTATCTTTAAATGTCGCTGGTAAAGGACGGCTATATCGTAGTGCAGTGGCAAAATTACACAGATTAATCTCAATTGATGATTTGAAGGTCCAGATGGCAGGAATTAGCTTAGTTAATATTGATGTTAAGGCGATGGGTGGAAAGTCTGTGATTTTAACTTGTCCAAGCAAAGAACAAATGGAGAAAATGGTTAAAGAAAACTGCCTTCAAAGGTGGTTCTCTGAAACTAAACCATGGGATGGTCAAGCGGCGTGTGTTGAAAGATTTTTGTGGTTATATATGTTGCTATGGAATTCCACTCAATGGATGGAGTAATAATTCTTTCAAATCTATTGGAGAATCAACATTGAAGATGACATCTTTTGCTAAGACCAAAATTCTTATCGCCACTAGTATTTTCAAGAAAATTGACGAGTGGATTATCATTGATGTTGAAGGAAAGAGCTACAAAGTTAAGGTGATAGAAGATCTATGCGACCAACCTCATGAAGCGGAGAAAAAATTTCCTAATGCATGCCTAGATTTTTCCTCAAATACAGAAGAAGAATCAGAGGAGGAGGATAGTGATGACATGGAAGAAATAGTGGCTGATTCTGATACGGGGACGAATGAGAATGGCAAACAAAAAGAAGTAGTTGATGAAAGGAATTCAGAGAACGACAAGAATTTGGTGTCGCGAGTTAGTGAAACAAATGGGTCCTCGTTTGATGTGGAGCTTAATCATACCAAGCTTAATACACCCCAAAGGAGTGGATCCTATTGTGAAAACTCCTTGGCAATTGACGGGGTTGAACCTAGCTTCAATGAGGTTAATCTTGATGGGGAAAATTTGGTATGGCTGACTCTGAACCCTCGGAGCCTATTCCGGATAATGGGGATGGTGACATTATTGTGGATGATATGTTGGTGTTGCAAAATTTGACAATGGCTTTTGGAATCTTTCAAAAGTGGGCTTTATAAATAATGAGGATGTGGTTGATTCTTTATATGGTATCCAACTATGTGTGGATCTCAATGCAGATGCAAAGGGGAAAGAGGTTAAGAATTCTGAGAAAGGAAAATGGAAGCAGAAGTCGATTGAACAAATCTTAGGCATTCCAAAAATCAAGAAGAAAGGCAGAAAAAAGAAGCAAAGTTGTGTTCTGTTTAGATCCGTTGTTGTAGCTGCTGCTTTACCAATTTCTTTTGAAGGGATCAACAGGACTCACCTTGATAAGGCTCAAGTTATTTGGGAGGTAAACAAGATCATGGGCCTTCGTTGCATGGGCAATGAGAAGGATGTTATTCGAAAAATCGCGATTATGGAAGCCGAAGACGAGGAAAGGGCAAAGGGTCATGATGTCTTTTTTAGTGTTGCTTGAATTATTAGGCTTTGGGTGGGGTGCAGTGTTTCTTTTTCAGATCTTTGGATGTATCTTTTTAGGGTGTTGTTTTGGATCTTAGGCGTCAGGAGTCAATTTGGGATTGGTGGTGCTCTGTCATTGTTGGTTTCTTGTAAACTTTGGTTTGCTTTTTCCTCCCTTTGGGTCCTTCTTGGCATATGATTGCTGGAATTTGTTATTTCCCCATGTGGGTTTTTCTCTTTCTCCGATTTGATGTTGCTTAAGATCCTTTTAATCTTTGTAATTTGCTTTTAAAGACTAATAAATTTTTTTGCCTTTCAAAAAAGAAAAAAACTATTGATAGAAATTAACCTGTTCGGAAATTGTTGTTTTAGCAGCTCCAATGGCCGACCCTTTTGACCTGTATAATATAATGGGTAGGTGCCGCCTGCTATTCCCAGTTAAAAAATAATATAATCCAACTCTGATGTGCAAACAAATCAAACAAAACAATTGTTTATAATTAATTTTAATGCTCCCTCTATTATTTTTAAGCATTAGAAATTTAGAGCCAATCTATTTGTTTATCATATAATGGATTTAAGGAACCAATGACTCCCTCTAATATATGCTGTCAAGCACCCTCCAAAGCAGCCGACCCGGTCATTCATCTCGGCAATCGATGACTCAGATATTAAATAAATAATGGATGGTTCAAATTTGTATATGTTGAGATCAATCTGAGCCGTCTGTACTAAAATGAGCGACGGATCAGCCGCTCGATCGGCACCACTTTGGAAAGAGATGCTCGGCAACATTTCCTGTGCCTCAAATATAAAGCTAGAGTCCACCCACTTTTGATTACCAAACAACAACCGAATATAATAAGACGCACATCTTTTCTTGTGGGCAAAAGAAATAATCAAATAGTTAATTAATCATGTGTTTTGAAAACGAAATAATTTCTTATTTTGGTCCATTATTAATCCAAAACCATGTAATAAAAATAAAGTTAATTTCAAAGTATCGAAAAAAAAAATTACATTCTCTTTTTACCTAAAAAATTACATGCAAGACTTAATTTCCTCCAATTCGTTGAGGTTATTTCTCACACTCCCTTGAGGTTGCTATCCAAAAAAAAAAAAAATTTAATTTATGTAAATTACTCAAATATGGAATAAACTGACGTAAGGAAATGGTAGTTTCACAGAGCATGTCAATATTTTAAAATGTCTTCAATTCAACTTCTAGCTTATTGTTTAATATATCATGCTATAAAATTCATGTTTCATTGTCTACATTCAAATATATATATACACTGCACTTGTCAACGCCGAATAATATCGTAAAATGCGTAGATATATAGTATGATTTTTTACAAGTCAACTAATTAAGGGTGTGTATGGAAATACTCTCTTTTTTTTTTTTTTTTTTCTAAAAACAGTGGGTATTATTGATGTTTAGTGATTTTTTATTTAGCTTTTTGTCCAAAATTTTAAAATAAATCATGATTTGTCTCAAACGAATTAGAAAAAACGATGGATAGGTGAAAAAAAGCCTACATAATACGGCCTTAAAAGACACTAAAGAAGTGAAAATTTCAAACTATTTCTAAATTTTTTCCGTCTTTAGTGAATGTTTTGGGACATTCGATACTAACTTACTCCATTATTTTCTCGATTTCGTTCGTGGATGATTAATCTAAAAATATTAGCGTAAATCTAAAAAATTCCCAAAGAGACTTTATCGATGATACCAATTTTTTTTTTTGTCCGCACACACACTAAGAATACGTTTAAATTGTACCACATGACAAATTTTTTAGTCCACATCTAATTGTTTACTCTTGTATATATGAGATCCTTGCTCCACTGTTCAAATATTTCTCTTTGCTACAGTTCAAGAAAAATAATAATGATGTATAAGATAAATATAAGTACATGTCACTCTGGGACCTGTCTTGTTTTTAAGTTGAGTCTTAGAGTGACGTGCACTTGTCTTTTTAAGTAAAGCTCGACCTTGGCTTGTTTATGTAGCGAATTGATCTCAAACAAGTTTAATTGTGCCGAAACGAGCTTTGAAAATATGTACGAGTTTGGCTTATTTTATGAGACAAACTGTACGTTCTCAAATGAGATTTAATTGAGCCGAACATGAATCGATCTCGAGTAGTTTGAAAATTTTCATACCTCAAAAGTCGGATGAGCCAAGCAATAGTTTGTTCGAGCTTGGTACAAAATTAAGCTTAATGAGCTTTGAAAAGGTGTTCAAGCTGGGTAATTAGTTAATACTATAACAACCCGGTCTCAGACGAGCTTAGTTTTAACTACGAACACGAGCTCAATCGAACTCGAACGGTTTGGTTCGTTTGTCAGCCATTCCTCTCCCTGTCAGGTTTATTAATTCATTAGCTCCCTTAATTAACCATTTACGGAAATGAAGTGCAATTAAATAACATATCCCATGCATACTCTAATGCGGACGCAATCATCTCCTGGATCGTCTAATTAGTTGAACAAATCAGTAAAATCCCAAACACGCGCGTTTTAGAGCTTCACCCGGAAGACATTAATCATGAAAGCTGTCTAAATTAAGATCATAATCATTGATCACATTATACAATTTTATTTATTTTTATTTTACAAAGTGGGGCTCAGTATTATTGCTCTTTAAGTATTTTAACTAAAAAGATTGAAAAATAAATAATTTCATCGTACCTGTTACAAGTTGCTTCATGGTGCCTGTGTATATATATAGTATATATGAACTCCCAGAATGAACATAATTAGAAAA
The DNA here is from genome assembly GCA_014282245.1 of Rhododendron simsii. Taxonomy (NCBI): domain Eukaryota; kingdom Viridiplantae; phylum Streptophyta; class Magnoliopsida; order Ericales; family Ericaceae; genus Rhododendron; species Rhododendron simsii. The sequence continues at coordinate 28,873,449 of CM024957.1, read as the reverse complement.
AACAAAACAAAATAAACTTAATTATTTAGCCAAGTGAAAATTTGAAATTTTGCTTGAGACTGTTATGTAACTAACCTCGCGCTCAATTCATTTTTAATTAAGAAAAGGAAATGAAGCAAATTCGTTAGGCGGCAGCTAGAATGCCTCCTTGGTTCGGAATGAAGCCAAGTTGTTACATATGAGAGGCGAAGGCAGAACCCCATTTCATAGCGATCCTTTAGCTAGCGAAGAAAAGGCTCAGGATGGCAAGATCGATCTTCCTATAGCTAACAAAGCAAAGCGCGCGCACATGGAGAAAGCGCTGGGGGCTCCAAGATCAATTACTTCAGACATTGATGTACGTAATTCCCAGAATCGGTTTTGCTTTACTCACGCGATACTAATATTCTTTCTCGCACTTACTTCAATAGGGGCTTATGCACTCCACTCTGCTTGTTGAAAAGGCAATTAAGGGCTGGATGGGAGGTTGTTGTGTAATTCTTAAAATGAAAAATTCATTGAAGGCCTCGCTAGCTTTGAGAGCTTGCTTAAGAAGTTCATGACCAGCAGTTGCTCTTTAGAGAGTGGGCGGAAAGTGAAACAATTGGTTAGATAAAAAGATGAAAAATTACATTGTTATACGATATAAAGATTCGTCCTTCATATGATTTCCTTTTGTTGTACTATAAAAGAACGATATTCCTTTCGCATTATATGTTAAAATTCATCGCAGTATGAAGTATGCCTAAAAACACTAGACTCGGCAATGAATTCCTAAAAGAATGGAGTAAAATTTAGTTCTGTAGATAGTTAATTAGGTCATTTTCAAATACAAGAGATCTCCAAATTAGGGGATAAAAATGAGATTTATTTAATTTTTTTTTAGCTCAATGAAAATAAATAAATATTTCAATAGTACATGGACAATGGATGGTAGGAGAACATCATCATCACCACTACAGATCTATATTCCAACTAGGTCGGAGATAGAAAAGAACATCATCATGTTAAATCCGTATTATGTGGGTAATATTGGCTCAAAATCTTTGAAATAAGGCCCTTTCGCTGAATTCTCTGCCGTGCAAAGTTTTAAATATATAAACGCCAGTATCTCTTTGTCTCTCCATCTCTCTGTTTCTCCGTCTTTATTATATTTCTGTCTCTGTTTCTCCGAGCGTCTTTATTATCTACGAAGTTCTTCCCTTTTCTTACCCGGAAAAACTACTAATGTAATTGTACATGGACAATGGATGGTAGGAGAACATCATCATCACCACTACAAATATATATTCCAACTAGGTCGGAGATAGAAAAGAACATCCTCATGTTAAATCCGTATTATGTGGGTAATATTGGCTCAAAATCTTTGAAATAAGGCCCTTTCGCTGAATTCCCTGTCGTGCAAAGTTTTAAATATATAAACGCCAGTATCTCTTTGTCTCTCCATCTCTCTGTTTCTCCGTCTTTATTATATTTCTGTCTCTCTGTTCCTCCGAGCGTCTTTATTATCTACGAAGTTCTTCCCTTTTCCTAACCGGAAAAACTACTAATGGAAGCTGCAAATGACACACAGCTCGATCTAGCCCCTTAATCAATTGCAGTTGATACTAGTAGAATAATGGAAGCTGCAAATTAATAACACATCCCGTATGCTCCAAAAGAATGTGCTATCATCGAAGCCATACAAAAATACCCAACTCGATCAATATATTTAACCACAAATTCATAAAACAAGGCACATAATGAGAGAGAAATTAGTAATCAAATCTTGCATCCTGTAAGACCCGACGCTACACTACACTGATCTCTCAATTACGCATGTCTTTTTTTAAAATTCGATAAGAATGCATCGAGGGTTAAAAGGATTGAAAAACACAAGCCATCAATGTGGCAAAGTTTCATGGAACTTATGCTAACAAGAAGGATATTCCAATTCACACAATCTAGGGTTTAGTTCGTTTGTAATTTTGCTACATATGAACCTTTTATTTCATGTCATCATCATCATCATAATAAGAAGAAGAAGAAGAAGAAGAAGAAGAAGAAGAAGAAGAAGAAGAAGAAAGGAAATAGATTGGTTTCAGCTATCAAAATTTGTTGCGTTGTGCAAAATATGTATCACACAAGTACGAAGTTGTGCTCAAAAGGTTATGAATCAATTGATAGTCCAATCCCGATATCTTGATTTATATGTACGTGAAGAACTTGCTATAATTTTCGAAAGAAGAATGAGGGTAGAAAAAAAAAATCCTGCACCAGAATTATTCGCAAGACACTGGAGCCTAAACTAGGGTTTGTAGATTGCGAAAGGATGAATTCAACAAACAAAAGATATACTATTTTTTTATTTGTACTTTTGAGCTTGAAAATCATGAAACATAAACTACTACTACTACTACCTGAATTTAGGGAAACAAAAAATCAGTAGACTCGGTTTGTTTAACAAAGAGAAATGAACGGTCTCTCTTTACCTTTGATATACCCTTATCAAGTTTAATAAAAAAAAATTCTGTGCCGATCAAAAAAAACAGGCTCCCTTTGTTTGGATAACTCTTTAGTTAAAATAGTACTCGTACTATTTTTTTCCAAAATACATCATGGAGCTCCAAAAATAGTCAAGCTTTTTACTGGAAATTTGTGCTTAAGAAATCATTATGTTTTCTAAAACCGCATAGAAAATAAGAAATATTTTACTCAACTAAAGATTAAAAAAAGAAAAGAAAAAAAGAACGTAACGGAAAGTAGAATAAAACCCCATACATCAGTCAGAAGAAAAATGTACACATGTAAAAACCTTAAATTCAGCTAATCTCATCTCCAACCCTCACATTCTTTTCACATATCACATTTATTAGAGAAAATACCCTCCTCTCTCTCTCTCTCTAGAGTTCTCTCTCTCTCTCTCTACACTGTATTGTTACCTCTAGTATGGAGGGCGACCTTGATTCCAAGCAAAGGCATCATGGCTCATCTGTCCACCATTTGGAACCAAACTATTCGGTCCCAGATTAAAAACCGGCATCAAACCCGGCTCACCCACCATCCCACCATGCTGCTGCCCTCCACCTCCGCCGCCGCCGCTTCCCATCCCCGGCGGCGAACCGCCGCCGACCTGCCCCTGTCCTCCTCCACTCCCTTCCTCCTCCTCCTCCAACGGCAGCCTCTCGTACGTAGCGTTGGAAAACGTCGCCGCGATCACCATGACCGGTCCGGCAGCGATGAGCGGGCCCACGACGCTCCCACCCACCACCTGCCCCTGCCCACCCGCCAGGTATATGGTCAACCCGGTCGATCCAGGCGGGGCGGGCCCTGGCAGGAACGAGCCGGTTAGAGAGAGAATCTCAAACCGGCCGTGTAGAGCCATGACCGCTCCCGTCGAGGAAGGGTTCCTAAGGGTTACGTTGGTCACCGTGCCACTTGCACTCAGCACACAAACACCTCTCTGCCTTCTCCTTGCGAAGTTCGCGATGCTTTCGGCCACGTCCGATCCGTTAGCCACCTCCATGACGTGGCTGCGGAGGGCGTTGGGGCTGTCCCGGGTCACGAAAATCGGCGGCTTCGGCTTGTTTTTGGACCCAGGAGGGCGGCCGCGCGGTCGCCTCCCGCCGGTGGCGACCTCGATCGCGCCTTCTCTCGGCTCGTCGCTGTTCTCCCTCTCGTCCTCTTCCTGATCACCGCCTCCGCCGCTGCTGTTCTCGTTCATGGATATCCCCAGATCCGGTTTCTTCATGCCCGCCGACGACGGCTCCATCCCGGGCAAACCCGCCTGCCCGGTCCACCACGACATGTTCAGAACTCAAGAGATCGAGAGCTAAGACACAAGAATTTACGTGGTTCAACCTGAATTCAAATGATCCAACAAAGAAAATTCAAACAACGAAAGATAAGAGAGCAGCAGTCAAAGCTTTCTCACAGCTAAAAATTCAGGTCGAATTCGAGACAAAACTCACAGCAGTTGGTTTCAGCTCAGATAGATCTGAATTGAATTGGGTATTATCTGAAGAATCTCTAGGACACACACACACACACAAAAAGGGTATTAAAAGAAGGGAGGGTTTGGGTTCTTTGGTTTGTTGAGAGAGAAAGATGAGGCAGTTGACCAAGAACACAAGGATGATATAAACCTCAAAACTACAGAAAACACACAGGTACTACATGAGATATGGATAGTTTAGAGAGAGAAAAAAGTGTAAGAAGAAGCTGAGAATGGAGACACTTTGGAAGTGCAAATAAACTGATACTATAACAAGTAGAAAGCTTGAGAAGAGAGATTTTTCCCTTTTCTCTTTGCTTGTTTCTCTCTTTACTTAGGTTTTGGTGAGGAGGGGAGTGAGTGTCAAAGGCGTTGCGTTCGGTTTCCTCTCACTAAAAAAAGTCTTTGTTTCTCTCTCTCTACGTTCAGGTAAAGAGATGAAGAGAGAGAGAAGAGAGAAGAGAGAGAGAGAGAGGTACTTGGGAATTAGGGTTAGGGAGGGGGGTTGAGGTGTGGGGTCTTGTGCGCGTGAGGGAGTGGGGTGCGTCTTTTTCTGTGGGGTTTACCCGACAGATCAGCATACGAATGTATGCAAAAACAAAGAGCGTTTGGAACTAGGGAAGGGTACATCTTTAAATGCACCACCCCCCTGGTATTTAGGTAATCTTTCTTGTTTCTGTCGAGTCCCTTGGATTCGGGGTCTCCTGCACTCTGCTATGCGCCATCCGGACCGTCCATTCTTGCAATCGATGGTTTAGGTCGTTAAAACTTTTTTTACCGGCAAGATTTAATACATATATCTGAACCATGGATTGCCGAGCCGAGTTTTGTTAAGTTCAAGCTCGGCTCATTTGCTAAATGAGCCAAAAACTTGAGCTTGAGGTCGGCTCAAGTCGAATTTAGTCATGTACTAAACGAGCCGATCAAGTCTCCATTAACGAGCCGAGCTTTTGTTGAACAATCGTTTACCAAACAAGCCGAAAATTTGAGCTCGAACTCGGCTCGTTTACTAAATGAGTCGATCCGAGGCGAGCGTTAACGAGCCGAGCTCGTGAGCTACTTGGTTCAATTCCAGCCCTACTCGTGTAGTTATCGAGTGCCTCCATGGTTTTGTGAAATTAAATATTACATTACACATCTTATTTGGGTTCGTATTATACCACCCCTAGACGCTCATAGAAATTCATTATATCAACCTTTAATTCATCACATGCGCGCACATAAGTTCATAACATTGATATGATTCTGCCAACATATATAAATGCTATAAGTTCAAGGTTGATGATATGAATTTATGTACAAGCACGATGAATTCCTATACGAAATGTTATAAATTTGGATACAAATATTCTGAATTTGTATTCGAATATTATGATGTTATACTATGATCAAAAGAGTGCATACTGTACATTATAGCTCTCTTAGTTTTATATTCTATGATATGATATTTGTGCACATATTCTAAGATGTCTCAACAAGTCAACTGTTGACCGTGTTCAGATGTTTGACCAACCTATTAGAATAGAAATTTGGCACCCATAGATGAGTGACACGTGGCTAGGTCGCAAGAGAAGTGTGGTATACCTGCTCCTCCTCTCAGATCGCCAAGGGCCCGATCCCCAATATGCTAAAAAAAAACCCGGGCTATGCAGGGGCGAGGCTTGGACCTGAGTAATGTCTATGAGAAGAGAAGTCCAGAGGCCAAAAAAGGACAAGGGGTAGTGCAGCCCAAAGAAACTAAGGGAGTCAACAAGAAGGCCGCCCACAAACATATTCATCACCTGCACATCTATGTGTGCTCACTGCTCAGGCCGAATGGTAAGACCGATATAGGCATGACAGAGTTAGTCTTGATATTCCCATACAGGAATGGGGGAATATAGTAGGCTTTGAAAGAGAAGGAGGCGCCGTGAAGAGAGGGTGCACTCGCGAGACCATGGGGTTGTGGAGGGAAGTACCGATCGAGGGGACACATTTTCAGAGTTTATTTGTCTACTCGGTGCCTTAAGTACTGGCCTAGGGTGCCTATAAATAAGAGACTTTCCTTTTAGATTTCGATCTCAGATAAGTTAGAATGGGCAATTCAGTGAGCATTGAATTTTAGAGAGAAAAAACATTCTCTCTAGGCCTCCTTCTTTCTCTATGATTTATGAATGACCTCAATCCAACTGAGTAATCCTCAGGAGAGCCACTACATGATCTCTTTTATAGTCTGCATTCTCCTTCACCCCTCTAGATCACTCCATTCTGTCACTGATTATTAACCATATCATCCTCGCCTCTTCGGCACAATACTCTCAAGAATATTATAGTATTCGGGTTCAGATTTGAAACTTTCTTACACATTTCATTTAGTATGATTTCACATACGAACCAATAATCAGTTATTTATCCATTAATTTAATATGACCATCAGTTTTACTCAATCTCATGTAAGATACTGAGATAAGGTGATGTCCAAATATGATCATGAGCCAGCTAGCTGAAATTCTATTCAAGAACTTGGACTTGGATTGTTTGTTCATGATCGATGAATAGCTGCAAAGGAACAATATCAGGGGAAAAGAAAAAGAAAAAGAAAAAAAGAAATCTTCATTTTAGACATGCATGTACTCCATCCGTCCCAAATTCTTGGTTCTCTTTCCTTTTTTGGAAGTCTCAAAAAATTGGTTATATCTCTTAATTTATAATTTTTTTATATTAAATATGTATCTTATTTGATAGTTCTCAATGAGCTCTTTTATACAAAATTTTTAAAATCAACAAAAAGATTATAAATTGTAAAATATAATCAATTGAAAAATGACATGCACCCTCAAAAAGGACCAACAAATTGGGACGGAGGGAGTAAGTAGTAACAAAATTTGATTAACATAAGTTTGAAAGTCCAATGACATGACAGTAAAAGATAACTGGGAATAATTATGGGGTGTTTTGGAAAAATAAGCTAGTACTTGGCTTTTCTTTTTTCTTTTTTTTTTTGCTTTTGTCTGTATTTCTAATTTTTTCCGCATTTGTCAGTTTAATTTGTGTCAAATTTTGTATTGGCTTTTCTTTGTCTTTATTCAAAACTTTATGACTTCCGATCATAATTTCTTACTTTTTTCGATTCTTCTCGTCGAGACGAATCAATAATCTATAAAAATGTGACTGAAAACTGACAAATGCGAAATAAATCGAATAGAAACAGAGAAAAAAGAAGAAGAAGCAAAGTAGCGCTTATTTTGCCAAAACAGCCCATAGATTCATGCATGAGAAGTACTCTCTCCATCTCATTTTAAATGTCCTTTATGGAAATCCGTGCAATTTTAAACCCCCAAAAAATATATTTGTATGTATTATTTTTTATTTTCTTACTCCAAATTAATTTTTTAATTTACAAACAACATGGTGCTTGGACTATTTATCCATTAATACACTTTCGACTTTCAAAGATTAATAGCATTAGATCTTCACCCCACGTACGTAAGTACTTTATATTCAAAATAAATATTCCTGCCACTAGACTTTGTTCTAAAAATGGTTTTCGATTCTGTATTAATCGTGCGTCATTTTAGTATCAGAACATCGAATAGTTTAGAATTTAGATAAATGAGCTAGAGATATACTTAAAATTAAGAATCAAATCTATACATAATAATAGAATGTATAGTGCTTCAATAAGATTACTAGAAATAAAAGAAAAATTGTGGAGAAAGATATAAAATAATGCTAGAACTAGTAGAAAATTAGATAAAAATAAATTATGTACTCAAAGCTACTGGAAATTAGTAGTAGAAAATTTGGATTAGAAGAAGATCTGTACAAATAGCGAGGTCTGAGAAGTTTGGGGGAAATGAAACAAGATATAGAAAAATTAAAAGAAAAGAATATATAGTACTCCAGAAAAATGGAGAAGAAACAAAAAAAAATAAATGAAATAGACTTTTTTTTTTTTGATCAGCAATAAGATTTTATTATTAGAAACTTGATATGGGTACATCAACGAAAAGGAAACCTAAACCATGATATTGATACATGAAATAAGAAAGAAAAAAAAAAAAAAGACTTCCAATAGAGCATTAGAAGAGAGGAGGCAAAGGGCCAAGAACAGCAGGCCGGAAAATAAAACAGTATGAAGATATCCTAAGCCAGAAAATAACCCAAGCATCATATCTGGAACACCCTCCGGGCAACAACATCAGATAGTAAGGCAATAGGAGCACAATTTCAGAGCATCACCAGAATGGTAAGGCAGTAGGAACACAATTTCAAAACAAACCTTGATCCACCTTGAGCTCTTGCTTTCACTTCAATAAGCAAGGAAATTAGGAACCTTTCTAGCACTTTTCTTCTAGAAATGCAGTCCCCGACTTCTCTTAACCCTCCCAAGGATAGGAGTTGAAAGAGAAACATAGCAGAAACCTTCAGAATAGAAATCGACACCCTAAGCCATCATAACAGAAAGATCATCTTCCAAAATGCGACAGGAAGCCCACCAGCACATTATTAAAAAACAGCAGCACCAAAACTTTGAAATCATAATTGAGACACCTATGATATAGGACTGACCAACACGAACAGAAACATTGATCAACAATAATAGCTCACTTAACGAACAGGAAGACAATGATCCACCTTGAGCCTTTGATTTGCTTTAGTCTCAGCACCTTCCTTCTGGATTAGCAATCCCAAACATCTCTTAGCCCTCCCAAAGCTAGGAGTTGAAAAGAGAGAAAAGCCCAGCAGCTCATTCACAGAGAGAAGATACAAACACCTCATCATAGGAACCTCTTAACAAACAAGTAATCTTCCAAAAGTTGAACTTTTCACTTGGATGGCTATTCAGGATTGCCTTGCTTCAAAATCAGTGTTAGTAAGGAGAGGGATCCTTAATGAAGGCTTGATTTGTGTCCATTCTGTAATTCTGCTAAGGAAACACTGTCCCATTTATTGTTACATTGTCAGTTTACATGGCAAGTGTGGTCAAGGATAATGGAGTGGTGGAAGTTTCAATGGGTTAGCCCTCAAAACCCTGTTTCAAATCTGGGATCAAAACTATTTTAAAATTTTGGAGAGGATATGCTGGTTGGCAAGCTTTTATGCAATGCTCTGGACAATATGGACATGTAGGAATGAAGTGGTGTTCAGAAACAAAGTGTGGGGACTATAGGAGACCATTGATTTAGTAAAAACAAGGATGGCTATCTCGGTGAAAGGGATGTTTGATATCAAAGATTACTCTGTGGATGATTTCAAAAGGTGTTTGGATGGAATCAGACTGGTTAAAATTTAAAGTGTCTAGCTCTCTGTCTTAGGGTGTCTTTTCTGGGGTTTTTTTTCCTGCTTTTCTCCTTTTCTGGTTTTGCTCCTCTTTTATCTTCTTTTTGTTTCCTCTTGGTTTGTTTTACATTTGGGTGGTTTGGAGTGTTGTGGTATATTTTCTTTTTTTAGGTCATTTTGGGTGTGTCTTTAGTCTGTCTTAGTCTTGGTAGTTTTTTTTTCTTTCTTTTGTCGATTCTGAATAGACTTGGAAATGGCTATTGTAAAACTTGTTTCGATAGTCAAATCTTTCAACAGAACCAACCACAATTCCAGAAACTTTAGTCGATGAATACAAATGAAAAACCCAACTCTGAATTTTGACTATATACTAGACTATCAAGAAATTATAGTTTCCTTCTTCAGAAGTGCTACAATCACCGCACCATTTTCATCTGGTACTAGGGCTGACCTAATGTATTTGGAGGCCCTAGGCCAAATCGTTAAGTGGGGTTATAACGCACCGATTTTTGGGCATGTTAATTAAATCATTTCTAATTAATTTAATAATTCATAAAACTGATTTAAGAAATAAAATTTTATTAAACAGAGTTTAGCAACGAAAATCTCAAATACTAAATTCAAAATTATTTAACCGTCTTACAACCCAACGAAATAAAATATAGTTTGATAAATGTAATCACACTTTTGAAAATTCAAATAACAATACTTTAAATTAACAGAGCTTCTTAGAGTAAGGCATCTAAGACATGACAAACTCCCCTTCCTCAGTTGGGAGGTCTTCAGTCTAATACTGATCATCTTAAAGAGGATTTTGTTCTTCGGTCTTCGGATTACCTCGCATGAAACGTCAGCCCAAAGATACTATAATGAGTTTTGAAACTCAGTAAATAATCTCAACCCTACTAATCTCTTACCTTACAATTAGCAGATCAACAATTCACAAGAGATACAGCACATTATCCTTTTTTTTACTATTCAGATTGTCTTACATGAAATCTGAGGATCCTTTTCACAAGGTCTTTTTCTCCCAAATCCACTAACTTTGACCGTCCCATGGAATAATTCTCCCTTTATTTGTCCTGCACCAGGGTTCTAAGCGAATACTACCAAATGATGTACTCAGTCTAGATTCGCCTACAACCATAATAAAGGAAAAGCTCACCATGCATGATAGCTCAGCATTAGAGGTCGCACTATCTCATTGCTAGGATCCTTTACTGTTGAAAAGAAATGAATATAGGTGTAAAATGACTTCGTTAATTTTCACTATCTCTGATGATGAATATATACAAGAGGATATTGATCATATCCCTGCGTCTATGCCTATCATATCCCTACAATTATGCCTATCATATCATTCAATCACAAGATATGATTAGGCTCCATAACACATATGGACACAAAACATTTTACATGTGACACAATCATTTGGAGTTGATTTCTCCATTCTCAACATTCCCCCTCAAGTTGCAGTGTATATTCATGACACTCAACTTGCCAAGTAAATGATGAAATTGTGACGTACCAAGAGCCTTGGTAAAAAGATCTGCTGGTTGTTGGAGTGTAGACACATGAGCTGTCTGAATAATACCAGCTTGAAGCTTCTCACGAACTAAGTGACAGTCTATCTCTATATGCTTTGTCCGTTCATGGAAAACAGGATTCGAAGCAATATGAAGAGCTGCTTTGTTGTCACAATAGAGCTTGGCTGGTTGTGGGTGTTTTACATTCAAATCTTCTAACACATATTTCAACCAAGTTATCTCACAGCAAGTTGCAGCCATAGACCTATACTCCGCTTCAGCCGAGGAACGAGAAACAGTCACTTGCTTCTTTGTTTTCCAAGATATAGGTGATTGACTAAGTAATATGCAGTAGCCAGTGATTGATCGGCGAGTATCTCGACATCGGGCCCAATCAGCATCACAAAAGGCATTTAGCTCAAGAGAACTACTGGTTGGCAAAAGAATTCCTTGGCCAGGTGTTTGCTTAATGTATCTCAACACTCGATGGGCAGCATCTAAGTGTGGAACGCGTGGTTTGTCCATAAATTGACTCAGCACATGTACCGAATATACCAAATCTGGACGTGTGATGGTTAGGTAAATTAAGCGTCCAACAAGTCTGCGGTATGAAGAAGGATCCGGTACAAGTGCTCCATCATGCTCATTAAGCTTCAAGTTTTGTTCCATTGGGAACCCAGCTGGTTTGGCACCAAGGAATCCTGCGTCTCCAAGGATCTCAAGTGCATATTTTCTTTGCGACAAGAAAAGTCCTTTCTTTGAACGGGCAACTTCTATGCCCAAGAAATATTTCAGGCATCCAAGATCCTTAAGCTTGAAGCGATCACTTAAGAACTTCTTGAGTTCTTGAATCTGCCCCAAGTCATTTCCAGCCAAGATGACATCATCGACATATACCAGAATAGCAGTGAAGCTACATCCGTTGGAGCGGACAAATAAGGAATAATCTGCCTTAGATTGCTTGTATCCAGCATCACTAAGAGCTGAAGAGAACTTAACAAACCATTGCCGTGATGCCTGTTTTAGCCCGTACAAGGATTTGTTGAGCTTGCACACTTTTGTCTCCCCCTTTCCTCCAAAGCCTGGAGGAAGATCCATGTAAACTTCCTCTTCAAGGTCCCCATGTAAAAATGCATTATTGACATCGAGTTGGTGGAAATGCCAACCTTGAATGGCTGCAATAGCAAGTAAGACACGCACAGTCACTAATTTGGCAACAGGAGCAAATGTTTCTTTATAGTCAAGACCCTCTGTTTGATGGTAGCCTTTAGCCACTAATCGGGCTTTGTATCTCTCCACTGAACCATTGGGCATGTATTTTATCTTGTAAACCCATTTGCAACCAATGGATTTTTTGCCAAATGGGAGTGGTGTTAGCGTCCATGTTTGATTGGCTTCAAGAGCATCTATCTCAGCTTGCATAGCAATTCTCCATTTCGGATCTTGAAGGGCCTGCAGGTAAGACTTAGGTTCTGCTTCAAGAGAGATGGAAGTTGTGAAAGCACGGTGAGTAGCAGATAAATGATCATAAGAAAGAGAGTTACTCAAAGGATACGGAGTGCTAAAGGAAGTTACCATTGCCGAGTCTGATGATTGAGTTGTTTGAGACGGGAGCCTGCATCCAAGATGGAAGTCTCGCAAATAATCAGGAGGTTTTGTTGTTCGGCTGGATTTGCGAGTGATTTCTTGTGGTTCCATTTGGTCCAAGTTGAGAGAACTAGCATTGGGAGGGACTGGCGTAAGATTGGACGTAGGAGTTGGTAAATCTGGAATTGCGTTTGCTGGGCTTACCAATGGACTTGACTGATTGGAAGGAGAACTTATTGGTGGAGTGACGGGGAGACCCCCATCCGGAGCGTCTAATGGGCAAGGCAAGACAGGAGAACTATATGACTCAACAGAACTCGAAAATGGAAAATGATCCTCATGAAAGATGACGTCATGAGAGGTGAAAATTTTGTGATTGCCAATATCATATAATCGATACCCTTTTTGCCCATAAGGATAACCAAGAAAAATACATTGTGTGGCACGAGCATCAAACTTGGAAGGCTTTTGTGCATGTGTGGATGCAAAACACAAACATCCAAAGACTCTCAAATGACTGTAAGATGGTTTGACATGAAACAGCATCTCATATGGAGTCTTTCCGAACAAAATTGGTGTAGGAGTTCTGTTGATTAAATAAGTAGCAGTAAGGAGGGCATCTCCCCAAAAACGTTTGGGTAAGTTCGCTTGAAACAAAAGAGCACGTGCTACATTAAGAAGATGACGGTGTTTTCTCTCTGCTACTCCATTTTGTTGGGGAGTGGAAATACAACTAGATTGATGGATGATACCTTTTTCTGAGTAATAAGTTTTCATGTCAAATTCTTGCCCATTGTCACTCCGAATGGTCCTAACTTTGGATGAAAATTGGGTTTCAACGAGTTGGACAAAAGACTTTATGAGATGACGTGTTTCAGACTTTTGACGCATTAAATAGACCCATGTACAACGAGTATAATCATCCACAATAGTCAAGAAATAATGTGCCCCAGAAATGGAAGGTGTACTATACCCACCCCAAATGTCAACATGCATCAATTCAAAAGGTGCTGACGATGAGATTGAACTTAAAGGAAATGGAAGTCTTGTTTGCTTTGCTAAAGGGCATATCAAACAAGTTTCATTATGTGGGGGTTCAATATCAGAGACATTATTTGAAAGAAAACTCAAAACTTTATTTGATAGATGCCCCAAGCGCCGATGCCAAACCAGTGAGGAGGGTGAGGTTGCTGATTGACAACTGACTTTACTTGGGGTAGTGAAATAGTACAGGCCATCCCGCTCAATTCCCTTCCCAATCATCATCCTCGAGCGTTGGTCCTGGATCACACAAGAACCACAAGAAAAGATCAGTGAGCAATGCGAATATCGGGATAGTTTACTAACTGAAATCAAATTGAAGTGGAAGGAAGGAACACATAAGACATTAGTCAAAGTTAGATGTGGAGAGAATTTTATAGAACCAATGTGCGTAATGGGTGCAAAGGTTCCATTTGGCAGCCTCACAGTTTGATCTCGAATTGGAGTAGAAGAAGTTAAATATGAAAGAGAACGAACCATATGATCAGTGGCTCCACTATCCAAAATCCATGGAGTGTGATCAAGAGATGAGGAAAGGCAAATAGCTTTACCTGACAGGGGAGACATGGTAGAAGTACTACCTACATTATGTGCCATGGGTGACTTGTTGGCATCGCTTAAAAGGGACAAGAGCTGCTGATATTGCTCTTGACTGAGCATAACACCACCTGATGCCTTATTTTCAATCATAGGTAATGAGACCTGATTGGCACTTGGTTGTGAACTTGCTTTGTGAAGTCGATGGCCTGGAGGATAACCATGGATGCGGTAGCAAGTGTCAATGGTGTGGCCTTCCCATCTGCAATGAGTACATTTTGGACGCTCATTTTTTTCACCTTTCTTTTTTCCTGCATTCTTGTAGTTTTTACGTTCCTGTGCATTCAGATTTTCTTTCACCATAAGGGCTGCAACATCAAGAGTTGTTGGTTTGTAAGAGGATACTTCTCGCTGACGTTCCTCTTGAAGCACCAGTGAATAGGCCCGATTAACAGAGGGAAGTGGATCCATCAACAGAATCTGTCCGCGGACAGCGAAATAGGATTCGTTAAGACCCATAAGAAACTTCATCGTCCTCTGTCTTTGTTGATAACGAAGAGCTTCTGTCATTGCACCACAGGTACAAGAAGGAATGGCACAAAGGGATGATAACTCATCCCATAGTCCCTTTAACTTGGTGAAATATGTCACCACAGACATGGTGTCTTGAGAAAGGTTGTGAATTTCTCGCTCGATCTGAAATACGTGTGGGCTACTTACTTGTGAGAAACGCTCTTTCAACTCTACCCAGATCTCAAGAGCAAGATCACAGTAAATCACACTTGGAGCAATCTCCCTCGAGAGAGAATTCAGCAACCAGGACTTAACCATATCATTGCAGCGATTCCACTGCTGCAATTCATCCGCCGAGGAACTGCCCGGCATTTCCAAGGATCCATCAACAAAACCAACTTTGTTCTTTGCTCTCAACGCCATCATCATGGCTCGACTCCATGTGCTGTAATTATCTTCAGCAAGGGGTTGGGAGACTAAAACCACTCCTGGATGATCAGAGTGATGGAGATACAAAGGGTGGTTGGGATCTTCAAACTTGGGTGAAGTCTTCTCTTTGCCAGTCATGATTTTGGTTGTTGGAATAAAAAAAAAACAAACGGAAGCACTAGGTCTTGCTGAAATGAGAAGGATTTGGTCACCAAGAGCTTTGCTGCTCTGATACCATGAAAAGAAATGAATATAGGTGTAAAATGACTTCGTTAATTTTCACTATCTCTGATGATGAATATATACAAGAGGATATTGATCATATCCCTACGTCTATGCCTATCATATCCCTACAATTATGCCTATCATATCATTCAATCACAAGATATGATTAGGCTCCATAACACATATGGACACAAAACATTTTACATGTGACACAATCATTTGGAGTTGATTTCTCCATGATGTACTACCAAATGATGTACTCAGTCTAGATTCGTCTACAACCATAATAAAGGAAAAGCTCACCATGCATGATAGCTCAGCATTAGGGGTCGCACTATCTCATTGCTAGGATCCTTTACTGTCTCCCAACTCTACACACTGGGTACTTTACCATATCCCTAATCTACACACTGGGTATTGTACTGTATTTAGGGATCCTTTACCGTTTCTCAAAATACTGTACTCGAAATCATTTACCGTCCTTCATGCACACACACACACACTGGGTATTGTATCGCATTTAGGATCCTTTACCATATCCCAAATCTTGTACCCGGAGCCCTTTACCGTCCTCCACACACACATTGGGTACTGTACCGCATTTAGGATCCTTTACCGTATCACAAATACGGTACCCGGAGTCCTTTACTGTCCTCCACACACTCTGAGTACTTTACCATACTCAGGGTCCTTTATCGTTCCCCAACTCAACTAAAGGTACTTTACCGTATTAGGGTCCTTTACCGGCACCCAACATCCTTAATCAACTTTATCATTGTATCATTCACTTAAACATCGTCTATGTGATTCACTACTCGTAACCATCTCATGAACTTAAGTCCATTCTAACATGTACAGTATGATACAATCAATAACAGCTCAATTCATAACATGATACATTTCAATGAGATAAAAAGTACATATCAAATAATATTGTGCGAGTAAATAAATACATAATATTGTAATTATGATTAGGCCGATGCCTTTGCCTTTGGTATTTAAGTTTTGTCAAACAAGTAAATTAGTTTTAGTTTATTTAACTGACACATCTATTAATTTATTTGATCTAATATATTGTCTTACTTAGTAACATCTCCATATATATATATATATATATATATATATATATATATATCTATAAGTATACTAAACTACTTATATTGTGTTTGGTTTGGCTTTTGAAAAGTTTTTTAAAAAATAGTAAGGGTAATAAGTGGAGAGAGAGAAAGAGAGAAATGTTGAAAGTAGGGAGAATCTGGGGAGAATTTTTTGAAAAATTCTTTTTGAAAACTAAAGAGAACACAGCATTAAACATTTTAGTAAAGGTATTTTGGGTCTTCTATTATTAATAGACAAAAATTTATTCTACAATGTACTTGATAATTACATTAAATTTCTTTTAAAATAATCTTGTAACTATCTAAAGTAATTAAACAAATTATTCTACTAAACTTTGAGTTCAACCCCTTTAAACTTACTCTAGCTCTTGACTCAAACTCATTCCGAACAAAATGAGTTTTGAACTCAATTTTTTTCACCAAATGAAGAGACCCTTAAAAAAAATTACTTATTTATAATTTTCAAATTTAAAAATAATAAGTTTACTTATGCAATATGGTCTATCAAACTCTACCCAAAAAAAAAAATTATAAGCCCATTATTTTTTAGTTTAAAAATATGTTATTATTTTTGAAGTACTTATTTGAGAATTTGGAACGGACACTCAATTTTTTACTCATAATTTTGAAAAGTTAGTTTTCTCTTCACAAAATTAACACTAGTCCATTAATAAAACTTTTACTTAAAGGTAGTGATAATGGCAAAATTAATTTTGTTGGTTCCAAAGCTTCAGTGCATACAAATTTTATATATTACACATGATACAAATTTTTTGTACACTAAAATTTTGACAACAACAAAAATAATTTTTTAACATTATCATTTCACTTGATTAAATTTGTGTTAATATAATATTTGCACAAACCCGAGTAGAAAGCTAGTTTTTGCTCAAATTTAAGTACGGGCCTGAGATGTCTTCATCCGAGCAAATCAAAATCAGATTGGTGGGGTTTGAAGATAGTCTAGTCCGCCATAGTTAGAGAGAGAGCGAGAGAGAGAGAGAGCAATGGGTGATAACCTATTTCAGGGGTTACCACCTCCTTCTGCGCCTCCTCCTCCTCCTCGATCTTCAGCTGAAAAACTGCAATCGTCCACCACCACCTACGCCGCCGCCGCCACTGCTGTCGCCAAAGAATCTTTGCCAAAGCCGCCGCCCCCTCCTGCTCTCAAGAGCGCTCTCAAACGCTCAAAGCCTCCCCAACCGCAACCCGAAGGTACAACAAACATCTTGTTCCTAATTCCTCTTGGTTTCTCTACGGAGTTTTGTTATACTAGAATAGGTTGATTCCGTCAGTGAATTTTAATCCATGTAGATGTATTGAAAGCTGTCTTGTTACATATTAGATACAAGCAGTAATCGGAATTTCGGCAGTCAAAGTGATTTAAAGAGGAATCGTCGCACTATCATTTAAAATACCCCTTTATTTTTATTTTTTTGATCCTAAATACCCCTTTATTAGAAACAGAAAAACAGAAGGGTTGACGAGAAGAATCCTAATAGGTATATTTACTCGTTCTGGGCCACGAAATAGAAAAGAAACATGCAGATCCATGCTCTAGATAGTTTTATTAGTCAGTAGTTGTGAGTTTGTTAGTCCAACTGTATGATGTGTCCTTCCATTGTAAC
Source organism: Rhododendron simsii (assembly GCA_014282245.1). NCBI lineage: Eukaryota > Viridiplantae > Streptophyta > Magnoliopsida > Ericales > Ericaceae > Rhododendron > Rhododendron simsii. The sequence continues at coordinate 28,855,631 of CM024957.1, read as the reverse complement.
TCGGGGCTGCGCATGTGGTATGATGTGTCCTTCCAGTGCCTTCCTGAGATTGGAGAGCAATGGCACCTTATAGATACTATTATATCTTTTGTCCACAAACTCCCTAGCTCCAAATTCAGTAATCTCTATTTTTAGGAGAAAACTTCCACACCCCTGGATTGTCCCATCATGAAGATCTTTGGTTGCAGGTGTATTGCCTTAAAACTTTATGTTAACCTCAGTAATCTCCAACCTAACAAGAAGGAACTTGTCCACGAGCCTCAACATCTACTCATTCTATTATTGCCTTCACCGCTCCACCACCTTGTGTTTCCTCCTTTCCTTCTAATGCTCACCTTCTCATTAGGAGAATCAAAACTGGTATTAAAAAACCTAAAGATCCTTTGTGTCACTGAACTGCTGCTACTACTGGTACTTCTCCTTTGTGTCACTGTACTGCTGCTACTTCTGGACATAAGTTCCGAGATGCTATCAGCTCACAACATTTGTCTGCACCTATCCCATAAGAGTTCCAAGCTCTTTGAAAACAAGGAACCTAGTCCATGGTTCCCTCACCAACGAATAACCATATGACAACCAGGGAGAATATCCAAACTAAGGTTGTAAGAGACCCCCAGATTATGTCCATTTATCATCACTGGGAAGTTCCATCTTTAAGACCCAACCACCAACAAGCATAAAAAGGTCGCTAAAATAGTATGTAGTATCACAATCAACATCTGAGGGCTTGGATCTTTTGTGAAGGTGAAGATGGAGACTAAAAAAACCAGTTGTGTTGCAGTTGAAGAGTGGGAAATCCTGTGGCTTTTATTAGTGAAATTAATCATAATACATTGGTACATTATATATTCTGACACATGAGTTTCAGTGGTTGATTGGAGGATTTTTCATCAACTGTTTAAGATTTAAGATAATGAAGTTATAACATATTGTATGTGGCCACCCCAATTGATTGGGACTTGAAGGGTCGGTTTGGTTTGGTTTATATTGCTTAGGTGTTACCCATGACTTGTCTGATGTCATTTCATATTTAATACATATTTAGGGGACTCATGTTCATGAGCCTGCCATGCGGAGTCATGTATAGGTTGTTCGGTTGACATATGCCATGCCAAACTTGCCTAAGCTGCTTTGAATAGCTTGGTTTGTTTCCAGCAAATCCAGCCATAGTTTGAATCTAAATATCCTTGATTTTTTTGTCTTTCTTGTAGAGCCTAAGAAGCTGAACTGTTTATTGTAGTGCCAGATACTGTACCTGGAAAGCGGTTGAGATTTAAGACCACCACAGATGCCTCAGAAACCCAAGTTATAGAGGCGATGCAGAAGATAGCGTCCCATATAGTGAATCCTTCTAAGTTTGGTAAGGCATCAAAGCTTGCTATTCAACTGATTCAGGCTGGCAGTGTTACCACTGGAACGAGTGACTACTTCTTTTCCATTTTGGAATCCGCAATGTCTTCGCCTACTGCTTGTAATGATACTTCAGTAAGAGCAGATTATCATGCATTGTTCTCCGCAGCAGAAGATGCAGTTGAAGTGAGCATTTAGTTTTTTTGTGAAGTCTGAAGATAAATTGCTTTCTTGAAAGCCTTGTGAATTGTGATGCGTCAAATAGCTTACCCTCTTAATATCATTTATCACTTTGTCTTTGTAGTGTTTAAGCAAGAAGCAGAGAAATCAATTTACTGTATGGATGATTAGGGCTGTAGTGGCGAATGATCTATTCACTGATGACAGCTTTGTGGTATGCTTTTTTACTTATAGCTCACACTTTTAGTTTTTTGCAGAAACTTAGTAGATGAAATTCATTAAATTGTGGCTCGATAATTTTGCTTGCGGTTTGTTGCATCAAAGTGACTAGGAGATTTTGTACGAAATGTGATTTGATTCTTTAATGATTTAGTTATGTTACTTATGCTTTTCAGTGGGGTAAAGTTCTCATATCATTTAGGAAGGGTCGCCTATTGTGCATGTTGTCCCATAGGGCTGCACACAGACCCGACCGACCACCCGACCTGACCAAAAAATGGACAGGACGGATGGTTCCGATTGGTTCTAACGGTTGGATTTGGGTCCAAAATCTGAGTTTTTTTAGATTGTCGGTCCGGTGTCGGGTGCACCAGAATATTTCATAATCCGTCCATGCTCAACTATTAGGTATAAACAGTGTTCTTAACCAAGGAATTAATTGGTGATTAATCGTTGGTGGGTCTATCCGATTAGGTCCAACTAACGATTATTTGCTGATTACTTAATATGCACCAATTAGTCGCTCGAAGGTGGCCGACTCCCCGACTAGCGCCTATCGACTTTTAGAACATTGGATATAAAAGGAAAAAAAAAAACCTAAAATTCTATTCAAACTCTCCCTCCCATTCCTCCCCTAAATTCCGTCCCAACCCCTCCCCCAAAAACCCTAAATCGATCGCCCACCCCCCTCCTCTCTGGCTCTTTCTCCCAGTCGATCATGATTCACCCACCCTCCAGCTCCTCTCTCTCTCTCTTAGACCTCAACTCAGTCTTTCTTTCTCTACCCTCATTCACAACCTCACACGGTAGAAACTAAGTTGTTCACGTGCCCTCACTTTCTCTCTCCTCGTCTCTCTCATCTCCTAAGGTATATCTCTGGTTTCCATCGTATTGATTTCGATTTATCAAATCTCGTTTTCAACAGATTTGGATCTCTTTGCTGTCGGATCTCAGATGTATGTGTATGGTTTTGACTTTGCAGTTTAATTGATACAAATTCGAGCTGTAGATCTGTTGACTCCTTCGCTTTATTCATTCATATTTGTTTTGCCCAAGTTTCGACCGCCCGACCCGAACCCGACCAATCCAATCCGAACGGCATTCGGTTGAAACCCGACCTGTGGTTCAATCAGTGTCAGGCTACCTCATTCATCATCCGACCAAATCCGACCTGTGAACAGCTTTATTGTCTCACATGATAAGTTTTGATTTAGTGTATCTTTTTGATTTGCCTATTTCTTTCTTTTTTTTCTTCTGGTACTTCTGTTTACGATCCTTTGCCATTTCAAAATTACTGCTGTGCACTTTATGAGGAAAATACGTGCAATGGAAGCAACTGAATGAACATTTCGTCTTATTATACCAGTTATAAAACATTTTGGAAAATGAAAAGTTCTGTGAGATAGTTTATCAGGAAAGGAAAGGATGGGTTAGTTGCAATATGCTAATGAAACAAGTCTACTTTACTTTACAAGCATAGTGCAGTACTACTTTTTGCAAGAGTTGTCAGGTTGTCTTAAGGGGTTTATGAAAGTCTACTTTTGCAGTATACTTCGTTACCACTACTTTTTCACAAGACTTATCCGGCTTGGTATGGGAGTTGCTCAATGTTGTGCTTATTATCTGTTGTCTCTTACTATCTTTTAGTTATAAGATACTATACTTTGTCAAATTTTCGCACAATCTGATTCTTTAAGTCGTCGTACTATTGCTTGGAGAATTGACAACTTGAAAATATGTTACTTCTCTATTTTATTTATTTAGGAGATCTTGGGATTATTAAGTTTGCATGATGGTCTTCTTAGTAGTAATATTGGTTGAGAATGTAATGGTGGTTGTCTGGTTGAACCTGGTGTTTTGGTGAATCATTTTGTTCACAGAGACAAGAGTCTATGGCAGAGGCCCTTAGTTAGGTTCTGTGTTTGTTACGGAAATTTTTTGAAACGTTAGGCAATGTTTATACACTGTTTCACAAATATTGCTCCATATTTGAAGTATCTGTTAAGAAGGTTTCTGGCCATTGCCATTAATAGTTTGATTCTTGACAGTTCGGGTAATGCATACTTCTATATTTCAAACATAAAGTTGTGCAGCCTCATTCTCATCTGTTGGTTATGAAAGTTTCTGTAACAGTGTGTCCACAGAGGCCAATTTAATTATTTTATGGTCTAAGAACTTGATGATTGTCAATGGTGCTTTCATTTGGATTTATGATTTTTGAACTTATATTGGTAGCTTTGACAGTGGCTAATGACTTTCTCACTCCTATTTTGCTATGGTGGGACATCATTTAGTTTTCAAAAGCTACTGGACGAATTAAAGATGCTATATCGAACCTTCCTATTGCTACCAAGGATGAAGACATGGCAGAAGCTGCAGCTCTGAATGACGAGGCTGAATTGGATAGTCAGACACCTGGTGCATCTTCAGTCGCTATATCAGGAACAAGTAATGAGGATGACTCAGATCCATTTGGCCTTGACGCCTTAATTCCTAGCAAATTGAAGAGAGATGAGAAAATGAAGGCAAACAAAGAGGCATCAACAAAGATTTGCGAGGAAGATAAAGAGACCAAGAGATCTCTCAAATCTCAGAGGGAAGCCTGGATTCTTTGTTTGGAGATAGCTGCACGGCGTTATAAAACCCCATGGTTGGTAATACCCCTTATACTTAGTTAATTTAAGGTTGCGGTTTGTTTACTGCTCGCCCCCTTGATTTCCCCCCTCCAATGCTTGGTGGTATTATCTAGGAAGCATGAATATGGACAGGAAATACAGACAAGCTGATACGTTATTTCTTTTAAAATTAAGATATGGTCACGTTGAAAAGTTATATTCTGGATAAAGTTGTTAAAAACGACAGATAAGTTTTCATGTATTAAGCATGGATCATGGTTTTGACTTGGTCCGGTAGTTTAAGATTTGTATTCTGGCCTCCTAATGTATCCCATCGTGTCCTTACAAAAAGTTTAATAAAGTATTTGGACTCTTATTTAGGCTTGTCTAAAGTGTGGCATGTCCGTGTTAGACGTTGGTATGCGAGGCTGTTAGACGTGTCCTTGCTTCGTAGGGTAGTTCTATGTGTTCAGTCGCTTGCTTCTTTTCCCTGTTTAACACACTGACTTCGCAGGTGCCAAACAGGCATTGATATCTTGGTAAAGCATGCCTTTGATAACATTTCGAGGTTCACCACCAAACAAAGAGATGCTATTGAGAAGCTTTGGGCTTCTATACGCGAACAGCAAATCCGCAGGAAGCAAGGGAAGTCGGTATCTGGGAAACTTGATGTCAATGGTTTTGAATGGCTCCAGCAGAAATATTCAAATGAGAAGATTAGCATTCGACATTCTGTTAGCGGAGTTGGTTCGGACCGACGTGCTGAACAGTGGCTTGGTTAGCACAGCTCCTTACTTCAATGTATAATTTGTATCGCAGCATTAGTCATGGCTAGTCATAAAGAAAAAGGGAAAAGCGAGAAGGGGTAGAAATCGTCCGTTCAGTCGAAGGTTACCCCAGGTTGGTTTCTGTACATTTTTAACAGTTCGAATTGTAGTAGCAGTTTTTTTGCTGGGACTTTTATGGATCAAATCCAGAAGTCATGTATTGCTTCTTGAGAAACTCCATTGTTGTGGCATTTCTTGTTCTTACCAAAATTTATTCCTGTTACACTGCTTTCGACTTTATTTGTTTTCCCAATATACTACTTCTCGACTTTCAGAATATAGGGCGTATAGTATCTGAATTTACGTGTATGTAATTTTTCTTTCACTAAAATTCTGAAATGCACTAGGGGGTGTTTGGGAGTCCCTTGCATTTTTAATTTTGCCTTTTGGATTATGACAGCCCCTTCGGATTGACTCATTTCAGGAGAATGGAAAGGGTTATGATTTCTCACCATTTTTTGTGAGAAACAGAATACCTTGCATTTAAACACATTCCTCTGTCATTTCTTACCCATTTATCCAGACAGTGGTGATATTTTTTTTTGGTTTCCCCCCACCCACCCCCTCTGACCAAACCCGTCACTCCTCCAGAGCGGCTGTAACTGTGAGTGTTCGGCAACCAAACAAAAACATGCCACTGGAGAGAGGAAAAAGGAGAGGTTAAGTTCAGAATTGGAAATGAATATGGATTCGGATGTGGATATATGGGTGAAAATAGCGTGGTCACATGCTGCAAGAGACCGGCGTATATTGGAACAATCAGATTGTTCAAGAATGAAATGATGGGAAAAAAGACACGTAAGGTTCAAAGTTAAAATTTCGGAAAATATATAGTATTTGTTTAGCTAGCTCAAGGGCCGTAAACGAGATGAGCCGAGTTTTATAGAGCTCGACTCAAAAACTTGAGCTCGAGCCTTAACGAGCCGAACTTAGTCATTTACGAGCCTTTTTAATCGAGCCAAGCCTCTTTTAATGAGCCAAAAACTCAAGCATTTCGGAAAATATATATCTGTTTAGCTAGCTCAAGGGCTGTAAACGAGCTGAGCCGAGCTTTGTCGAACTTAACTCGAAAACTTGAGCTCGAGCTCGAGTCTTAATGAGCCGAGTCACGAGTCAAGCTTAGTCATTTAGGAGCCTCTTTAATCAAGCCAAGTCTTCCCTAACGAGCCGAAAACTTGAGCTTGAAACAAGCCGAGCCGAGTGTTAACAAGCGGAATTGAAACCGAGCTCGCGAGCTGCTCGGTTCACTTACAGTCCGCCTAGCTCGGCCTGTAAATGAACTGAATCATTCGCGAACTGTTCGAGACTCGGTTCAGTAAGAGCTCGTTCGAGTTCGATTCGTCTGCTAAACGAACTGAACCTGATTTTATCTAATAATAAGGTGTGTTCCACAAAAGAGTGAATAAGTACTTATTTTTTAAAAAGGTAATTTCAAGCTCAAAAATCATGTACTTACACAAATAATTTTCCTATCACTATGGATCTTGTTTGATAGATCTCATTGAGATCTTTAAGACGGTGAAAAAAAATTGAAAAATTATTTTTCATTTATATTATTTTTGAGTTTGAAAATATGAAAATAAGCTGCTTATTTGGGTTTTGTGGAACAAAACTCCAAAATAAGTATTTATAAAATAAAAAGGTTTCTGGAACGGGTGTGAAGTCCGCTAAAATGTAGTATAATTATTGAGTGGTCCAGAGCGTTACGAGATGATGCTCTCGGACTACTGAATAATTTCGCCTAAAAATCTCAAAACTCCCAAAACTAGATAAGGCTCAGAGTCAGTCATCCTCCTTCTTCCCCAATCGAGCCAAACTCGAGTCAATCCCTATCAAATTCGACCACCATGCACTCCTCGAGCTCGAACCTCTCGAGCCAAGACCCTCTACGTATCTCCTAACGAACCTTCAACTCGTCAGCCAAACCCGAGCCGAACTCGAGCCAGACTAATACCTTAACGAACCCAACCGAGCCGAACCCGAGCTTTGAAAAATTTTAACGAGCCGAACTCGAGCCAAGTTGTTTAGGCTCGAATCGAACTCGAGCCGAACTCATACCTTAACGAACCCGAGCCGAACTTATCAGAGTTCGGCTCGGTTCGGTTCGTTTACAGCCCTACAGCCCGCCTAGCTTGGCCCTTAGCCTAGCTGCTAACGACCTTTCACTCCCTCCCCAACTGTCTCACTAAAAAACTCAGTAGTTCGGGAGCACTAATCATTTTAGAATCATTAGTTGTGAAGTCCGCTAAAATGTAGTATAATTATTGAGTGGTCCAGAGCTTTATGAGATGATGCTCTCGGACTACTGAATAATTTCGCTTAAAAATCTCAAAACTCCCAAAACTAGATAAGGCTCAGAGTCAGTCATCCTTCTTCTTCCCCAATTCCCACCTCTCAACCTCCCTATCTCTCGGACCACCATGCACTCCCTCTCTCTAACCTCTCCCAAACCCCTCTCTCTCTCCTCCCGCACCTTCCTCGTCACCCCCCACCATCCCCACTCCTTCACCCTCCGCCGCCACCCCCTCAAACCCCCACTTTCAAAACCCATCTCAGCAAACCCATCTCAACAGCAGCAGCTGGAACAACCCTACCAGCCCTTCCGCCCGCCCCCACCCCCTCTGCCCCCCAAATTCCGCTCCCTCGACACCCCCGCCCGCCTCGAGGTCCTCACCAACCGCCTCGGCCTCTGGTTCGAGCTAGCCCCCCTCATCCCCGCCCTCCTCCAGGAAGGTACACTTTTTCAAATTGATTGGATTGGGTTAGTGTTTTTGAATGTTTCGTGGCATTTGTTAATTGTTTAGCAAAAATGCTTGGGCCGCATCCAAATTTTCATTCATTCTTACATCTCGGAAGTAGTGGTGGGGACCTCTAAATTATGTTATGGGCACGGACGGAGCGAGAAATTTCGGGCAGTAAATATTTAGGAACATATTTTTAGGGGTGTACGCGGTCCGGATTGGTCCGCTTCTCTAGAAAACCAATAATCGGACCATTTTCGGACCATTTCAAACGGTTCTAGAAAATTGAGAACCAGAACCTAACCAATATATGCATGAAACCTAACCAGAACCAAATCGCAAGACCAGTCCGGTTTTGGTTTAATTCCGATTTTACCCAATAAGCATCCAAATACTTATTCAAAAAATATGAACTCATAAAATTAAAGAAATAAGCACTTATTCACAAAATATGAACTCATAAATTTAAAGAAATGGGAAGATAATCTTTTGGAACAAGAAAGGAAGAAAGAAAATAAAAACTTTCCTATTAAATGAAATTTCATCTCTAAATAAATTAAGGTTAACAAGGAAAAGATTAACCTACCAAATTCAAATACATATTTAATTATACACATACATATTTAATTATACACACATATGTATATGTATATTTATCTTAGTTTTAAACAGTTCGGTTCGGTTCGGTTCTAATCACGGTTCATTAATTGAGAACCAGTAACCGAACCAAAATTAACGGTTCTTATTTTTTTGGAACCATAACTTGACCGTAAAACCGCAGAACAGGACCAAATAGAACGGTTCGGTCCGGATCGGACCGGTTTAACGGTTCGGACGGTTTTCTTGAACACCCCTACATATTTTATCTTCTTCTAATTTGCTAATTAAAAATCGAATATGTATCAGTACAAGTAGAAAATTATTAGTGATTGCTCGCCCTCAAGGAAGCATATTGTACAAAAAAAATATCTCGATATTCATGAATGATTCATAGAAGTTTGCGAATGTATATTCTTAATTGTAAAAAAATGAATATTGAAATTGTAATTTTTTGTAGCATACAATGTGTATTTTTTTAGCATACAATGTACACTTGTTGAACGATGCTTAGTGAAATTCTAGTGTTAAAATTCATAGTTTTACTGGGATTACTTCATACTTGGGCCAATTTTATTAAAATTGTGGTGTCAAATTTGCAAAATGTTGTACAAGTTTGATCAATTTGCGAGAGAAATGTACACTTGGATGTATCCCTAGCATTGGTGATTGTTTACTGTTTTATGATTATTGTGCAATAAATTCGCAACAGGATTCTCCCCCACCACCATCGAACAAATCACTGGCATCTCCTCCCTCGACCAGAACTGCCTCGTCGTTGCCTCCCAGGTCCGCCAAACCCTAACTGACCCTGAAACCCTAGCCTTCTTCGAAAACTCGGGCTCCGAAATCCTCTACGAGATCCGCCTCCTCAGCACCTCCCAACGCAACGCTGTAGCGCGTTATTTAGTCGAAAATAACTCAGACGCGAAGGCCGCACGAGAGCTCGCTCGAGCGATGAAGGATTTTCCGAAGAGGAGAGGTGATAAGGGTTGGGAAAGCTTTGATTATATGATTCCGACTGATTGTTTGGCTTTTATGTACTATAGACAGGCATTGGAGCATAAGAACCCGTCTGACCAGAGAACAGCGGCATTGCAGCAGGCATTGGAGGTGGTGGTTTCAGACAAGGCGAAGAAGAGGATTTTGGCCGACTTGGAAGGGGGAGGAGATTCGAAAGACGGGGTGGAAGATGAGGGGGTGGTTGTGCCAGTGGTGAGGATGAAGGGGGGTGAGGTGGCGGAGGCGGGTACGGTGGTGGTGTTCCCAGTTTGTAAGGCGGAGGATGGGGGGAAGGGGGTGGAGGAAGTGCCGTGGGAGTGCAGGAATGAAGGGGAGTTTGGTGTGGTGGTGGCGGAGAAAGGGTGGAGTAGGTGGGTGGCGTTGCCAGGGTGGCTTCCTGTAGTTGGGTTGAAGAGAGGGGGAGTGGTTGTTGCATTTCAAGATGCTAGGGTTTTGCCTTGGAAGGCAAATAGGTGGTATAAGGAGGAGCCGATTTTGGTGGTGGCGGATAGGGGGAGGAAGGAGGTGGTGGCGGATGATGGGTTTTATTTGGTACTGCACAGTGGTGATGGTGGTCGTGGTGATGGGTTGAAAGTGGAGAGGGGTTTGGCATTGAAGGAAAATGACGTGAAGGAGAGTTTAGGGACTGTTGTGTTGGTGGTTAGGCCGCCGAGAGAAGAAAGTGATGATCAATTGCAGGATGAAGATTGGGAGTGAAACATCACTATGGTGTGATTTGTGGAGTTCGGTTCGATTTTCCAATAGAAGAAGATTGGAGTGAAACATTAGTCGACGCGATAATCAGATTTTGGTTCCTCCTGTCAACCAAGGGCTCTTTCTTGAGTAGCAAAGAGCCAGTTGAAACTCCCTTTTTGATCTTCAATTGGAGGGTTCAACCAACCTTTATAGCTTAACGGCCAGAGAGAGATTTCAGCATGGTAGAGTTGACTTTAGGTATATTTCTTGAAGCTGTTATGTTATGATATGCTTGAGTACAAAATTCAATTCAAGGGATAAAGCCTCTGTATTCTTTTTGTCGCGTGAACACGAATGAGTATGATTTGAGTTTACAATCTACTGCTCTTTCAATCTTTATTTTGCTGGATTTGAGAGTTCTTTTGCCATGTTTGAGATCTGTGTATAGGTGAGTTCTGAACTCGTTGAATATTTGTCAAATTTAGTCTGGTTTCTATAGGCCAGCGGGGTGGTAGCCCGGTGGTAAGCACCATGTACTCTTATGCATTTGACTAGGGTTCAAACCTTACTAACTACAATGAATAATATTGGCTTTCGGCCAGAAAAACAAAAGCCTGGTTTCTATAGGCATCAGGCCATCAGTACCACCTCAAAAAAACAGAAGCAAAAAAAGCAATCATCTAAGCCCATCAAGAACTTGGAGGAATGAACATAAAGCTTGATCCTGGCCTCTTGAAGCTCAGCTAGCCGGTGGTGGGTCATTGGTCCACAGATATTTTGAAGTGCCGGAAACCGGTGCCGGTGGTGGGTCAGTGGGCCGCAGATGTTTTGAAGCGCCGGAAACCGATGCCGGAGGTGGCCGTGGGGACCTGTGGTCCTCTGTATCAACGACAGACTGTAGAGTAATTTTTTATAACAGAAAACTATTAAATTTAAAAAATTGGAAAATCTTTACTGTAATTTTGGATCAAGTTTGGTAATTTGGGCTTCTTACACACTTTGAGCCAACACGTTTAAAACTTAGGGACACATTGGGGCCCAGTTTATATTGGGCTTCTTACACACTTTGAGCCAAAAAAATAAAAATATGGGCCCCCAGGTTCAAATTTTAGGCTCAAGTTTGGTACTCAAAAACTTAGGGACACGTTTAAAACTTAGGGACACATTGGGGCCCAGTTTATATTGGGCTTCTTACACCCTTTGAGCCAAAAAAATAAAAATATGGGCCCCCAGGTTCAAATTTTAGGCTCAAGTTTGGTACTCAAAAAGGCTAAAATTTGGGCTTCTAACACATTGGGCCCTCAAGAAATTTTTAAATTTAAAATAACTGAAACTGTAATTTGGGCTTGGAAAATCTTAACTGTAATTTTGAATCCCCCCGAGGTAAGGGACAGATACAAAGCCGGCAATGTCTTCGAGCATACAGATTGATGCGTACATTTTTATCTTTTTGTCATTCGTTTTTGTTTTTATTTTCAATGAATTTTTATTCAAATTGATGCGTACGTACATTTTTTTTCACGATTCGTTTTGTTGAGACAAATCAAAAAAGTATGAAATGTCTACTAGAAACTTAAAAGAGCTCTCTATAGAGTTCAAATTTCTTCTTCCTTGTTTGATTTTAGCTTCGAAAAGTTAAAAGCCAAAATGATACTCACCTTGTTTGGTTCTCATTTTTAAAAGTTATTTTTGATGTAATGAGTGGTAATGAGTAAAGAGAGATAAAGAGAAAAAGGTATTGAGAAACTCGTAGAGAGAAAAATGAGATGAGATGAGATGGGAACCAAAACAAGGTGACTAAGTTACAAGATGTTTTTTTTTTCTTTTTTGTAATGCAGGATGTTTCGGATCAACTTGTGTGCACCGTGGACTAATCCCTACGTACAACCCCACCCACAGCCGTTTCACATGCGTACACGTGGGGTGAAGTGGCAAAGACCCAATTCCCAGGGCCAAACAAACAAAAAGATTGCCAACTTTGCTCCCACCATAAATGAGAGAGAAGTGTTTTTGGACGGGCTTTGTGGCCCATGAAACGTACATAGGAATCCGTCTTATGATCCATAAATAAATATGGGCAGTTTGGGCTTGGTCGTAGCTCTATCATCTGAGTCGTTGGCTGGACCTGGGCTTGGACTTTTGCAAAGATAGTCCAGCCCGTATCGGCAATAATAGTAACTCAAATTTTATACTCCATCCGTCCCTTTTTTAGAGTTTAGTATTTCATTTTGAGTTGTCTCTTAAGAAATGTCTATTTTGTAAAGTTAGTGTGTAAGAATTATGTAAAGTTAGTGTGTAAGAATTAGTACATTTTTCATTTTGCTCCCTAAAAATAGACTTTATTTAAAAGTTAGCGAGTAATTGTATAATAATGTTGTCTCCATAGAGGGCAAGTAGTAAAAGTTATTTAACTTTTAGAGTATAATGACGATGTTTCCATAAAAAGTTGGACTTACGAAGTGAGACTCTTAAAAAGATACGTTGGAGGGTGTATATATGTGCATTTATATGTATGTAATACTCCTCCACCTCCTCCTCAAATTTTAATTTTTTTTTTTTTGGACTTTGTGCTACTTCTCAGTCCATTATAGTATCTTCTAAGTTCTAAACATGATTTTAGGTAATTTTGAAAACTTTATTTAATAAAACTCATTCAGATCTATCAAATAATATTCGTATACTCCTTATAGTAACTTCACAAAAAAAAAAAAAAAAAAGAGAGTGTAACTGATATGATATAATGTTTAACTAACGAGTAAAAAAAATACACAAAAACTATACATACGGTGCTCCAAAATAATGTGTGCCATACATTTCGAAGTTATGGAAATGCATATATAACTACAAAAGGAACAATGTGACATAATAAAAAAAAGTGTTTGACACTTGGCTGCATTTTTGTAAACTTATAAGTCTGAAACTTATTTCAGTATTTTTTACTTTTCGTAACTTTTTGCTTAACTTTTCGTCGTAACTTTTGTGGTTAATTGTTCGTCTTTGGAAAAGTATAAAAATATGGGCCAATATTGAAAAAAAAATCAAATAAGACGGCATTTAAGACAACTAAGACAGTTTATTTAATATTTTTTTCGTCTTTAGTAACCTTTTTTTCGGTTATAATTTTATACTTTTTAGACTCCTTTCGTCAAGACGGATGTTTAATACAAAAAAATGTCACTCAAATCTAACAAAAATTCAAAAAAGACGAACAAAACACACAAAACGAAGAAAATAAATAAATTTAGAAGAATGATGCTTATATCTATCTAACATATCTAATTGTACTTTGGTAAACCTAATTTTGTCTTAATTTTATATAGTTGACAAGAAAGAATTGCTTTTGTAAACGAATTCGGGCCCCCCCAATAATTAATTTCCACAGGAACTGTCCTGTCCTCTGTGTAACTTTATCCCGGTTAGGTATACCTAACTTTGTTCAATTGCTTTTCACAAAAAAAAAAACATTTCAATTGTGCTTGACAAAAAAATAAAATAAAAAATTGGTGACTGCAAACAAACTACTACCTAGGTTCCGTTTCGCTAACTTAAATAAGTAATTTTTTACTTATTTTTTTAATTAAATGTGATGTATTGTGAGATATAATTTATCATCCGTCTCGTAAAATAAAAAATAATTACTTAAAAAAATTAAAATTTTAGCAGAACGGAGACGTAATCTAATTGTACTTTACAATACTTTTTTTTAAACAGGTATCTCGGTTAGGTATTCTAGTCTCCATTTTCACTAAAGTTTATGCACTACAACTCAAGGGATTTAGTTAAGTTTTTTTATATTAAATCAAAAGTTTTTGTCAAAAATAAAGTTGTTATTGCTAAAATAAAATATTTAACACATTTTCTTCTATTAATCCAACACAATATTATAACTTTTAATTTAGTAAAAACAACCTAATTATCAATAGCTACTATAAAAAGTACTCCTACCTACCTAAGAAACCCAGGCATAAAAAGTCAAGTGGACGAAGCAAAGGTTCTAGGGTTTTCCCACATGTTCCTGTCCTTTTGGAGATGTGGAATAATAAATTATTATTATTATATATATATATATATATATATTTTTTGGTAATGGAAACAAGAAATTGTGATAGCTTATCTACTTGGCCTTACACTGTTCGGTTGGGTATTTTGTTTTTAGGATTTGTAATTATTACTCTCTGTTTTTTATCATTACTATTTTTTTTTTGGATTTGTAATTATTACTCTTTTTATCTTCAATCATTACTTTTATTTTTTTCTCTATCTCTTTCCAATCATTACCTATGTTTTCAATCATTATTCTACTTCTCCATACACTTATTATCTATAAATCCAAATCCAAAATACCCATAAAGAACCAGGTACAAAAAATGGGGAAGGAGGCTGCTGTGAGCAAAATACAACAGCGCACAATTTTACTGTCCAAAAGTGTTTTGGATGGTCTGAATTTAAAAAAAGAAACCTCTTTACTGAAAAATCATTGAAGAGTTATTTTTTTTAATTCAAAACCATTGATTACCAAAATAAACAATGAGAAATGATATTGGCACTCTAAAAATTGATGTTCAAAGTCATTTTCCTTTATTTTTTGAAGTGTCTGCATCAATTTTTGAAATATCAATACCATTTCCCCTAAACGATAAGATTAGAGACATCTACACGCTGCTATGCTTGCTTGCAGCAGCCCAGGGTTATGCAAAGTGGTGGGTGATATCACTGATACGGTACTCCACGGATCTGAACTTTCTTCCGCCCACTTTCAATGCATTTTTCTATTTTTACCTGCCGCGACCCAACACTAGCACATGGGCTTTGCTGGAAAACTGGTACATGCATGTGCATTCACTCAGTGACTCAGAAATCCACGGGGGGTTTCTTGGGAAGGACGGTAAGGGTGTCTGGGTCAATTTATTTGTACTTTGATTAATTTTCTATTCGGTCCGATCAAACTCGGAAATCCATGTTTTAATGAGACATGTATTTGTTTTCATTAACAAAAAATATGAAAAATTTAACTCATTTTATCATTCGGTTTTCATTCACAAAAAAATTTCAGCATTTTACCATCTTGACAAATCAGCATACATCACCCAAGAACGAAATCCAAAAAAAAGTAAAAAACACAAAACGAATACCCGCTAAAAACACCCCACAAAGAACAACGTTATACAACGTAAGTGAGGTCGTGTTGTCCTAACTTTGCAATTGTCGCACGTGTGAGGTCATTTTGCAATAAGCTACGATCAAAGTGTGTGATGAAAAAAAAAAAACCCATCAAAGTGTGCCCCTTTTCTCGTGGATTAAAATTAGAAAATCGTGAACTTATCCAACGATCCGGTTCAATTTAGGTTTAGAATGAGATTTTTTAAAGTAATGAGTGAAAAGAGATAGATAGAAAATATTTATTGAAAACCGTGTACTGGAGCTTTGGGACTAAAAACGAACAAATTTTGTTTCCTCGAAAAGGTATTGCATGTTAACCTTAGCTCTTTTATGTGTCTTTTTTTTTGGTGGGAGGAGTCTTTAATCATAAGACAGTCTCTTATATAGATATATGTACCCTATCTATATACCCATTGCAGAATATGATTTTGATGAACTAAGTCTCGATTTTGGAGACGATAAAATACGAAGCATGATTGGAGATGCTCTCAACAAACCGCGACGTCCATCCGTCTTTATTTCTATTCAAACTTCATTTATTGATCTGTACATTTTCTCCCAAAACTTTGAACATTTTCCTTTGGAAAAATAACGCGGACATGTAAGCGTGAATTAAGGTGCGTGACTTGAATTTCCGTTTGACCCAAAAAAATCAAGGTACGTGACCTCAAAGAGCATGCTTCAAACGTGGGCCAACTGGATAAAAAAAGTGAGGTAATCGGTGACATCGTACAAAGCTACTTTCTACTAAGAGTTGGACAAAATTAGGATATGCAAGTAATATTCTTTCTTCCACTCTCTATCGTCAATGTTGAAAATATGCTTAATTTTCACTTCAAGGATTCCAGGAATCAAAACCACATTTGGAATTTATGGGCTTGTGGGCCGGGCTTCAATCTCCGCGCCCAAGCCCGGCCCAACGCTACTCGACTTGTCGGTCACGGGCATTCCTTGCTAATAACTCAACATGTGCATTTATTGCTCTTCCTCGCGATGCTGGCTAGCGGGGGTGACCCCAACGGTTGCAGGAGGTACCTACAATAATCACGAAACGTTTCAATAAGGTGGTGGCCGGTGAGAGTCATTATTGGCATCCTGAATGAGATTGATCACGTTGTTTGCATCTGTTTCGATTACAACATTTGCGATATTTTTTTGGAAGAGGAGATTGGAGTCAAAGTCAATCTCGGAGTGCCCAAATTTCCGCGACTAGTGTTGACATGATCATGCCCAATTTCCTGCATGCAGAAACTTGTAACCCAAAAGCTCCCGGCCGCCCATCTCCACCACCGGTTGCTTCTCGGTGGTCGAAGCTTCACGGTGGGACTGATAGGTTATCTAGGCGGCTAGCTCCTTTAGGTCACACGTGAGTTGATGGACCACAACGTTGATCTGCTACTCTACTGATCCAAACTTTCTTCCCCAGTTTTTAATGCATTTTTACAGCTTTTTTTTTCCTCCCAGAAGACTAAAATAAACACAAGCACATGGGCTTTGCAGGAAAATCGGTGGTCCTCTGGTCTTACATTTATAACTAGCTAGAGGTCCTAATCGTACATGTACTCTATGCCATGGACAAAATCCGGAACCGGGGATCTTGTAGGACGGAAGTGCGAGTTGAAGTTTACGTGCAAACCTGAGCCGTCCAAAGTGTTTTTTAGCGGTGCAAATTTCAATCATTATTTTACATGTAGGATACTTATTTTACTTGTAAGATAATCTGAACCGTTGAAAATACTTCAGACGGCCCATATTGTGCACTATATAACCCTGTAAGGCACTTCCGTCCTACGGGATCCCGATCCTGATCCCCGAGTCCTGGACAATCCATACATATAACCAATTTAATTACCTAGACACCAACACAAGCACATGGAGTTTGTTAGGATATTGTTGGCCGCTAGAAATGCAAATAACTGGAGTGGACCAAAAGGTACCTCGGTTAAGTATTTTAGGCTCCATTTGCATTAAAAAAAATTTGTTCTAGAACTCGAGGGATTATACTAAATAAAAAGTTTTTGTGAAAAGTGGTTATTTTTACTAAACTAATAAAACATTCAACACATTTTCTTCTACTAATCCAACACATTTTTGTTTTCTTGCAACTCTTACTAGTTTAATTGAAATAACTGGACTACAACTAGCTACA
Organism: Rhododendron simsii; assembly: GCA_014282245.1. Classification (NCBI taxonomy): domain Eukaryota; kingdom Viridiplantae; phylum Streptophyta; class Magnoliopsida; order Ericales; family Ericaceae; genus Rhododendron; species Rhododendron simsii. Next base: position 28,838,095 of record CM024957.1, on the reverse strand, counting down.
AAAAAGTAGTCCACAACGTCTTGCTTAGCATAAACGCCCCCGTGTAATACCTAACTTTATCAAATTTCTCATAACAAACCCCGGCATAGAGTCAAGTGGACAAACAAAATGGGAACTAGAAATTATGATAGCTTATCTACTTGGCCTTAGATCTCACGTGAGTGGATGGACACCACAAAATGGGGAGTAGTAGCGCACAATTTCACAATCCTAAAATGTTTTGGACAATCTGGATTTTAAAAAAATTCTTTCAGTGAAGAGTTCTTTTTTAAAAAATTGAGACTATTGATTATCGAGACAAACAATAAAATGGGCACTACAACAAAAAGTATGTTCAGTGATGAAAAAGTGGCGAAAAAATTAAATTTCGTCGCTAAATGAGTATATTTGGTGACCAAAAAAAAAATTCGTCACTATTTTGACAACTTCCGTGACGAAATTATTTCGTCACCAAAGGTACCTCTTTGGCAACAAAATAGATTTTTTTGTGGCCATAAGAGTAAAAAAGGAGACGAAATTATTTTTCATCGCCAAAGATAACTATTGGGTGATGAAAAAAATATTTCGTTGCCAAATGGACCAATTTGGTGACGAAATATTTTTTTCATCACCAATTAATTGGTCCATTTGGCGACGATATATTTTTTCCAAATCACCAAATTGTTATCTTTGGCGATGAAAAATAATTTCGTCTCCTTTTTTACGTTTTCAATGATGAAAAATTTATTTCGTCGGCAAATGGATACCTTTCAGCAAATGGATACCTTTGGTGATGAAATTTATGAATTACGCTTCCAAATATATTTCGGGCATAACTCTTCACTCAGAACTCCGATTGAGATAATTTAAATTGGGTTTGAACAATAACACAAAGGGCTACAACTTCCATGTTTATCAAAATTGCTAATTTTAATGTTTAATGGTTCAAAATATATTTTAATGTTAAATGTATATGTTATATATTTCAAACGTATGTTAAAAAGTGTGTATAGTGTAGTTGGTTAAAACTTGCGCACAAAACCTAGGAGACTTGGGCTTGAAACCTAGCAGAAGCAAGAAAGTGGGATTTTTTCACATATGAGAATGCTCTTTGTGACAAAAAATTTCGGTATCGATTTATTATATTGACGATGAAAAATTTCGTTACTAATGGGTCACCTTTGACAAACCAAAGGGAATAATTTGTGACGAAAATTTTCATCATCAAAAAGTACAATAGGTGACGAAGAAAATTTCATCATCAAGTCATTTTTCCGTGACGAAATTTTTCATCGCCAAAAGACACTATAGATGACGAAAAATAGATTTTGTCACCAGATAGGAATTCTCGACAACCTTTAGTCGACAAAAAAATTTTCTTCACCTATATTACTTGTGATAAAAAACATATAATTTGTGACGATTTTCATTTGTCATCCAATATAATTTTTCGTATAGTGGAGGCACAGCTGCACGCTGTTATGTTTGCTTACAGCAGCTCTGGCTTCAACAAAGTGGTGGGTGATATGGTACTCCACGGATCCGAACTTTCTTCCCCCACTTTTAATACTTTTTTCTGTTTTCACCTGGTGGCCTAACACTAGCACATGGGCTTTGTTGCTGGAAAACTGGTACATGCATGTGCATTCACTCAGAAATTCACGAGGGTTTTTTGGGAAGGACGGTAGAAGTGTCGGGATCAGCTTATTTGTACTTTGATTAATTTCAGTTTTGGTCCGATCGAACTCAAAAATCCGGCCATGCCTTAATTATTAGAGATGTATTTGTTGTCCTAAAGTTTACTACATTTTGAGATCGACAATTTTTGTAAATCTTTGAAAATGATTACAAAGTTTCAATGGATAACTGGATCCAATGTAAGTTAAAAAGTCAACCAAAACACCACTATAAAAAACGCAAACCGAACAACCGGCCGCTAAAAACACCTCACAACGAACCTACAAAGTGAGGTCATGTTGTCCTCAGTTTGCAATTGTCGCATGTGTGAGGTCATTTTGTAATGATCTAGCTTCTTTGCCGTCCAGGTTTGGATTGTAAACGTGCGGTCCAAGTGATTGCAATTGTTGGATGGTGTTCTAATGGTCTAGATTTGTCTTCAATCTTTTACCGGTAAAAGTCTTTTCTTACCAGTAAAAGATTCAACAAATCTAAACCATTGAATGTCAATATGAACGATTCAGATTGAACCGCACATACTACTCTAGCTATAGTTGACTGTTGAGAAGCCGGATCCTTTTGCATCAAGCTACAATCAAAGTGTGTAATGGGAAAAGAAAAAAAACCTATCAAAGCGTTCCCCTTAACTCTTTTACGTGTTTTATTTTTATGGAGAAACCACAAACCAACCCCCCCCCCAACAACAACAACAACAACGTCATTATATGGACCCGATTGCACAACTCATACTTCCAAGGGAGCTACACCAGTCACAACCTTCCACTTACTTTAGGATACTCAACCGATGAAGAATCGAACCCCAAACTTTAAATAGTACTCCCAAACTTGAGCATCGAACCAAACTATTGGGTACCCAGGGTGTTCGAACTTCGTTTATTCTGATTCCTTCCAAATTAAACTTGAGCATTTTTATTCGGAAAATTAACTTGGACTAATGTAGGGGCGTCAATTAAGGTACGTACGTGACTTCAAAGAGCATGCTCTAAACGTTGGCCGGCCGGCCGGCCAACTGGACCCAAAAAAGTGAGGTAATCGGTGACGTCACATATGTATAGCTACTTGGAAGATCTGAAAAGAGAGTTGGACAAAATTAGCATATGCAAGAAATATTCTTTATTTCTTCCACTCTCTACCGTCAATGTTGAAAGAGATGCTTTCACGATCAAGGATTCATTTCAGGAATCAAAACCACTTTGGAAAATTTCTCCCACGTTTGTCCTGCAAAGCTGGAAAGACAGAAAATTAAAAAAAAAATTATTACTACAGTATTGATTTTGTTCTAAATGGGCTTGTGGGCCGGGCTTCAATCTCTGCGCCCAAGCCCGGCCCATCGCAACTCGACTTGTATGTCGGTCACGGACTCACGGGCATTCCTTGCTAGTAACTTAGCACATGTAGTACTTATTGCTCTTTCTCGTGATGCGGCTTAGCAGCGGTGACCCCAACTGTTGCAGACGATACTTACAGTCACGAATAGTAATTCCAATAAGGTGGTGAGCAGGGGTGGAGGGATTAAGAGTCAGGGGGGGCAGTTGCCCCCGCTGCCTCCCAATTTTTTTAGAACTTGGTATAATTTTCACCCAATTTTTACTCATTTAACTCCCCTTTAATTTGTTTGCATCTGTTTCAATTACAGCATTTGCAATATTTTTTTTTGGAGAAAGGAGATTGAGTCAATCTCGGAGTGCCCAAATTTCCGAGGCTAGAGCTGATATGATACCCAATTTCCTGCAGAAACCTCTAAACCCAAGCTCCCAGCTGCCCATCTCGGATAATGCCACCACCGGTTGCTTCCCGGTGGTCGGAGCTTCCGGCCCAATCTACTACATTCAACTAATGGGAATTCATGCACGGTGGGACGTAGTACTGATAAGTTATCTAGGCGGCTCCTTAAGATCACACGTGAGTTGATGGAGTACCACAATGTTGATATGCTACTCTACTGATCCAAACTTAATTTCTTCTCCAGTTATGTACTATTTTTACAGTTTCTTTTTCCCTGAAAGACTAAACACAAGCACATGGGCTTTGCTGGAAAATTGGTGGTCCTCTGGACTCAACATTTATAACTAGCTCGTGGTCCTAATCGTACACGTAGTGATGTACGTTCAATCTATATAGTATCACCTATATGCCATGGACAATCCGGAACCCGGATCCTGCAGGGCGAAAGTGCCCCACAGGATTGTAGCACACAATTTGAGCCGTCCAAAGTGTTTCCTCTGGAGTCTGTTAGGAAATTGTTGGCCTCTGGAAATGCAAATTACTAATAAACTAGAGTGGACCAAAGATTACGCCCCCTTGTTTATTGTTTCCACCTAATAACTATCGCGAGACTTTGCCAAAAATTCTTCATATCTATATTTTTTGAGCTTAAGGACAAACACCTTTTGCAATCAAACATAAGGACAAATGTGCCTATAAAAGTGTCTAAAATTACAAAAGAAAGGGCCTGCTGATAGAACTGGGCGGGGCTAATTTTCTTACTCGAAGAAAAAATGAACTTGTTTTTGGAAAAAGCCGACGTCCAAGAAGAAAGAATGGCCTTGGAAAGGGTAAAAGCCTGCCTCCAAGAACTAGAAGACAAAATGGATTTGGAAGAAAGCTTAGGCGTAGAAGAAGGATTTGACTGGTGGAAAACAGACGATTCCTACTTAGAAGAAGACTTTGAAGAAAAAGGAATCAATTACGAAATTTAGCATACCTTATAAAAGTGTCTAAAACCTGAGGGTAACTTATGAAAGTGCTTAAAATTCTAAGGTACTCTATATATGAAAGTACATAAAACCCTAGGGGACTCTATATATGAAAGTGCATAAACTACTAAAATCCTATAATACAAAAGTGCACCCTAAAATTCTATAAAATTGTCTAAACATGTTTTGGCATGGCTAAAAAACTCAAAAAGTTGAAAGATCTCCACTAAATACTATTTTGTTGGTGTCATTCCCCTAAATAAAAACTATTTTACCATCTTAATGGCTAATTTTTCCACAATTTTAGTTCAAACCTCTTCCTATAGTTGATTTTGTATATTATCAAATAGAAAAATATCTCGCAAATGAATAGTATGATGGATTTTTTGACCCTCGCGAAATTCATGACTCCGTCGCTGTACATTCTCTCTTATGTGGATGCCCATCGCAGGATACGATTTGAATGAATCGGATTTTTTATTTTTTAGATAGAGATATAATAAATAAAAATAGAGAGCATGGTTGAAGATGATTAATCAACCACAACCGTACGTCTTTATTTTATGAAGTTCTTTTTTTTTTCTCTCTTGTTCCGAAACTTGCGCTAAAGGGAAGAAAACAGGGTAACTTGGGCATGTGAACGTTCATTGAGGTGCGTGATTAGAGAGAGCCATGCTCTAGACGTTAGGCAACTGGACAAGAAAAAGTGATGTACTACATTGACATCAAAGCTACTTTCTCGAGATGAAAAAGAGAAGAGTGGACAAAATTTTAGCATATGCTTGGGTAATATTCTTCCATTCGTGAATTTTGAAAAGATGCTTTCCTTAACCCAAAAGAAGGGCTTTCGGTTAAGTTTGGATGACCGGAATTTTGAGTAGGAATAAAAATATGATTAATGAGAATTATATTCCTATGAATTTTCTTGAGCAAGAATATGAATATAATTATTAGTGGTGCAGAACACATGATGGTTCAATTCCATAATCAATTAGATTGGTTGACGTCTCAGAAGCCCAAAAGTTATTTAATTACTCAGATTACCCGATTTGACAAGATTCGGACAAGCTCGGAATGGGCCCAAACTTGGTGGGCTGACTTATTTTCGCGTTGCGATCAATACAAACGACATTAAGTCATGATTGATGGTATTTTTCGGCCTGACTCTTTCTTTTTAGCCGTTCAATTTGATATTTTTGCCGTTTTAGGAAAGTTTTAAATCGTTAATACTGCCTCTGTCCCCTTTTTTAGAGTTCAGTATTTTATTTTGGGATATCCCTCAATAAGTGTCCATTTTGTAAAATTAGTGGATAAAAGTTAGCGAATTTTTCATTTTGCCCCTAAAAGTAAATTTCATTTTGAAAAGTTAGTGAATAAAAATGTAATGATGATGTCTACATTGAGGATAAAGAGGGAAAGTGGAGGTAAAAGTTGATGCGAAAGGTGTAATGATGATGTCTTTTTAATAAGTTGGAGTTACGAAGCGGGACACTTAAAAAGGGACGGAGGGAGTAACTCTTAGTTGGTAATTCCTTTTTACTTGGATCTTTTTGGGAAATTCCTTTTTTTTTTTCTTTTCCGTTTGCAATTTTGGTAGTTTCCCCAATTTTCGGGATTATTTATTTTTCGATTTTATTTTTAGGGTTTCTGAGTTATGCATTATAAAAGGAATTGTAACCTAAGGTTTTATGTAACTTTTCATCGATAATATTCAAAGTTTTCTCTATTCTTTTTATAGATTCAAGAACTGTTCGTGGTTATGGGTACCTATTTCGTTTGGAATAGTAAGCTAACTATTCTCTCGTGAATTTTGCTGTGTCAATTAGGAATCAAATTCCTAGGAATTTGGAACCTGGAGTAATTTCATTATGGTGTTTGAGTTAACTTAGTAATCATATGGAGCAAACAATTAATTTGAATTTTTTTCAAAATTAATATTTTTTTTAATGATTGGGCAAGGAAACTCTTATTACCATGGGGTGACGGACGAATCAGAATCCGACTCCAACTGGGAATGTGTCATCAAGAATCAGATTCTTATTCCCATTTCTTCCAAATGTGAAAATCATGAAAGTAGGCATTGCTGTTGCTTTCAAACCACAACGTGTTCGGTTTGGGTTTTGAGGAGATTTCAAAATGTAATAAGGAGAGAGATAGAGAAAATTTATTGAAAATCGTGCACACAAACTTTGAGCACCCCAAACGAACAAACATATAAGTATGGTATCAGATTCTCATTCCTCTCTAAAATATTCCTACCATCTGAACGGAGCCTTCACTTCAAGGATTCCGGGAGTCAAACCGCATTGGAATCCCTCGCACATTCTCGTCCTATACAGCCGGAAGGGAAAAATGATCGATTCATCCTTGATGGGCTCGTGGGTCGGACTTCAACTCCTAGGCCCATGTTTGATAAATGTGTTAGGACTTGGGATAGGATTGCTAATCCTATGGCCTTCCTAACTCTTTGTTTGGTTGCAAAAAATGGGATAGGATTAACAAGAGGATGGGATTAGCAATCCCCCTTTTTCATAGGATTAGTAATACCATGGGGTACAAGGTATTATGAATCATATCCCAAGCTCTCTCCTACAAAATGACCACATTGACCATGATTTGTCAACTTAATACCAATAATATCCTCCATTACACACTTCACTTACCCATCCAAATCCCTAATACGCTACCTATATTTTTTGGACGCGGCGGCTATGTTGCCTCCATGGCATAGCAGCCCCTACCCAGCCCAGGAATGATATCGTTTTGGAATTTAAAAAAAAAAACCTCGTAACCTCTTTATTTGTGAACCTATGGAGTAAAAACATAATCATGAGAGTCTTAGAGACAAATTTTAATTATGTCTTTTTAGAATAATATGGTCAGAATAATAAGATCTTCGTACCGATTCAAACGAATTAAAAATTAGAGCAGTTAATTTTTTAACTATTTTTTTAATATATAAACAGTCTAAAAAAAATTAAGTATTCAAATTTTCAATCCATTTGAACAAATGCAAAGATCTTATTATTCTTATCGTATTATTTTAAGGGGTCATAATTAAATTTTGTCTCTAGGACTCTCATAATCATGTTTCTGCTTCACAAGATTCTAAATAAAAAGTAGATAATTAATTATGAGAACCCTAGAGATAAAAATTTATTATGACCCTTCAGAATAATATAATTAGAATAATAATATTTTTGCACCAGTTCAAATAGATTGAAAATTTGAACACTTAATTTTTTTAAACTGTTTATATATTAAGAAATATGATTAAAAATTAAGTCTTCCAATTTTTAATCCATTTGAACCGATGCGAAGATTTTATTATTCTGAAAATATTATTCTAAATAAACATAATTAAATTTTGTCTCTAGGCCTTTCATAATCATGTTTTTGTTCCATAGGATCGCAAATAAATAATTAGATTTATTTGAGAGTATAATTAATAAGATGTTATCTGTTTTGTTTTTTCGTTTTCCTCCTTTTAAGGGACATGAATAAAAAATATATGCTTGCTTTATTCCAAATATATGTCACAAGAATGCATGGATATTTGTTCAAATAAGAATCTGGAAATTGATTGGATAAAAAAATACAAATTGTCCGAAAATGATTGGAAAATACAATCCATTTTTTTCTCATGCAATTCAATAGACCATGTTTTCATCCATGGGTATAATTGGAAATGCAATTTGTAATCCTATCCCATGGTATTCCAATCAAATAAGGAATTGGGATTGGCAATCACAATCCCATGATTTAATCCTAACATAATCAAACGTCCACTTGGTATTACACTTGGTATTATTAATCCCATCTCCTTACCAATCCCATCTCCTTACTAATCCTATTTAATCCAACACACTTATCAAACATGGCCCTACTTCAGAGCCCAGCTCATCACAATCCGATTCAACCTAGTTAGGCCCGTTCCAAAACGGATTTAAGGACTTATTTTTTGTCGAATAAGAGTATCTCCAACCATTGACTTCAAATTGGACATGTCAAATTTTTTTTGAAGGCTTATGTGTCATTTTGGCATCTCCAATTTGACATCAAAGCCTTATTTCCAACCCTTATACCAATCATTTTTATTTGATATCAAGATATCCCTCTCTAACCTTTATGTCAAATGGTATTTCTCAAATTCAAACAGACAAAATTTTCAAACGGTTATATTTTTCAAAAATTGGCATGCCACTAGCTTGATGCCAAAATTGGCATGTTTGGAGCAAGCTTCAATTACACGTGTACTTGACCTAAGGAAAGGTAGTTTGATTGGAACGGAGGAAGCTGTCAAAAGTTTACGTTGAACATCCACTTCAGATTTGGCATGCTCCAGTTGGAGATGCTCTAATAAGGCATGTTCCATAAAATGATGAATAAATATTTATTTTTTAAGAAAACAATTTCAAGTTTAAAAATCATGTGCTTACGCAAATAATCTTCCTATCAATATGAGTTTTATTTAATAGATTTTATTGAGATCTTTAATACGGTGCAAAAAAAATTAATTTGAAAATGTGAAATAAACTGTTTATTTGGACTTTATGAAAAAACCCTTCTTAATAAGTACTTATTATTTTAAAAGGTTTCTGGAACATGGCCTTAATCTTTCACGGCCTTAATCTTTCACGCATTTGCACACGAATTAGGCAAATCTAAAAAAAAAAAAAATTTAAAATTATCAAATGCTGCTGGAGTAATCCATGTGGTGCTCCAAACTTTATGGGACAAGTGCTTCTAGGGTTTCATGCACTTCGTGTCGGTGATTTAGGGAACACAATAACACATTGAATTATATGAATGGATACATAAATGGTGGGTCAAAATGCTCCTGTTCTGCCGTATTTACCATCTAAATTATTTTCAAACAAAAGCTAGGGCATTACCCCATCACTCAAACAAAAGAGATAAGGAAAATGTAGGCATCTGCAAGTAGTAAGCTAACTGCTCATCTTATTCAAAATCTCGGATTACTTGGTACAAAAACTTCTACTACATCACCCCCTCATTACAAAAAGAAAAGGATTTGATTCAGTTTTTTCCCAAACAAACACACACAGAGGCGCGAATATATACAGTAGTACTGTAGTAGCATAATACCCCCTCCTCGAGAGATTTCTCGAACACATGGCAAAACAGAGAACACCTCAATCTCTCATGGGTGCAGAGCTTTCATTGGACTTTCTCTCTCTATATATTTACTAGGAAGAACCCCTCCAGATCATGGGTGGTTTATGTACACCAGAGACCACTTTAGTTTTAAAGCTCATTTTTTCAGGTCAAATCAGCCATTGATTGAGTCACTCCTCCATTGATGATCCATGGATGCCCTGCAGTTGATAAAGAATTCAAAATTATTAGAACAAATTTTGATTGTACCCACACCAGGATCCATAGATAAATGACTGTCCAGACAAAGAAAACCGATTCACCCGGTTTGGTAGCCCAGAAAATCAAGAAAAACACCACCAGATGGAAACAAAATTTTCATCTGGACAACAGTTATGTCCAACCTACTGGGTAAACACAAAACACAATTTTTGATTCAATTTTAACATTTTCCAAGGCATTTTAAACACATAGGAAACTGTGTTCTGTTGTGATCTTCCTGCCCTACTCGCAACCGCAACCCATTGGGCTGTTATTAACATTTTAGGACTTATAAAACCCGATTCGGTTATGTTTAGGGAAAATTAAAGGAGGATTACTTACTTAGAACCTGTTCAGCGGATAATCGCCGCGAAACGTCCTTACAGATCATCTTCCGCAACAGATCCTTGGCCTCCGGCGACACCGACCGGAATATCCTCGTCGGAAACCTCAGATTCCCCCGCATCACCGCCTCGAAAATTTCCACGGCGGTATCGCCGTAAAAGGGAGGAACACCGGCGAGCATCATGTACAAAATCACGCCGGCGCTCCACACGTCCACTTTCTCGTTGTACTCCCTCCCCGACAACACCTCCGGCGCAACATAGTACGGCGTCCCCACTACCCCGCTCATCGTCTCGCTGCCGAACCACTCCGCCGACCCGAAATCCGCCAGTTTCACCTTGTTGTACCTATAGATGCAACCAAATCAAGGGTTAGATAAGAGAGAGAAAATCCATAATGGGATACAAGGAGGAAAGCTCTCTAATATCCTTCTTAAAAATGATTTCAAAAAATAGAAAGCAAGAGACCAACACAGAGAGCAATTTTGTTCTCCATAGTGTGTTGCAGATTCTAATTCAGTAATCAGAACTGCTTATTTTGTATGAATTGATTCAGTAAGAGACCATGCAAAAATTCATCTCAATCAAATGCCGAAAAGTACTCGTTTAGAAACCCCAAATTTGTCCCATCAAGCATTTAACCACAACCAATTGAGTAAGTTTTTACGGAATCAAATCCTCTGTAACTCCCACACAATCTAACAGCCAAAATACCCTTGAATCCACCGCATTACCTAGAATCGAAGAGTACGTTATCCGGCTTGATATCTCTGTGAGCGACGCCCACGCGGTGACAGTACGCGACGGCCGAGACGAGCTGCTGAAAGATCGACGCCGCGTCGGGCTCGGAGAACTTCCCGCCGGCGGCGAGACGGGTGTAGAGGTCGGGCGAGTCGCAGAGGTCGGTGATGATGTGGAGGTAGTCCTCGTCCTCGTACACCTTGTGGATCTGGAGGACGTTGGGGTGCCCGCTGAGGAGGGTGAGGATCTTGGGCTCCTTGTCGAGGCAGTCGCGGTCGGTGGGGTCGTCGGAGAGGAGGCGCTTGTCGATGGACTTGCAGGCGAAGGGGGAGCCCGAGGCGGTGGAGAGGCAGCGGTAGACGACGCCGAATCTCCCGCGGCCGAGTTCTTCGCAGAGTTGGTAGTCGCGATTTAGTCCTTCACACATAGTAATTTGTTTGATTTTGGCTTTCTGTGGGGGTTGAAACAGAGAGGGAGGGGAGGTTTTATAAACAGAGAGGGAAGCCGGAAGCATACTGAGGGAATATTCGGAATCAATTTTTGGAGGAGAGAGAAAATTTTGGAGGAGAGAGAGAGAGTCCACGTTTGGTGGGGATTGCAACGTGGAGTCTGGGAGACGAAGGGCGAATCATTCGATTCGACAAAATAAAATAAAAAAACCCTATAAATAAAGTGGAGGGGGCAAAAATAAAGTTTTTTTTTAAAAAAAATAAAAAGTTGTTTGGTTTCGAAAAAATAAAGTTTTTTTTTCAATAGGCAAGGCAAAAATAAAGTTGAGGGGGCAAATATCTGGGGCTCGTCTCGACTGATGACAGCATGCTGTCTGTGATGCTGTGTTGTCGTCAGTTGTGACGAGCTTTCGGTATTTGTTCAATCAGATTTCTTTGTTGTTTTTTTTGTTTATTTTTCACCCAAGGTTTTCAGAAGAAGCATCTCTCTGAGCATTGGTTTAATTTTTTTTTTTCCCTAAAAAATTTAGGCCATGTTTGTTTAGCACATTTGGGTATTTTAGTTTTGGTAGTGAGTGGAGAGAGAAATAGGGTAATGATTGGAGAGATAGGTAATGAGTGGAGAGAGATAGAGAGAGAAATGAAATTAATAATTGTAGAAATAGGGTAATGATTGAAAAAAGATATAGGGTAATGATTAGAAAACAAAGTTAAAAAAAACTAAGTAAGCTAACCAAACATAGCCTTAATCTTTTATCTCTCTCCTTATTATCCCAAAAAAAACCTTCATTAAGATCTTTACCAAACAACCACCGCATCTCTTTAAAACAACGGGTGCTATTTGGGATAAATTATCCAGGGTCATGGTGCTTGACTTCCTTCACCACCACACACTCATACTAAATCGGAAAATGATCTCGAGCTGTAGCTCAAGCGATTGTGAGTGAGCATTAAGGTGACACATAATTATATTGAGTCAAACGATGACCCTGATTTGTAACTCGAGCAATCGTGAATTAGAGGAGAAAATAAATCTTCAATGAGACTATGATTTATAGTACGTGCTGTGTTTTTTATCCATCTGGAATTAGAATTGTCTTCTGATAATGTACTTTGCGTACGCCAAGAGTGTTTCCCAACGCTGTTATTTCGCTCCGCTTCCCTTAGCTTTTTGGGTGTTCTATTCTTATTCAATTTTTTGAACAATATACATTGTCACAAGATTTATATTGTATATATTTAAACAATATACACTAACAGATATAGGCAATTGAAATAAAACCGTAATTGACAATTAAAAAGGAACGGAGGTAGTATCATACTTATTAGTTTATACTCCTGTTAATTGTATTAATTCATTTTGTGGCTTTATATACTCGCATAAATATGTGTATTACTATCAGTAAGGGTTTTCTGATTAAATATGGGGTTTTGAACTTACATTTTCGGAGCACTGTCAATTGATAGTTGTCTAATCTACTTTTAGGGGTCGTTGGATGCCGATATGCAAAGGGGTATTAGTTTCACCCTTTCCTAAGATCGTGGGCCTATGATTAATTCTTGATTTGGAAACCTATTTTGTTATAGGTATTAGTTTTTTTCTGGATTCTTTTGTACCCCTAATAGAGATTATTTATGGGGAGGTTTTGAGATGGTATTAAATAATTACCACTCTCTCTTTCATTTTAATTACAAAACAATTTTATCCCCCATTTTATTCATCATCTAAATTAAGTACTATTTAATCCTCTTTCTCTAATACTTCATCCAAAATCCTCCCGTCACATCAATGTGAGTCCATCATTCTTACATAATACCCTCTACTATTTTGTCTCGTCTCATAACTAATATCTACAATTCTTATCCCGCATCCAAACAGGCCCGTAAAGAGATAGCCCAAAGAGGGTACCGGCCACTAAGTGGCATATGAGAGACAAATCTAAAAGGTATCAACCACCACACCAATTACTTGTGCCCTTAACAAGAATTGAACATTTATCTTCCATGTGAAAGAGGTGATAAAGTGCCAATGTTCTGCAATCCGGTTGACGACTTTTTCCGAGCTCATAAACTACAACTTTAGACTGATCAAAAAAAAAAAAACTACAACTTTAGGTTTAATTGAACTTTAAGAATATCGCCCAAGGGAGGATTATCCAGCTCCGTATTTAGGTATATTTGTTTTATCCCCTTGTTTTATTTATATTTGTTTTATTTTGCCTGAAAAACAGAACTGTTGAAAGCGCACCGAGCAATACGGGGCAGGACTCGGGGGGGCTGCTCTCCCCCTTGGGGAGAGCAGCGTGCTGCTGCCCCCTTTTGGGGTCCATCCCGGTCTCGCTCCGATGATCCGAATCGTTCACTTTGTAGAGCTCGTCGAGTAGAACAACTATGCAAAAAATCAACTTAATTGGATATCATTAAGTGCCTGATCGGATCATCGGAGCGAGACCGGGATGTGCCCCAAAAAGGGGCAGCAGCACGCTGCTCTCCCCAAGGGGGAGAGCAGCCCCCCCGAGTCCGAGCAATACAGATGTCACCCTCGTATAGTTACAGTAGCCTCTATTATCAACCACTAGCATACTATATAGCATGCATGATGACGTGTGGTTAAGAACAAACATTCTCCTGATATAATAAAACATGTATTTTCGTTTGACAAAAAAAAAGGATATAATAAAGCCTATTTTGGCTAAATAATCTATTTGAATTTTTTTTATTTAATTTTTTTCTCATATTTATTAGTTTCTTATCAAATTTTTTTTGAGAATTATTACTTCGTTATAATAAGAGAAATCTTAAATAAAAAAAAAGATATGATCAAAGCTCAAATTTTTTGAATAAAAATAGAAATAAGCCAATAATACAGATGTCATCCTCATGTTACAGTGTCTGCTTTCAACTAATAGCATACTGGCATGCACGATGACGTGTGGTAATTAAGAACAAATATTTTATTCTGATATACCTGATGATTTTTATTCATGGCAGGGATTACTTGGCAGTCACATTTGGGAATCTTGACTTGGGGCTTAACTAGTGTGTATACTTCTGCATGTGACGTAATTCGTTACACAGTGTAATCCGGAACCGGCGACCCTTCTGCATTGCGGGGTTATAGTAATCGAACCGTTGAAAAGTGTTTCGAAGGAACCAAATCTGTTCAAAAGTACTAGTATCATGTACTTTCTTTGTTCTAATTTATTTGTCTCAGTTCTATTCTAATTTGATAAAAAAATTTAAATTGATAATGAATTTTATATCCAATATGGATTTTATTTGATAGATCTCGATTTGTTTTATAATACCATGTTTTCAAAATCACTTAAAACATTATAAATTACAAGATATAATCAATTGAAATGTAACATGAACTTTCAAAAGTGACAATTAAATTGAGACGGAGGGAGTGTAATAGATAAGTATTTTACGTCTAGGATATATATATGGAGTATATGTTTCTTCCGTGTAAGATGGTTTTTGATATCTTGACCATGGATAATAGAGATGGACGACTTGGTCTATCGAATTGCGCATTGGTCTATCGAATTGCGCATTAGGATTGAGTATGGTTTGGATTGGTTCGGTTTCATAATAAATTCAGAACCAAACAAATACTTACGGATTATGAATTTGGAGAACCAAACCAACCCACAAAAGGTATTGAATCAAATCAATCCAAACCATTAAAATAAGGTTCGACTTCAGTTTTAAACCACGGTTTCCACGTATAGAAATTTAGGCCCTGTTTAATAACAGTGATAGTTGGGTAGGATTCATAAAGAAATGGGATAATGAGAAGGGATTAGTAATGAGTATGTTTGTTTGAGATGAGATTAGATGATGAGAGTATTAATATCATGTTTGTTTGAGATGTGATTAGATGATGAGATTAGATTGATAGAAGGAATTGGTAATGAGAAGAGATTGGTAATGAAAATTGGTTAGGTTTGGACTATTAATACCATCTCTCCCACGGTATTCTCAATACCCCCAAATCCCCGACTTGCTAGTCCTTTGGATTCATAGTCCAAACTCATTTTGGGTTACCAAACGAAATATTGGTAGTCCAATCCTAAGGGCTAAGAGGGTTAACTAATTAGTTTTTATAGTGAAAGAATTATAGGATTAGGAATTGGTTTTCGTGTATAGAAATTTAAGAATTGGGTCGTGGAAGTTGACTGATCTAGTGATTTCATGTTCTTTTTGTGTATAATAAATTAATAATCATAGGAAATTAAATATTGCAGTGAATTTAATAGGATCAATAAAATTAGGAAAGTAGTTAACTAGGCTCCCATATTTATTTGGTGAATTATAATTAAATTATATATGTAGATGTATGTATTATACAGTTTAGATCAGTTTGAAACCATAACCGTATACGTGAATCCACAAATCAAACCATATAACGCAATTTCTAATTTTTTTAAATCATGGCCAAATCATACTACTAAAAAACTGAACCAAATCTCTTGATTGGATTGGTTTGAATTGGATTGTGGTATGAAGGATTTTTTGATCACCCCTATTGTGCACTACACTCATGTAGTGTCCTCATCCATGTACTACATGAGTGTAGTGCGGAAAAGAGCTTGCTCCATACGCGCATTTTCGAACACGTTATTCGAACATATCACCCAACAATGAGAGGTTTCACATGCAACATGTTTTTACCATAAGAGTTGTTCATTTTGTAGCTTTACATGTTTAAATCATTCATGCCAAACATCAGATTGATCAAATATCAATAAGTGTTTTATTCAAATCAATTGAATAACCTGAAGAATTTAAACAATCCGTTATCTCAAAAAAAAAATGTAAAATTTATTAAAGATTGCTACTATTGTCTGACAATTTAATTGATGTTCAGCCTCGAAAATGTTCGTGCCAAGACCTTCAAAATCAACAATTTTGATTGTCAAAATGTGTAGTAAAATCCACCCTATTTAATGGTTTGTCTGAGAGGTGTGTAGGTAGAATTATTCATCTTGATTTCATTCTTATTTGCGTATAAAATTCCTGTTTAGTTTGGATTTTGAAGAAAGTTTTTGAAAGTAACGAGTGAAAAGAAATAGATTAAAAAAATATTAGCGATAGTGCTCAAATCGAACAAGGTGAGAGAGAGAGTGAGAGTCCAAGTTTGTTTTTGGTCCTTGGGGTTTGATAAAGAAAACAAATGGGGCAAATCCTTGGTGGCTCGTCACGACTGACGCACGTGTTTTTTTGTTTTTGTTTTTGCTAGGCTTTAATATAATGGAGTATGAGGTATATTGCAGTGGAAGAATTCAAATTTTCTACATACAAAGTTGAATAATTTTTTTATTAATACTCTAATTATAGACTTGACAGAGAAGAAATAATCTTTTACTCAGTAAAATTGGATTTAATTAAGTTTCCTTGAGTTGAGGAAAATTTTACTCAGTAAAATTGGATTTGATTATAGACTTGACCAAATCTCAAGTCTTTATTAGTTCTTGAGTAAAAAAAAAAAAATTATAGAAATTAGAATGAGGGGGTGGATATGCTCTCTCTCTCTCTCTCTCTCTCTCTCTCTCTCTCTCTCTCTCTCTCATCCGGGGTGGATATACTCTCTGGTTTACGTTTTTTAGCTATTGGGTTCGTTTGGTTTTAGGACTAAAGACGGCGGCATTAGGATTGGAGGAAAACACAAGGGCCCCGCATGTTTTTAATTATTTTTTAGTCCATGTTTGTTACATTTGGAATTATAACTATTGGACTTGATGATATGGGATTATTTGTTCATTTGTGTTTCGCTAAGGGTTTTAAAAATAAATAGTACTTATTTATAATTTTCAAGCTTAAAAATAATGCATTTATTGAAATAATTTTTTGTTCAAAATGAATCTTATTTTATAGATTTCGATAAGATTTTTTGAACAGTGCAAAAAAATTGAAAAATTATTTTCATAAATACATAAATTTTTTTAGTTTAAAAATTATAAATAAGGGGAAATTACAGATACCCCCCTTGAACTACCACCCGGCAACACATTGCCCCCTTTAACTACAAAAACCAACACTTAACCCCCTCCAACTTCCATTTGCTGATAATGTGAGGATTCCCGTTAACTGAAGTCATAAATTTACCTTTTTACCCCTTTTCTTTTGCACTAAAATCCTCAGCTTTTCCCTTTCTCATCTCGGGGCCCAAACCCAATGGGAAGAGAGAGAGAGAGAGAGAGAGAGAGAGAAAGAGGGGGGGGGGGGGGGGGGGGACGGTGAGTACGAGAGAGAGAGAGAGAGAGACAGGGGACGGCGAGACCAACCACCACCACCGGCGACCTCTGTCGCCATCAACACCACCGCCGACCTCCGTCGCCATCAGCTCCTCCCCCGTACCGACGGTGACCACAACCAGCTGCAATTTTCGCCTCTGCGACTACCGACGTCTATACACCCGTACACTCTCTCTCTCTCTCTCTCTCTCTCTCTCTCTCTCTCTCTCTCTCCCTCTCCCTCTCTCTCTGCTAATCAGCCATAGCCCTAGAATTTTTTTAATTTTTTTCTTGGGTTATGGCAGAACTGAAATCGGGGATTTCACTCTAATTAGGGTTATGTTTCCTTGCCTGTATTTGAAGTAAGATGTGGGATTATTGTGGTAACTTAATGCAATTTTGATTTTAGAGAGACCCATGAGGATCTTCTTTTAGTACATAGACATAGAGATGTATGCAAACATGTAGTAATTGTGAGTGTGCTTGGTCGGGAGAGAGGAAGGAGAGATTATTGCGGAGATTTGGAGCGGAGGCGGCCCAGTCGCCGTTGATATCAAGCTTCGACAGGCTGTCCGCGGGCGATTCAACTGTGGACGCCATTCGGTTAACGCAAATCTAACACTGGACTGGACGTGGGTATTTGGGTTGTTTTGAGGAAGTGCCAGCGGAGGCAGAGTTTTACAAAAACAAGAGAGAGAGAGAGAGAGAGAGAGAGAGAGAGAGAGAGAGAGAGTTGCAGTTCAGGAAGGAGATATATATATATATATATATCGATATAAAAAGGGAGCTGAGACATGGATAGGGCAAATTAGTCCAGCACCTTATTTCCGTACAAATCTTTAACAGATTGCAAACGGAGTCAGTCGCGTTATCAGCAAATGGTAGTTGGAGGGGGTTAAGTGTTGGTTTTTGTAGTTAAAGGGGGCAATGTGTGGCCGGGTGGTAGTTCAAGGGGGGTATCTGTAATTTCTCCTATAAATAAGTACTTATTTTTTAAGAACTCTTAGCGAAACATGGCAAATATCCTATGTGGGGGATTAACTAATACCTGAGGGAAGAGTAGAGTGGTACTACTATAAGTTAGTCCGATTTCTCCGTATTATCTCTTTCCTCAACTCAAAAATAATCTCATTATCTTTATGCCCCTTTTATCTTACTATAACCAAATACAGCACAACTAATTCCAATGTTCATATAATCCCATTATTATCTCGTGGGCTCCATTTATATCCTCTATCCCATTATTTAATCTCATGTTTATCTAATCATTTACTATAAATTTAATCCGACAATTGAACCTGCCCATTGTATTTTATTGATTTATTCGGTTCTTACATCAGTAATTACATGCCAAGAGGTTTCCTTTTTTACTTCTGAACAAAATGAATGAGCTAGAATTCTTGACCAGCAAGGTTTCCTTTTCATAGTTAATTTTAAAAAAATCTGAAAAATCAGCAGTCATGTTATGCATCTGTAATATTCAAATCCCAGGTTTTTATTTTACATTATAATTAAGAACAGTACTGCCAAGTCAAGCTAGAATTAATACCATCATTTTTATATTATCAATAATTAATCTTTGTGGTACAAGCTTAACATGTCAATTAGGATAAGCTGATACTGTAGTCAAAAAATATTTATTTAATGAAAAAAATGGCGTCATCATGTTGACTAGGTAGGAAACATACCCTTAGGGCTTAAGTTTATTTAATTTTTTTCAAAAGCACTCAAAACTCGTAGAGAAGATAACATGTGTACTCACCACCATGCCATGTTATTGATTGACAGGTTAGGTGTTACAATCGATCATTAGTTTATGTAGCTAGGACCGTTAATTGAGAGCATCTCCAAGATTTGTTTCGTATTAAGATATATCGAGTAGTATTTTTGAAAGCTGATGTGACAGTTTGACACCTATAACATTTTTTTCTCTGATACGACTAAGTGTGGCTCCCATACGAGCCAAGAGAAAGCTTTCGAGTCCTTTACAAGAGCGTAAGAGGATATGCCACCATCAAGGTCAAAAGTCTTGTAACAAGGTCAAGAGAATCGTAGGTTTGGATTTCGAATTTGGCAGAAAATTGCTCTAGGAGCATAATGTTGTTTCCTTGCTCTTTATTAGTTTTGTAAAAATTTCAAGATTAATGATTTTTTTTTTTGCCGTTCAATAAAGAAAGGTCAAAAGTCAAAATATTATCTCTCTGTTTTTTGTCTTCAGTGAACTTTATTTCAAATTTCATCTCAATTCTTCATATTTTTCGATTTCTCCCTATTGGAGTACTAATCAAACAAATCCAAACAAATTACTCAAACGGTTAAAAACTAACAAAATTCCAAAAGTACGAAGAAGTGAAATGAGATTAATTTCAACAAGTTAAGCTAAACAACCGTCAGACTAACTGACCAACTGAACTAGCTCAGTTAGCTTCCTCACCCGTGGTGTATTACGCGAGAAAATATGAAATGAGACAGAAATGTCACTCCACACTCTCCAAAGGATGCCTCAATTATGTGTCCCACATGCTGTCTCTAATGGAGTACTATAACTTTTCCTCCCTATAAGGTGGAGGCTTAGGTGGCCCATCCCATCCAATTAATAAAGTTCATTGCTTTTGGTCTTCATTTCATTGTTTGTACCGATAAGGACACAGTGTCGGGTGGCTTTTGTCGATGTGCCTTTGATCTTTTTAATCTTCGTAATTCTTTATAAAGATTAATAAATTCTTCTTGCTTAGAAAAAGAAAAAAAAAAGTCTAGCTGGTAGTAAAAGTCTGTAACAAGGACAAGAGAATCATAGATTTGGATCTCGGATTGGACAAAAGATTGCTCTAAAAGCATATAATGTTGTTTTATTACTCCTATTAATCTTGTAATAATTTCAAGATTAATAAAAAAAAATTTGCCGTTCAATAAAAAAAGGTCAAAAGTCAGAATATTATCTGTTTTTGTTTTTTATTTTTAGTGAACTTTGATTAAAAATTTCAACATAATTCTTCATATTTTTCGATTTCTCCTGACGGGAGAACTAGTCAAACAAGTCCAAACTAATTACTCAAAACTGTCAAAAACTAACAAAATTCGAAAAGGGCTTTTTGTACAAATGGTCCCCAAAGTATATCCGAAATGTCAATTTGGTCCCCAACATACAAATCGCGTCTATTGCATCTCCAATGTTTACAATGTGCGTTTAAATGGTCACTTGAGCTAACTCCGTTACCTATTGTTGTCAAAGGCGGGGGTATTTGTGGAATTTCCTCTTTAAACACTCATCACCCCCACAAAACTTCATCTTCAACCTCAAAACCCTAACCCTAAACCACCCCCAACCCCCCCTCCTCTAACCACCTTGACCACCCACACCAAATAACCATTAGTACTGCAAGTAAACACTCCATGATGACCCATGCTTCAATGGCAGTAAATCTATTTGGAGGACTCATTATAGTACTACCAAAAACAAGAATCTTGAGAAAAAATTATAAAACCCATGAAACTCCCTTGTTCCGATCAGATTGAAGAGCAATGTTTAACAAGCAACAGTTTTCTTTCTCTCTCTTTCCTCTCCGACTTTCCTTTCTTCTCTCTCTTCCCACCCCCATCCTGCGAATGCTTCTTCCTTATCCCACCCCTCGACAACACTGGTTCACCGTTCTCCGACTCAAACACCATTGCCATCATCGTCGAATCCAAATTGGGAGTACCTTCCTCGTACGTCCGCCGTCAAGTTCATCTTAATCAACCTCTTTCGGGGCTTCAATTTTGACTAGGGTTCCTAGTAGACAGGCATCGGCAACCGCTCCTCTCGATGCCAATCGTCTTCTTCTTCATCTTCATCGATGAGGTTTCAATCGTCGCCTACTTGTTGGGGTTCTGGATGGGACTGGACGTCGTCGTCGAGATTAATCCATCAACGGCTCACCATTTTCGTCGACGTACCTGAAGATTATACCAAGTCGGTTCAGTGTAAGAAACCAACCCTAACCCAGAGAGAGAGAAGGAAGATTCGTTTTTTTTTATCGACAAAGATCAGTTGGTGCTTGTTGTTGGATCTGTGTATGGTTGCGGTGACGACAACGAAGATAATTGTTGTTCCAATAATGAACTATTGAAAGATTGTGAAATTTTTGAAAACTTGAATCCGGTTTGATGATGATCACATTTCGGTTGTGTTCTTTTTTTACAATATGTACAGTAGTTTTTTCTTTCTCTTTTTTTTTTTTTTTTGAACTTTTGTACAGAAGTTAACAGCACACTGAAATTTGAAGTTTTTTTTTTTTAAAATTTGCACCACTGTATTGAAGGGGAAAGTGGAGAATTTGGGAGGTTTGACTATAATACACCTATCTTTGACGGGAATAGGTAACGGAATTAGCTCAGGAGACCATTTAAACGCGCATCATAAACGTTGGGAATGCAATAGACGCGATTTATACATTGAAGACCAAATCGACATTTCAAAAATACTTTAGAGACCATCTGTACAAAAAAAAAAAGCCATTCCAAAAGTATGAAGAAGTAAAACGAGATTAATCTGAACAAGTCACTTAGGCCAAACAACCGTCAGACTGACCAACTGAACTAGCTCAGTTAACTTCCACACGCGTGGAGTATTACGCAAGAAAATATGAACAGAGACACAAAATGTCACTCCACACTCTCAAAAGGATGCCTCAATTACGTGTCCCACATGCTGTCTCTAATGGAGTACTATGTAAATTTTTGGGAAAATTACGGGTCAGAGGCGTTGACCGGGTTTATTTCCAAAATCATGGTCTGGAGTCTTCAATTTACCACTTGCATGACAGGAGGAAAAATATTGACAAATACATGGTGTGCCCACTTGAAATGTCTATTTGACCCTCTTTGACATCAGAAATCGTCGAACTCTATTTGACTTGGTCTATTTGAATAAATGTAATGGTCTTTTGAAATATTTCATAAAGTCTTTTAATTGGAGATTGGTGGTTTTTTCCCAAACCCCTGTTCGTTGAAGATTCGGAAGCTGACATTCGTCGAACTCTATTTGACTTGGTCTTTAAATAAAGTGTAATGGTCTTTTTCAATATAAGATAAAGTTTGTTTCATTTTAATCCTTTTTTCCTGTACAAAAGAAAAAAAGTTCATTCCAAAAGTATGAAGATATTTACTGAACAAGATATCACTTGAACTTTATTACCAAAAGTAATGGTCTATTCCAATATAATAAAAAGTCTTTTTCATGAATTGACTTTCCTTTTTGGCTTCGTAAAGGTTGAGTAATCAGATTTATCGAAGACCAAATGACTTGGTCTTTTTCAATTTAGGATGGTCATTTTAATATAAAAAAATTTTAATATTTTGACGTGCTAATTATTGAAGAAGAAGGTAATGGTGTTAATTAATTAGGCCATTTTATACAACGGTCAAGACTCCAACTACTGTTTCATCAGTGTTATGGTTACCATGTTTTGGTAATTAAAACAGATGATACCATGTATTGGTAGTTTCAGAACTGTAGACCATGAAAGTGGTAAATATTGCTTCCGTCCTCCACTGTCCGGTAATTTTCCCTAAATTTTTTCCTCCCCATAAGGTGGAGGCTTGGTGGCCCGTCCCATCCAATTAATAAAGTTCATTGTACTGAGATAAGGACACAGTCTCGATCTTCCCATTGTTATGAACAGTTGTTGATCTGATCAATGCCTGCTTTGTACCTAACACTGTTAATTTGCTCAATTATTGTCCCTTTTTAATAAGTGGTATTTTGAAATTATGAGCATGCAAGGTGGCCGGCAATGGTGCTTGAGAACCCCACCGGCCCACCTCTTTTTCTTCCATGATAGGACTATTTCGTTTAATTAATTTTCTCCTTCCAAATGGGTACGTGTATGTAATGTAGGCATATATACTCACTCTTTATCCCGTAATATTTGTCTGGTCTGCAAAATGAATATGTAAAAATCATACAATTTTTGAAAGAAAAATTCAAATTTTTTTCAACAATTCATTAGATACAGATAAGTTCTTGTAATTTAATTATGAAGAAAATTTGAATTTTCAATTGAAAAAATGAATTGTTTTTTAGTCCTCGTTTTGCGGATCAGACAAATATTTTGAGACGGAGGTAAGGTTCGGTAACTATCGGGGTACAAGCCAAATCTAAACCATAAATTAGTATAATTGAAACTTTGGATCATTTGCTCAGTGACTCTTATTGATAAGAGGCAAATTTATGAATGATCTAGAATTGGACTGTCTCGTATACTCCAAGGTCTGGAGAAAATCTAATTCTTAGTTTTATGTATGTATGCCAATATGACAAAACTCGCCCATGGACTCCAGATGTTTTTTATTTCAAATTTAGGTATGTGAATCAGACCCAAAGTACTAGATTTTAGAAAAAAATCCAAAGTCTTAAAAGAAAAGGCAAATATTGCGGTTACTTTGCAATTCCTCCATATAACTACAAAACAAAAAAGAGCTCCTTTTAAAAAGCATATATAAAAGGCGTCTAAAGTGTCATTTCATGATTAGTTTGAGTACAGCTCCGGACGATTCAAGGACAATACTCCAACCATTTTCAGGCCATTTTAGATAGGAAATTCAAAAAGATAAAGTTTAACATAGTACCATTCATCATAAGTGGAGTTTCTGTACGGAATAATTAAATACGAAAAAAATAAAGTAAGAACAGGTGGCCTGTTTTTTTTTTTGGATCATTAACAGGTGGCTTGTTTAGCTGGCTTGTTTTATTTTAGTAATTAAAAGTATTTTTTATTTGGCTAATTTTTGATCAGCCAGCTGTGTGCTGTTTAGCATTTTTTTTTTTTTTTAACATGGTGTTTTTGTTTGATTATGAAACAGTATCAAAAAGTCTGCGCACACAATTTAAAACACAACTCTAGACATCTTTGAAACTGTTCAATGCATGTAGACTCATGTGCATTAGACGATCACATAAATAGATTTGGAATTGTGTGTATACTAGTTAACATTGCTCAAAATTATTTAACCAAAAAAAAAACTGAACCGAGGGAAAAAAAAAAAAACAATGAGCTGGCAAGAGGAACGAAGAGAAGAATTAACAAGCAATTAAGCATGAATTGAGATTTTGGAGACAGAGCATTGGTACGTATACAACTTTAAAACACAACTCCGAACACAGTTATATGTATCCGAAGTTATGTTTTAAATTTCTTTCATCCACGTTATATACTCCATCTGTTCCATTCATATTTCTTGCAAGGAAAACTATATCCTGAGCATTGTAGACTTAGCCGGAGACCCATAAATAAGTTCAGCATAGTTCATCTCGTAGCCTTCGAGGACAAGGTCATTCTTGCACACCGAAAATTAGCTTGATTCAACATCAAACGGTTTAAATTTTAAAGATTATTTGTGTTGTCCATTTTTTATTTGATTTCTCTTCTTTTGTTTCCATGGGTTTCATATGCGCGAGAGGTTACATTTTAGTGGAGATGCAATTCCTACTTGGTAACATGGTTCAGAATCTTTTTTTTTTTTATCGGCAAAAATTGTATATAGATAAATTCGAAGAAGGGTACATCGAGAAAAGGAGAAAAGAGACAAAACAAAACCATGGCCCAAAATTAAAAGGAGTCCAACAAGGAGAAAATGCGGTAAGCAGACATGCTCATATTCTCGTTTGGTCTTTCAAGAGGTTAATTTTGGTGCCGCCATGCAACCTAAGGTTACGGTTGGTGAGATCAGGTCCGAATTTTCCAAAAAGCAAAGAAAGAGGCCATTTCGTTGTAACTCAGGTCATACCGTCACCTATGAGGCAAATTGCACTTTTTTTGATTGAACGGCGAATTTTTTATTTTTTTTAAATCTTTGAATAAAGATTACAAAAACTAAAGGGAAGAAGGATAAACGGCATCTCAAACTGAAGCAGATATTCCAAACTAAGTTGGCACATAAGCTCCCGAACAATCATATGCATGAACAAAAAATGTTTGAATTTATGGTCAATTAGCTAGACATCAACTCTTGAGCTAGAAAATGTTGAAACTAAATGGATGATAATTATCGCATGGGAGAATAAATATGACAAAGCACACTAATCAATGAAAATTGATGGCAGTTTTATCCTTCACAGCAGTTCCAAAAAAAACTGGCACCAAGCTATATATCTTGTCAAGCCAAGTTGCGAATGTTATGTCAAATTTGGTACCGCTCCTTTAACCTCTAGGATCTATTGATTCATTCTTTGCTTTGTTCTAGGGAGATGATCCTCTCTCCGGCTCCTGGAAATGGAGTGGACCGTCCAGTTAGCTCATTTGTGGGTACATTCCGGATCTATTTTGATGATTCAATTAACTGTTCACAACTAAGAGTTTGTTGATATTGTCAATCACGTCAAAAATTAGGTTAATCAGGCACCGTGTTGACCAAAGTACGCAGGAGTTATGGGACTGTAGTGGAAAATTATCTAGTGGGCTGCAGTGTTGGATATGGAGTCATACAGACTAGTAATTTAATGACATAACTTATATACGCCAGCTGTAGCTCTAGTTTTCTGTCTCATGATGTCAGGCGATCCCACGGCTAATAGGCTGTCGTGGCCTCTAATTTTATTTGCATGGCCAAACAGGAGGATCCTTAACTGAATTAAGGAGCCGAATCCAGTAAACTACTGCAAACGAGGATAACGGAATCATGATTAAAACATTTCCAACATAATCAAAAAAATTTATTATGTTTCCAACATAATCAAAAAATTTATTATGTTTCTTCATATTTCTATTCGGTTTTCAATACGCTTAGGTTCACGATATTTTCGACAACTCAAAATACCGTTTTGATGATGTCAGGATATTCTTTCTTTCATTGAAATCCTACCTAATTTTCATCTTTTCAGCATATGTGATGTTGATGTGGGGCCAT
The DNA here is from genome assembly GCA_014282245.1 of Rhododendron simsii. Taxonomy (NCBI): domain Eukaryota; kingdom Viridiplantae; phylum Streptophyta; class Magnoliopsida; order Ericales; family Ericaceae; genus Rhododendron; species Rhododendron simsii. The sequence continues at coordinate 28,811,684 of CM024957.1, read as the reverse complement.
ACATATTGTCTTAGGGCCCACATTTTTTTTTACGGGCATCCTAATTTACGGGCATCCTAATGTCCGAATTAAGTGTGGTGGGGAATGAGACTGTGACACCACCTGGCATTGAATAATTCTTCAACTGCCTAGTGGTAGATAACACTTTCCATCACGTAATATCAGAATTCTCATCCAAATTGTTACCTTAATTTTGGGTTTATAAGAACAGTGGGCCATACATGTCCTACCTTGATTAGTATATCAAAAATTAATAAACTAGTTTTGAGATTGGAGAAACCACGTAAAATAGCTTGAACATACTTATTTCAAATGATTGATTATCACATTTTCATTTTTCTTTACGGGAATTGATTTATTGGGCCTACATTATTGTCTTAGGGCCATACATCTCTTTTTTTACGTTTTTGGCAAAAGTCACTAAAATGTCCGAATTAAGTGTGGTGGGAAATGAGACTGTGACACCACCTGGCATTGAATAATTCTTCAACTGCCTAGTGGTAGATAACACTTTCCATCACGTAATATCAGAAATCTCATCCAAATTGTTTCATTAATTTTGGGTTTATAAGAACAGTGGGCCATACATGTCCTACCTTGATTAGTATATCAAAAATTAATAAACTAGTTTTGAGATTGGAGAAACCATGCACATAAAATAGCTTGAACATACTTATTTCAAATGATTGATTATCACATTTTCATTTTCCTTTACGGGAATTGATATTCACATTCTCTTTTTTGTTATTCATACTCCATTTTTTTGTTTTTTAGCAATCACTAAAAAACAAAAACAAAAAAGAGTGGATGGCAAAAAAAAAAAAAGAAGTGTGAATATCAATTTCCTTTACTATTTGCATTCATTTTTCTGTCATCATTTATGTAAATTTATAAGAATGTCCTTCAATATACGAATCCATCAAAAATCTCTCAAACCCCAAATCCTATTTGCACCAATATACATATTTAACCTAATCTCATAATACCCTCATCCTAAACCAAACCCTAAATTTGTATTTGAGCTTGTCCAATATTAGAGTGTTTCATACCAAATAAATTAGCTTTCACTTAAAATTTTTATTCAAATTTGAGTAGAATTATATAGTCTGGGTGAGAGATGCTCTTACTTGAGAAAACAGCAAAATTTGTACTGTCTTAATATCCTTTCATTTTCTCAACACTGCATTATTTAACAAATCAAATCCTTCATAATCCAAATGGATGGCTCCTTTAAAACTACATATGCAGGTACACAGGGTGAGAGGCAGAGACGGTGAAGGCGGTGACTAATGAAAGGGATCGTAAATAAATATAAGAAAGGATTAAGTTTAGGATCAGGTTGAAGATAAGATTTTCGAATAGATTTAGAAATAGGCGTCGGGTGTGAGAGAAATTGGGACCTTCAGAAAAATTTCTTGGGTTCAAACAGAATCACTCTTAATTTTATACAAGAACAAATGAAAGGACAATGGTATAATTTTACATGAATACACATGCACACACAAAAATCCAAATAGTGAAAAAGAAGGCGAAAATTATTTAGGAAAATGAGATCCGTACTAAACTTTATTATGAATAAAATCTAAAAAAAAATTGTCTTTAATTACACACAAGATAATTTTAAAATAGACAAGAAGACACATATTAGGGTGCAATAAAAAGAAAGTAGGGTGCAACAATTGCTTTGGTTGTTTTATTGTCTTTTGGTAGATTGATGTCTTAGTCCTCTTGGAGGTTTGGCTTCAATTTCCTGTCCTTTCTCTGACGGCTAATCCATGGCTTGCCAACAATAAATTTGATTAGGCCAGGGATCAATAATTGCCCTTCTGATGCTGATAGGATTCTTCATAGCTCAAGTTATGTTGACAGCTAGGAATCCTTAATGGGCAAGGTTCTAATGTCACATGGATTCTTTCATTGTACTGTGGGTGGTCAGCCGACAAGTGGTATTCCGACAATCTCCGGCGAAGAAGCGGCGAACTGACATTTCGGAAAGTTTCGACGGCATCCTATTCATTGCGTAAAGCAACCTGGATTACAAATCTGTATAATAACTTGGATCTCGATATCCATACGTTGTTGGTGAGTGGAGGTTAGAGTAAAATCTTGCTTTGATTCTGTTTTTTTAGATGTTTAAATTTTATTTTTTGGGCGTCGTATGGGCCGTGTTATTTGTACTGGTATTTCGTCAATATAAACAGCATCAACCGTTCGTTCTAAAAGAACCGAGCGGCAAATATCGTAATCAGCTAAGATGGTTACCCTTCTTAAAAAAAAAAAAAAAGGATTTGTGGTTCTCAAAAGGTTACTGTATCAGTATGCAAGAGCGGTTCCGGCATTATTCCACTTCCAATTCAATCTCAAAAGACAAGAAGAAATACAATTTAAAAAGTCTAGAGACAACTCCGGACGCATATATTTTCAGACCCATCCGATGTATGTGGGCTGCATGCATCAAATGGCTTTAAACTCAGTTGTGGTTTAGATTTGTGTTCCTAGCATTGCTCAATACAGTTCCAGAGAATATATCCTCACAGAACAATCTTTCACTATCTTCACACAAGTAAAATTTTGCCAAAGTAGCAATAAATTGCAAGCAAATGAAATGGCGACAAAAGCGCGTTCATCCAAACTAGCTTTGAGTCTGTAGTTCCATGCTTAGGTATACAGACTTAAAGCAATGTGTACAAATTTTACCATCAGTCAGTTCACACGATGACCTCCGACTATGTCCCACAGGCATAAGCCCCAACTTGAGAACGAGGAGACTACAGAAGCATCATTGACACCAGCAGAATAACCATTCAAAGTAATCAAACACACACGCATAATGAACACATACAAGTCCAAGCTCGTTTTCTGATAACCCATGTAAATGTGAGAACTGGTGATACACATGATAGCACTGGAGATGCATATACCTGTGTATACAAGCGCATTTGCCTTGTTCTCAAGTCCAAGTCCAAGCTCATGCACACAAGCAGCATATACAACACATAATACGATTGGAGATACATATAACCAAGCATATGTAGATGATGAACTCAAGAACACATACGCATATAAGTCCAAGCTCATATTCATATACACAAACATAATTTGTACAAAAGCAACATATAACAGATATTCAATACCACGATCAATGACATAATCTAAACCGCCTTTAGCCAGTTCTGTATTTTAGTTAAGAGCAACATTTGTCCACACTGAAGCAAATAGATAAGCACAAATCTGATTGGCTCATGAATCCAACATTATAAGAGGATATGCCTACTTAAGTTACGGACACAAATGTGGATGGTCATGGCATCTAGATAACTAACGAGGGTTCTGTCCCACAGTCAGGAAAGAATAAAAAATGGAGAGTCGTGAAATTAATAAGTTAACCACAATCAGAACTTAGGACGTATCTTACATGTAGCGTCACAGCAGCATAGGTTGCCGATGTGCTTCTTATACCCTCCTGGACTTAAATCTTCAGATATTGGAATTCTTGTCCTGAACAGAACAAATCTAAATCTAGCATTTGTAATTACAAAGTGCAATAGTTGTGTCCCTTTTTCGATTGTGATGAAAATAACATTTGCATTGTTTGTTTGTTTGTCATTTACCATTTGTTTGATTAGGTTTTTCATTTTTCTTATTCTTTTGTGCAGCAAGAAACGGAATACTAAAATCTAGTTCTTCTGGTACTGGGTTCTTAATTAACCAGAACCAAGCTGACTAATGCTCGCGTTGCCTGCGAGAGGTTTAAAATATCGTCCAAGATGGTAAGATAAAAAAAAGGTGGGTTAGGGGGGCCGTCTATGGGAGACGCCCCTCACATACCCATTTGATGGAGACAAGAACAATTTGGACTAAATGGAGTTTACAGTAGACAATATGGTCCTCGGGTAAAACTTCTTGATGTATTAATGTGGCAGCTAATTTATCGAATACCAATGCATTTCACCAAAACTAAATGGAGTTAATAGGGTGATGAAGAGATGAAGGTTTTTTTTCCCACGGTAACGCAGTTAAGAGTTTTTTCAGAGATCACAATATGCCCTTTGAACTCACCATGGCTTTCTCACCTTGCAACCTGCAAAAGGTAAGTCCAGCTTCCCAGCTGACTCAAACTGACTGCCAAACCAGCTTTCTAGTCGTTAGACCGCATTCCCAGCAGCAGAATTGAGTGTCACCTTTTATTCGTTAACACAAGAATATGGTTTTCTTTCTTTTGCATTTGTATACATGTATGCATGAGATACAAGATGCACATGAATGAGGTTTGAACAATGGATAGTATTTAAGGAAAGACCCCTAGAAAACTTCTGGCTTGAAACAATAATGGTGTATGACAAGGAATCTCATGGATGTTCCACTGCTAAGCCTTTAAATACAATACTTTTTTATGACGATGATAGTTATATAATTATATTGAAGTATAACTACTTACTATTAATTTTCAAGTACAACTGTCTAATAAAAAGTTGCATGCTTGTTCTACAGAGAATCTTCAAAAAAAAGAAAAAGAAAAAAAAGATATAAATATAAATACAAATACCATAGACACTGTCAGTTATATTGTTTGACTTCCAAAAAGATTAGAACAAATAGTGAGAAGGCAAACTACAAGATATCTCCCACAAGTACTTGAGATAACAAGACAAAACTGAGCTATACATATATAACATTACAACGACAAAGGTCCAAATCACACATCTCTAGAAAAACGGACAAAGAAAAGAAAACAAGAATATTAGGGATAGCTCTATACCATACCTGGAACTGGAAGTCTGGAACCATACACTGGTACGAGTCTCAGCAACATGAAGTGCAAGAACACTTGGTGAGTAGGTTCGTTGAGGTAAAGAAGGAAACATTCAGAGATTACTGATCCTGGGTTTAGGTAACACTACTACCTTACGAAGGAGAAAGGATCTATCCACTTGAGATCGTAGTTATAATCTACAAGTACTATTTAATTCAAAAGGAAAATGCATTATAGAATGTGTGAAGAGTAGAGGGTAAAAAAAAGCCAATCCTATAGTATGGGATTAACTACCAGACCATTCAGGTTGGATCAAGGACCAACAAAATCCATTAAAATGCATGCCAAGTGCCAAGAGAATGACATAAACTCAAGAATCTAAACACAGATCTCCTAGTTTCATTTTCTGAAGATACAACTTTACAAAAATGGGCGCTTTTTCTGTAACCGTCGGAATCCACTTACAGAGTTGGGCTTAAGAGGTTACAGATTCAAGCTTTAGGAGGAAGCTGATAACTAGTTTGGTGCAGTGGTGGGATTATTCACCAAAGCAACTACAACTTATTTTCAGCAATGCAACTATACTGCCTGAATTGATAACCCCACCGCCACCATAGTACCAAACAAGTTAACACCTTCCACTTAAAGGGAGAATCTAAAATAGTAAAATCTCTAAAGCTAGAATCTGTAATTGGTTTCCCCCTGACTCACTGAAGGAGCCACACAATAGAATAAACTGATCATGAAGGGAAAAAAATTAAACGAAGATAAAAGAAAACCCCGCAAAATATTACAACAAAATCCTGCTATCACATTCAAAATGGGAAAAGATAAGATACAGCAGCATATCATAATAGTAGTTAGATTTAACCTCCATTCAGCAGAAGAAACATAAGTTCTTTGTCCGTGGTATATCCTTTTCTTCGAGACCTCTCAGAAATGATCTAATCCCAAGATGTTCTGAAGCATACGTCATAAAAGAAGCAAAAACTAAACCTCCCACAAACATCAAACCAAACCTGTAAATAGAAAGGATATAGGGGGAAAACACCATTATTGACTTAATCAAAATCGTGTGCACTTTAACATATTCAAGCAGCCAGCAGGACTAAAATGTCATGAACAACTATAGAATGAAGTGGCTGCAACCTAAACAACAAACAAACAAAATGAAATATCTTGCATTATGCCTCGTGAGAAATGACTTGGCAGTTGTAGTCCTCGTTCTTCATTGTCAAATATGCACTTCTAGTTACTGTGGGGAGTTTAATATCTTACATTATAATTTCTTATGCTCTCTCCCAATGAAATTTTGGAAAACCACAAATTGAGGCCAAACTAGGGCCAAGCCCAACCCTATGCCCAGATTTTTAAGTCCATGAGTAGTGCCTGGGCTTTGAGTATCTGGGAACGGTCAGCCCAAGCCAGGTGCACTGACCAGACAAAGCCCATTGTTCCGGGATCCAATCCACAACCTAAAATTTTAGGGGGATAAGCCCCTCGTTGCCAACCCCTTGTTTGCACCAAGACAGTTTTATAGCCAAAAGAAGCCACAAAAACAAGTGGAAATTAAGCATTTAATGCGGCAAATTGAAACTTTCAAATCAATGACCATATGATGCATGAAAGTGATACCACTACAAGACTTGTCAGGCAAATTACCTCAAAAACAGGGCAGTGATACCCAGTAAACAAGGCAATGAAGGGGCAGCAATAGCCAAGAACGCCATTCCTAACCCATAATAGCATGTCGCGATATCACAAGAAGACACCTGCCGCTGATGTCCTAGAAGACGTACACCACAAAAAAGTTAAACTAATTGGAAGTGATTAGGGATCACCATGAAAATTGAACTTAGTAATGAGAAACCCAACCAACCTTTTGGAGAATCTTTATCAGAAAATTCATTATGAGAGGAAATGGATCCCACTTGATTTGCCTTCATCCTTCCCCACTGGTAAATCAAACGTAGATAACCTCCAAATAATAGGAAGAAGGTAGTGAATGTCCACTCGTACATCAGAAACAAACCGGTCCATGGCATTACTTGCCGAGGAACAATTAGTAGTGCAAGTACGAGGGACACCATGGTAGCCACAAAGCATACAAAAATGGAGAGTCCACCCAAAAACACAGGCACCTTGGATTGTGCTTCATGTGAGAACTGCTGATGAGCACAGCAGATAGTTTTTAACATCATCAAAAGAAGAAAGGTACAAAAACTATTTAAGGTTTGCCTAGTACCTAGGCAAGGTTAATACTCATCTGCACACAAAGAAAGCATCATGGCAACTCTATGAGACAGCAAAATGCAGATAACCCATGCCATTTTCACAACCTTGGCATGATAAATACTATAAGACGATAAAGTATAAGAAGAAGAAATAAGACTAGCCAAGGCACGCATTTGGCACCGCATTGATTACTACACAATATTCCTGGCAAGTTTGGGAGGAAATTAACCTGTTGATTGGAATTAGCAGTAACAGCAGAATAAGCAAGCACACCCCTAAATCTGATCTTGTTGTAAAGTTGTCTAATGTGATTACCCAATGAACTTATCTGCACCAAACCAAATGCTTTCAGCTCCAAATAAGCTATATACCTTAAGTACAATTTGAGAGTGCAAAATTTGCTCACCTGAAGAAGGGACCGGTAGTAACAGAACATTAAAGAAGATAATGGGAGCAGAAAAAGAATTTTGACCAGAAGATTGTCATTAGGATTTTTCCCCCCACCAGTTCCAGGAAGAGATTCTTCAAGCTGTTCCCTAACATTCTGCAACATGAGCAACTAACAAAGTCATAAATAGAGGGGGGGATTCGTTGCACAGAAGCTCCAAAAGAAAGTAGGAAAGGGGGAAAGGTAAACTACTGCGTCTACAGGTTGGAAATTAAAGAACCGGCAGAAGAAACGCAGTTACGGAGTAAACCAAAAAGTACCTGCCAGACATCAACAGGTTTTAAAAGCCAAGATGTCCACCAATCCCATGGCTTAAGGGGGCCAAGTGTGTAATGAATAACATGAAGCTCTTTCTCATCCACCATCCACTACATGTTAATACATAAGAAGATTACAATGTTCAATTAGAAAGTTTGACGCAGATCAAAGACGCTCAGTCCCAATTTTATGACAGTCAGTCTGATTACAATTGGCATTACAATTAAATATCATAGATCAAAGTTCCATATATCCAAAAAGATGAAAACAGGCCAGATTTTAGCATAAGAATTGAAAAAAGAAACAGCCTTGATTTGATGTAGTGAAGGATTGGGAAAAAGGAACAAGAAAATCACAAAGAGTTATCAAATATACATAATCAAACTGCCTCACAAATGGCACAAATTCTTCCTTCGTCGGTAAAGGCAAATCAGTATTAGATTATCGCAAAAAACATCTGAAGTTCATACATGCCAGAGTCATAAAACAGCAACGAAAGGCATCCGCTAGCAGCTTTATTCCAGCTCCCTTCATAATTTGGATTGCAATAGAACCAGTAACCAAGGAGAATAACCGGACGGTAAGTCTGGCACATGACACAATATATCTTTTTTATTCTTATTGATGACACGTAGCAAAGGAAGCTCGTGGTGTTATTCGAGGGAGCATACTATTCATATACAGATTTGATGCGTCTACCGATATAAAATAAAAATTGTTAGCTGAATTCAAACAAGATGCGATTTGACAAGGTTCAACAGTTCAACCATAGAAGTATAAGTAACTATTGGAGTTCAGGAAGCCGTACCTTGTTGGCAAGCATGTAAAGGCCAACATCTGCATTGTATAGAGTTGAGAGTCTCTCCATCTCAGGAATTCGCCTAGAATGTAACCATTGCTGCGGCAAGTCTGGCTCGAAAAGATGTGCATTAGCAAACCCTGTGTAGTATGAATTAAGAAACCCCTGATCTCCTGTGACGTGAAAAGGATGTCAGGCACAAGTCACCGTGCAAAACCCCAAGTTCCCTAGATTTTTGCACACAAGTAATTTCTCAACATAATAAGTCTACACATAATCTGCTTGACTTGTGAAGAAACAGAGTACCATGTAACAAAATGCAACAATATAAGAAGAGTCAGGCAGCAATTGGAAGACACAACTCTCATACCTCCAGTATAAGAAGGCAACGAGTTAACTTTGCTCATCATGTCGTTAAAAACTGCTTGAGACGGTTCAACTACCATGACTCCTGAATTGAGCCTTTCTGAGTGCTTTAAATTAGCACAGAATTTCCCACATTTAAACAAATCTTCAACACTCTTTACAACTATTGTATCAGCATCAAGGTACACCACTGAGACAAAGAGAGAGCTGTAATTACATATAACACCTTTAAGAACACAATTATGATGATATAAAAGTATAAGTTCCATCAGCTGGTACTTCAACAAATACACAGGGAGCCAAGATCGGCACAGAAGAGAAGCAGGGGTTTGCTGGAGTTTTCTAAATCATCTACATATAGTTCATTTCCTGCCATGATGACAACTGAGACAGTATTACAAATCTACCCCCGCTGTGTCCCCACGAGTCCATGTTGTGTCGACCATGTGCCCCCCTCTAGAAAATCAATTACATTCAAGGGACACGCCACGTGACGTGTCCCATATGCTTTGACGTGTCTCCAGCATGTCCCTGTGTCCCAAAACGGACAAGGCGACCTATTTGGAGTGTCAATGCCTCAGAGATCAAGGTGATTGAAAGCAGTGTGGTTTGATCAAGCAACAGAAGTACAATCATCAAAAGTGCAACTACATTTGAGTTGCAGGTGCAGTCAAATTAGACAGCATCTTCTTCTAGATTAGCCGGATGATTGCAACCAACACAAGCTCATGGAAAATGCTATGGCAGATGGATCTGTGGTCAAGCACAGATGAGTAGTACAAGGCAGGGTGAGCAACAGTAGCAGCGACACGCACAAAATTGCGCGTCGAGCAAATAATCGAATGATGTGTGGAATTCTAGGCTTTCGAGTCAAATGGTGATGAGAGCTATAGTTGCCAGATGTTCACAAAAGAAGCTTCGGATATAAAAATTGTGATAGATGTTGCGACGATAAGGTGCCAAAGGAGTGGGTCTCTACTTTTGTGGATTCGGTTAGTGGTTGTAACCTCTTTGGATGTGAGCACAAATGCGAAGAGGTGGAAGCACGTCATTTCCCAAAGTGATGGGCCTTGTGGGGCAGCATGGCGAAGGGATGTGGGCCCCCACTCCCCAGGCGACGAAGGGCATGGACAAAACGTATATCTACTTTACGAGTCACTTTTACTTTACAGAATTGCTTAGCAAATAATCAAAAGTAAAGGAATAAGATGTGGGAACCAAGAAAGCAAAAAAAGTGACCTCTTCTCTCATTTCACTAGGCAAAACAGACGAGCTCAAAGCTTCTATTTTGTACTTCCCTCTTCCATTCTCTTCACCAACAAACAATAAGAGAAGAAGCCCGTTACCTTTCTTGTAGTTGGTCATGTTGAATATTTTTAGCTTTGTGTAGACTCCCCAAAACCTTTTAGGTCGCACATGATTAGGGTTTTCCAATAAACTAATTAGCTCTACAATCCAACCATCAGCCTGCAAGAAGACCAAAACACATGTAATTACAAATTTACAATGTCTGTGTGTGTGTGTGTGAGAGAGAGAGAGAGAGAGAGAGCTGAAATAGTTGTCTAACGACATAAATCCTCAAGTTACAACTAAATATGGCTGTAGCAAAGCATTTCATGAGTTTTCTCATCATGCAGTTTCGGGAATTAACCTTAATTTTCTGCTTACATTATAGAAATCAATAACCCTCTGCTCAACTGATTGGAGTGAGCTTCCTCATTAATGTTTTCTTTTTCAAAAACCAGAGTAACCAAACGTGGAATTCAAAAATTGGATCGGCTTCTCGTCCTTGATTTTCAGCAGCAAAACTAAGAAAACACTAATAACAAGGGATCGTATTATGTTTAAAGAGGATAGGAAGTGCTTCTTTGAGTTTTGGTAGGCTGTGTTGTCTTGAATCTTGATTCCTTTCGCTGTTCTTAGGTTTTTTCTATCTATAGTCCTCAATAGTTTGGCCTTAGGCCTTGTTTTCTTCGTTTGGCTCTGAAGGATATTCCCTTGGCCTCTTGTTTTTGGTTCCTTTGATGAACTAATCTTGCCAAAACACAAAAACAACTTGTAATCTGAAGTATATGTAACAACGTGGTTTAGCGAAATTTCCATAACCTTAACCCGCTGCGACTTTGTTTGGGAAATAACAAAATATTGCAACTCCTCAGAATTTCAACGGGAGTCTCGAATTTATTCCCACACAACTGAAATCTGCTTGTGAACAAAATCTGTGCTAATAGTGTTAGTAGAGAGCAGCAGTAGACATTTCCCTTTTTCTGAGGACATGTCGCATTACCATTTTCCTCTCCCCAATACATAAAAATAAAACACAATTCCACAGTTTATATAACTTGTGGCCCCAATAACAGCAAGGAAGAAAAAATAGAAGAGAAAATGTTACGCAACAAATCATTCCACGTCCCAATTTGCTTCAGTTTCCTCTTCAAAGCCTGTTTTTTTCTTCCATCAAAGGCCGTCACCAGCCCAATTCAACAACACAAACCTCACACAACCTTACCCAATCTTCAGCATTGTTATATGTTTCCCTACAATTCAAAATTGACAAAAATAACTACTGAATCCATAACTCTCCTGTTTTCCGTTCTAAAACTCTGTCTAGGGCAATTTCACTCTAATCTCAAACATTTTTCCCAGTGACAACACCGGTGAAGAAACAATGGATGCTACAGTAGTTCGTGGACAATGACTGTTTCTGCAATGAAACCATAAAATTCTACGCACTTCTTTAACCTTAAAGTTCTAAATTCAGACACTACAACGCGTAACAATTTCAGGCTTCTTCCTTGTCTACTAGAAAGTTTTCTGATTGGGAGCGGTTTCATGATAAAAGAATCTGGATTTCATTCATCCCTCTAAATGGTTACAACTTTAACTCAGTCTAGTGCATTTTCACTCTAATCCCCAGCATTTTCCTCAGTGACAACTGCAGTGTAACAACCATGGATGCTACAATAAAACATAGACAATGAGTGCTTACGCAATGAACCATAAACATCAATATTTCCCCAAAATTCAACCCCAAAATTGCTTTGAGTTGACTTAGCAATGTCATGAAAACAGATAACGCAGTTCCTCTACCGATATTTCCCTCTAGTTTAGATTATCTATTTCATTGTCCTTCACTTGAAATAATGGGTTGGTTTGACTCTAGTTATTACTACCAAATTGGATCTTGTGAGTTTTTGTTTTGGCAAAATGATAAATGTATGATCTAATCCTTTCTCATTCGTTTACATTTGTAAAGTCATTGTGTATGCTTATATTGACGTAACCATGGTACCCATAAAAATAAAGATTTGTGGTGGATTTTAGCCTATTTACATCAACTTTAAGTACTGGAAATAATAGATTGCATAGTAAATTCCGAAGCCAACTAACTAAGTATATACGCTTCATTTTTTCCCTCGGGATTAATTGCTGCCAAGTAGCTTGATTAGAATTAGAGTGTCAGAATAAATATCAAAATGAAAGGTTTCATTTAAACCATACAAATATCATGCTCAATATCATTTTTTCTCGATATCCCATAGCAACCAACAATACGGGAGGATAACCCTAGGGCTGCAAACAAACCGAGGTGCTCACGAGCAACTCATGGTTGAGCTGGGCTCGGCTCGTTTACTCTTGAGCTCGAGTTTTAGGCTCGTTTACTACACGAGTCGGGCTCGACACTCAAAAGCTTGCTCGGCGACTCGTTTGTACAAGCTTGGCTCGCAAAAGCTCGACTCGTTTGTATACGCTCGGCTTGTTTAAAGAGATCCGTTAAGTAAATTAGCTAGGTTCGGCTCGTTAATGGCTTAGCTCATTTGAACATGAGCCGAGCTCGAGCTCAAGTAGGCTTTTTAAGTAAACAAACCCGGCTCGGCACATTCAAAACCTCCCGGGTGCTATCAACTCTATGGGGGCAGCCATGTGGGATAGATTTAAAACCGGCCGCTACGCAGCGGTGTTTTGGACCGCCTCTACCGCTACACCCTGCTATACCGGTGCTACCCAAAATTCCCACCCGCATCGGCCGGTTCCCACTACGGCCTTTGGGGCCAAAAATAATTTAAAGAAAATTTCTCGACTGCTACACCCGATTCCCGCTACGTATAATTGGATACCTCCACTAGCCCTATTTTAAACTATGCTGGACCTGGCCCCGACTTTAATTAGACGATTTCCAAGTAAGCTGGCATGTGAAAAACGAAAACAGAGGGAAGAAGAAACTAATAAAACCTGGAGGAGCTTCTTGGCGAAGTCCGAAACGCCGTCGGAGACGAGAGCGACCATGTCCTTGGTGGATCCAGTATCCCGAATCGACTTCCCTAGAACCCTAACTCCCAGCAAGAACTCATCGCCGTACAGGAGAGTCACGTACGCCTCCTCGGTGGACTGACGACCGCATACCACCGCGGTACGATTCAACAGAGCGTGAAGAATCATCACCGCAAACCCTAATCTCCAGTAACTTGTTGGACTCATTGCAAATGCCAACCAAATTCGAGAAATCCTTCAGGAGTGAGAGAGGAAAAAAAAAAAAACCTTGGTGATTTCTACGGGAAAGGGCTGTTGAGTAATAAGTGATTGGGAGGAATCAATGGATGGGTTTACAAAGAGTTTGAATATTCTTCTATCTTCCTCTGTGAAGTCATGATCGTTAACGTTAACTTTTTCCTGTTTTTTTTTTGGTCGCTTTCCGTAATTTTTTTTTTTTTTTTTGAGCTTTTTTTCGTACCCCAATCATTCGTTTTAATGAAAATAATAAAAAATATATAAAAATATAGATTGATATTGAAAAAATTCATATAAAACGCCAGAATTGAAAGACAATTTTTTTTTTAATCTTCAATGAATTTTTTTTATTTTTTATTATAATTTTGTACTTATAAAACTCGTCGAGATAGGTAATTAATTTAAAAAAATATTACTCAAATAAAAAAAATCAAAAAAGGCGAACAAACATAAAATTACACAAAGACATCTTCATTTGTAACCCTTAATCACTTAACTCCCCTCGTCTAAAAAATTCATGAGCCAAACCCCTTCAACTTTAATTGCTTTCACATAGACCCATTTCTTTAGTTTTTTGAACAGAACCCATTTCTTTAGTTGGCAAGGGTGATTTTCGGTTCGGGGTGAAAATTTCCTTGACCGATTCGGTTTGGGGTGAATATTTCTAGGACCAATCCCAATCAGAGTAAACTTCGGTTTGGTTCAGAGTGGGTTCGGTCCAATTGGGAATTTCGGGGATTTCAATTTGCCTGAAATGGGAGAAATTGGCGGTCGAGATTAAAAACAAATAGATGAACGGACTAAATTAATGTAAAATATATAAAAATAATAATCTCGGTTTAAGATAAACGGTTTTGATTGATCGGTCCATCTAGGGATGGAGGTAAGCCCAACCTAGGCTTATGCAGTTAAGGTTGTTGTAAACGACCTCAGTCTTAAGGAAAAAATAAAAAAAGAATGAAAAAAAAAGAACAATGTTTTCAGAAAGAGAATATGGACCATCCCTCATAACTTTTCACTCGATATGGTTTTGGGGTATATCAGTTCGGTTCGATTCGATCCGGAGAAATTTCCAACTAACTGAGACTAAGACCGAAAACGACCAACCCACCCTTAGCTCGACTGAAAACTGAATTGATCGGTGGGTTATTTCAGATTTTTTGGCTTGTCAGTTTTTTCAATCACCCCTAGTTGGCATCTTGTCAATCAAAGCATATTTTCAATCAATGGTTTGAGTATCGAAAGGTAATTGTTGCCTTTCTCCTTATTTTCTTTGATCTTTGTAATCTTTCAAAAATTAATAAAAAAAACTTACGTGATTCAAAACAATACTCCCTCCGTTCTAAATTAAGAGTCCCTTATTTCATTTTGGGATGTTCCAAAATTATTGTCCCTTTTCAATAACAGAAGTGAAAATTTGATAAAATTCTAAAAGTGTCCATTTTATTTGAATACAAAAGATGCAAAATCAGTACAATATAAAGGTAATGGTAGAAAATAGGTATAATAATTTTACATTCACACATGCCCCTTCTATTTTCGATCCGTTAGACAAGGGTAAATTACACAGAGACCCCTCCGTGTACGACCCATTATACATAACCCGTATCCGCCGGCTCGAGAGGGAAAAGATCTCCGAACCGAACTATTCTCCCATCCCTCTGATATTATCTCTAAAACCCTAATTACAGAGAGAGAAGGGTAGAGAGAGAGAGTTCAACACCGACGAAAGGCAAAGGCAGCGCCAACTTGTCGACGCCCTAGAAGAAGAAGAAGAAGAAGAAGAAGAAGGGCGAACCAAATCGAGCGAAGATGAGGATAATGATAAAGGGAGGGGTGTGGAAGAACACCGAGGACGAGATCCTCAAGGCGGCGGTCATGAAGTACGGGAAGAACCAGTGGGCTCGGATCTCTTCCTTACTCGTTCGCAAATCGGCGAAGCAGTGCAAGGCTCGCTGGTACGAGTGGCTCGATCCCTCCATCAAGAAGGTACGCACGCAACGCGCGCGTCTTCTCTTCCTTCTAAAATTTTTCAACTTGCGATTTTTTTTCGTGCCCTCTTTGTTGTATTATTAGTTGTTTTGTTGCTTTTGCTCTTGTCAATTCTACCGTGATTTCGCTGGTTATGATACCCAAGGTTCTTTTTCGATTCATATGGTTTTTGCTTACAGGTACCTAGTGAAATGTAATAGAGAGATACATACTAATCTACCTATGGTTTTCTTGAAAGTTCAAACGTATTTCCAAACCAATACAACCTATTTATAAGCATGAAAGTTGAAACTAAGAGATTGAATGTGTATCCTCCTTGAAGATAATGGGCTCCAGCAACAGGTATTCAGGAAGGAGAAGCATGTCTAATAGATGTAAGTTTATAGAAAATATTTACGCGGTGTACCTAAGACCTTGGTTCGCAAAAGTTGCCCAACAATTTTGATTTGCTGGATGAGTGACAAGTAGCGAAATGGTATATACTATATGTTGACTCCGCGAAGTACCATGGTGCTATTCTTGGACGATGTCTCTGCCAATCTGGTAGAAGGATAACCACATAGGAGTCATGTATGTTTTGGTGTCCGTAGGTTATTTTGAGTGATGTGATCGAGGCAGGGTTTATAAATGGAGGAAGAATCTGAATGGTCCTGAAGTGTTGGGGAACGTATATATAACTAACATACATGTGGCCCACCCTCAGTTGCACAAAACTAGAGTGGGTGCAGGTGAGGAAGTCAGAGCGGATGTGGGGGAGCGAGAGGATATGGAAGAATCTAAGGTTGAGAGCGGTTATAGGAACTTGTATATGTATATAGATATGTAATCAAATTTGATCTATTCTAAAAATATAATTTTGTTGTTAACCATAGTATAAAAGTCATCTTGTAATTGGGGCCAACTGCAATTTTTTTTGGCGAATGTGTAAATATTATGGTTGTATTAAGCAATCCAGCGACTAGAAATTCATGTTTTACAAATGTCTTACTATTACATCATACTTTCTCTTGCTTGGTAGCTTTTCTTCTGTTTCTTTCCAAATTTATATGCTTGAGAGAATCTATCCTAGTTGGGATCGTGCTCCTTTCTTGATGGGATTGGGCTCCTTTCTTGCTGGGAGGGAGGTCCCTAGAATATTCTGATTTAGGAGTTCGGAAGCATGGTTCTGACGTGGATTCACCAGCTCTACAGGGAAATATGCTACTAAGGGCCCACAACAGAGATAACTTTTGTAGGAAATACGAAATTTGGGGAGGATCATAAAAGGCAGATAGGAAGGGGTTTTAAGTCCTCTCTCATTTTGTCCAACGACGCGCCACCTCAGTAATGAGGTCACCGTTCGCTTTAGAAAAGGCTGCGTCATTAGCATAGACACTTGAAGTTACACGACACTGTTTCCTCAAAGAATCGCATCCTTTATTTACACGAGGACTCTCTCTCTCTCTCTCTCTCTCTCTCTCTCTCTCCAAATCTCAATCTTGCTTTTAGGGCTATGTGATTCCTCATGCTTGTTCCATGGGTTTTCATGGTACCCGATGGGCTGAGAGCTTGAGATGGCCATCTCCAAATTGGCTGCCTTAGGTTGGCAAGAGTGAGGTAGTGGTGGGTAGGGATGGCAACGGGGGGCATATTGTGGCAACCATACTGATACCCAAAAAAATTTATGTACCCAAATCCACACGGGTAACCGCCAAGGATGGGACTAGCTGTAACATAACCGCACGTAACAGGTATCTAGTTGATCCAAGAAAAACAAGTATATAAGATTCATTGTTATAATTACCTTTTCCTTGTAAAATAATACCCCAGCAGCCAAAGCAGTATTATATTTTGCTTTGAGAAAGAAAGTTTGTGCCTGTGAAGCAATTAGCTTGTTGTCTTATGTGTTTTCTCTCCAAGGTTTTCAGTCCTTTTGACATTTCATGTCTTCCAACGTCTATTCTGTATTCCTCTGCAAGCTATTAGTTTATACATGGAAAGACATGTATTGTTTTTACCCTATTTGCAGACTGAGTGGACCAGAGAAGAAGATGAGAAACTACTTCATCTTGCTAAGCTCATGCCCACCCAATGGAGGACAATTGCGCCAATTGTGGGTCGTACTCCATCCCAATGCCTTGAGCGCTATGAGAAACTTCTTGATGCAGCCTGTGCTAAGGATGATAACTACGAAGCAGGCGATGATCCTCGGAAATTGCGACCTGGAGAGATTGATCCGAACCCAGAATCAAAGCCTGCCCGTCCGGACCCTGTTGATATGGACGAAGATGAGAAGGAAATGCTTTCGGAAGCACGAGCTCGGTTGGCCAACACTAGAGGCAAGAAGGCAAAAAGGAAAGCAAGGGAGAAGCAGCTTGAAGAGGCTAGGAGGCTTGCTTCTCTTCAGAAAAGGAGGGAACTAAAGGCTGCTGGAATTCAAACTAGGCAAAGGAAGAGGAAAAGGAAGGGTATCGACTATAACGCAGAAATTCCCTTTGAGAAGAAGCCTCCTCCGGGCTTCTTTGACGTTGCTGATGAAGATCGAGAGGTGGAGCAACCCAAGTTCCCTACCACAATTGAGGAACTTGAGGGCGAGAAAAGAATGGACAAGGAAGCTCGATTAAGAAAGCAAGATATTGCGAGAAATAAAATTGCTCAAAGGCAGGATGCCCCATCAGCAATACTGCAAGCAAATAAGCTTAACGACCCAGAGACAGTCCGGAAAAGGTCGAAATTGATGCTTCCAGCACCCCAGATTTCTGATCATGAATTGGAAGAAATTGCAAAAATGGGGTATGCTAGTGATCTCCTTTTGGGCAGCGAGGAATTCACAGAAGGGAGTGGTGCAACGCGTGCTCTTCTTGCAAATTATTCCCAGACGCCACGACAAGGAATGACCCCACTACGGACCCCTCAGAGGACACCAGCAGGCAAGGGTGATGCTATTATGATGGAAGCGGAAAATCTCGCCAGGTTAAGAGAGTCTCAAACACCATTACTAGGAGGAGAAAATCCAGATCTACATCCTTCGGATTTTTCTGGGGTAACACCTAAGAAAAAGGAGATCCAAACGCCAAATCCCATGTTGACTCCTTCAGCAACTCCTGGAGGTGTGGGTATGACACCAAGACTTGGCATGACTCCATCACTTGCCATGACTCCGTCAAGGGATGCCTACGCCTTTGGTGTAACTCCAAAAGGAACTCCAATAAGGGATGAGCTTCACATTAATGAGGACATGGATGTGCATGATAGTGCAAAACTAGAGCTCCGTAGACAAGCTGATTTGAGAAGGAATTTGCGGTCTGGTTTGAGCAACCTTCCACAGCCCAAGAATGATTACCAAGTTGTTATCCAACCAGAACCTGAAGATAGCGAGGAACAAGAGGAAAAGATTGAAGAAGACATGTCTGACAGAATAGCAAGAGAGAGGGCTGAGGAAGAAGCAAGGCAACAAGCATTACTTAAGAAAAGATCGAAAGTGCTGCAGAGGGAACTGCCTAGACCTCCTGCTGCTTCAGTGGAACTGATTAAAAGTTCTTTGATGAGGGCCGATGAAGACAAAAGCTCCTTTGTTCCCCCTACTTTGATTGAGCAGGCCGATGAGATGATAAGAAAGGAGCTTCTATCCTTGCTCGATCATGATAATGCTAAGTATCCACTTGAAGAGAAAGGGAACAAGGAGATAAAGAAAGGAGTCAAGCGGGCTTCAAACAGAAAATCTGTTTCTGTCCCCACAATTGAAGACTTTGAAGAAGATGAGATGAAGGAGGTATGCCGTCCCATTACTGTTTTAGTTGTTCTTCCTGTCATGAAATCATTGTTTGTTTGTTTTCTTACTTTGGTTTATGTCCAAGTACTGTAGGTTTGTCCATCATATGAACTCAAGATTAAATGTTCTTGTCTGCAGATCAGAGTTGAGCGTAGTTATATATGAACTTCCGATTAGCTTAATTTCATTACCCAAATAACAAACTTCCCTCAAGCTTTCTTCGGTGAAAAATGAAAGAAAGGGAAAATTAAAGAAAGTAGAGTGAACAAAACTGAAGTGTGAAACTAAGGTTTTCAACATGCATGTGATTGTAAAATTCTTTAGGAAACCAGAAGAAAACAAATTTAACTGTTTTGAGTGATTGAACAGAGTTAGATTAAAGTTTTGTTAATTGGTCAAATTAAAGTTTTGTTAAATGGTCAAAATAGCCTCACCACACATCCTCCGTAGAAAAGTTGCATTTGGAGGGAATGACATACCGGGGAATCCAGATACAGTATATTGCAAATGCCACATCAAGACAACTTTTCTCGTGTTAATGCAAGAGTGAAGATAATAGTGTTAGGATAATCAAGTGATTTCGTGGTTCTACTTTTTCGAGTATTATTCCCTTTCTTGCAAACCAAAAAAACAGTGAATTTTTTCTTTCCGTCACTTTTCAGCACACTATCTAACAAAACAGCAGCTAAAGTAACTCAAATTTGAATTGTCTGATTGGGATATTTTATTCTGATGTGAAAATGCAAGCTTTATGTACTTGTTCAACTTAAACATTGTGCTAATGGTATTCTTCAACCTTTTCGTTCCTGCAGTCCTGGTAATGATGTTGTACCAGATCTGCTTATACTTGATGTGGCTTGGTATAATAATCTGCGAACCTAAAAGCAGGGTTGCTTTAAGGTATTGTCATATGTGAAAAAGAAATAACCTCCTCTTCTGTTTTTACAGGCTGATTATTTGATCAAGGGAGAGGCTCAGTTTCTTCATGTCGCCATGGGGCATGAGGATGAATCTTTTGACGAGTTTGTTGAAGCACATAAAACATGCTTAAACGACATCATGTACTTTCCTACTCGTAATGCTTTTGGTCTATCTAGTGTTGCTGGAAACATGGAGAAGCTTTCTGCCTTGCAGTATGAATTTGAGAATGTAAAGAAAAGGATGGATGATGATACGAAAAAGGCACAACGCATGGAGCAGAAGATAAAACTCCTTACCAATGGGTATCAGGTATGCAGAGAAGTTCTTGGTTGGCTGTTAATGTTGTTTCATTTGCTCTGTTTCTCTTGTAGCAATAACATTTCTACCATTAACTATTCGGTGTCTTATCAGTTCGTCTGCACTTGACTGGTAGTTTTTGTTAGGTCTGCTTAGCAGGTCATTAACTTGTCTTGGAATTTGGTTTTAATGTGAATCTTGTTGATCCTTATCTTTCTTCAAGGATGCGGAGACATTGAGTTTTTGTTACCAATTTTTCGAAGATTATAATTTTTGCCACTGATTATTTGTTCAGAAGAAAGACCCGAGGGTAAGCACTTCACTCATTGAGCGGAGTTGCTTGTCTAACTTCTGTGGTTTAAGTGAATAAGCCTTGAGTTTTATCTTGTACGACAGGACTGCTATAGTAGTAACAACGTTAGTCAAGAAGAATAAAGAAATACAGTTTTGTCATTCTCCCTTCACATCTAAGAGCAAGGGAAGGTACACATGCTTGCACATACACAATAAAATCTAAAATTCTTGCATCAATGCTGACAATTTTGAAGTTTAGTTTGCTGTGGATTTGGTACAATACTTCAGTCAAGGATTTATTGCTCTTTGTTCATGAGTTTGTTATACTGTTAAGTTGTACTAGATTCTAATAGACTCGCTTTATCATATATCAGATGCGGTCTACAAACATTTGGTCTCAAATTGAAGCAACATTCAAGCAGATGGACACTGCAGGAACAGAAGTTGAGTGCTTCCAAGCTTTACAAAAGCAAGAGCAGGTAGCAGCATCACATAGGATAAATAGCCTCTGGGAAGAAGTTCAGAAGCAAAAGGAGCTTGAGCGTACTTTACAGAAACGCTATGGAGATCTCATAGCAGAGCAAGATTTGATCCAAAGCGTCATGGATGCTAACAGAGTACAAGAAGAAATTACTGCGAAAAATCGTGCTTACGAATTGGCCACTGCTGCAGCTAATGCAAATGTCACGCCAAGCTCTGAAACTGCTGAACCGGTTGACCTATCTAATAATGAGATTCCAAGCCAAGATATGGATAATGCCAATGATAGCCCTAAACATGACGTGCTTATAAATGAAATGTCTGAGAATGCTGCTCCAGACATGGATGTGAGCTCATCGGACATCATTCCATCTGCTACTGAGGCTGATGTTGGTATGTTGGAAGGAACTGATAGCTACGAAGGCTCTGTTTCTTTTGCTGATACTAAGCTCAACAGTGTGGTTAATTCTGACCCTACTGAGGGGGATGACACTAAGATGGCTGATGACAGCGACAGAGTCAATGGGACTGTTAATGGGGATTTAACTAGTACAGACATTGTTGAGGAGGATTTAGCATCCAAGGATGAAAACGGAATGCTGACTGGTGGCTTAACGGGGCCAGAAGACATTGTTCAGGTGGACACGGTATGTTTGCAAGATTCGTAAAGATCAATTGTTTCCAGAAGTTGGAATACTTTTCGGGGATATGCTGAAAACCATCTTCTAACAAGTGTGTCCTTGCGTGTTCATGAAGTGGTGGTCGGGGCCTTCTCTGCGAGGCTATTGGAAATTGTTGTCTACTTGCATCGCCTGTTTGTTTTTCGAATTTTGTAGTGTGAGAATGAGAAAGCCTACCTTTACTTTTCGATGCGAGGAATGTTTTTCGTTTGTGGAAATTATGGAGAAGTGATTCCAGAAAGACCCGAATCTTGTTACCTTGTACTGTTCTGATTCTTAATACCTTCAGGAACTAATAACATTACGTTCATTTTGAAGAATGGATAGTTGAAGCACTATTTTGCATGAAGTTCTGGAGTTTGTATTTGTGGGTTTCTAGTGAGTAATGCATTTGTGTTGGTGCATTTGGGTACTGGACCTGATGTTCAAGACTAGAGAGGCTGAACCTCTAGTAAAATGCCTGCTCGTAATCCAGCCAATAAAGTACATTACATGGTTAGGATTGGTGACTAAACCCATTCCGTGACTTTGGCACAGGAGATATTAGCAAAATCGGTACTCAGGGTGAGGTGAATTCAATTCAATAATAGACAAATTATTCGATGCCTTTGGGATAATGTTGAGCATGAATCCGTATCACATATTGGTGTGGGATCTGCACATTTGTGATCCATAGTTTGCTCAACATTGCCGCCGAGGTATTGAATATCTTCTCCATTTGTGTGGGCTCCATAACTAAGTGTGTGACTCCCGCACGGGTGTGCAGTGGAGAAGGCCTATGGAGTGCGCTGCAAGAGTACTGAATAATCACTCTTCCTGCTCCACACCTGGCTGAGTCCAAAGTTGTCTCAATTCTCAAAAGAAAATAAGCTCATATTTTGCCAAAAAAAAAAAAAGAAAAAAAAAATCCCCCAACTTTTTTGCCGGTTTAAAAGAGGAGTACTACAGAGTTGACAGAAGAAAACAAAGTGCTCAAAAAGCTCTGTGATGCTCTGACTGGATTCCAGGCTCTGAACGAGGCATACATAAAACGACAACTCAATCGTGGAGTAGATATTTTCTGTCCTTATTGTAGTTGTTTGCCCACCACTGGAAGATGATGAATATAGTATAAATGAAACCAATACTGCTACTCCCATTCCTAAAGAAAATTGTATTCTCAACCAAACTGAAGTTTGTTCACGCAGATCACACAATTCTGGGAAAATGACCAAGAAAAAGGTCTAAAAAATGACTTTGTGGGCACCATCATCCGTCCACGGCGCAATTCCATTGAATTTCTAAAAACCACAGACGGGGTTTGATGGATATATAGGAGCTTTATTGTAGGGGATGCTGGGGGCGGGTCAAGGGCTTAATTAGAATTCTCTCTATCCAAGTGCAGCTACTGTTTTTAAAAGCACCCTTGAAGTTCTTGTGAAAGCTATTCTTATTTTAGATATTTTCAAAAAATGTGTAAAAAAATTATTTTTCTAATTCATCTCGTCAAGATAAACAAATTATACATAAAAATTTTGCACAAAATTAAACTAACACAAATTTTTTTTTAAAATTAGAACAAAACAAAAATCCTACAATGCAGTATAGGACTCGTAGATTAGTGGAAATAACTCCTAATTCTATGAAAAGTAAGATTTGAAAGTTGAAACTCTACTGTTTGGACCTCCTCAAAAATGTAAAATCTAGAACTAAATTAGTTTTCTATAATATGAACCACAAGTCCAATACGCTCGAAGTATCAGATAGCATTGTCACGTGGTGTTTTTCGTAAATAAAATATTACCACACACAATGTAAGTTAATTCACGTCTTTATAAGTGAATGATATTTTATACCCAACGCAAAATTGATCGCTACGGTTGAAAATACCACATAAGCAAGACCAACTATGGTACAATTTCTTTGCATTACATTTGCATGACGCGGATAACATGATTTTCTCCGTTTGCAAATTCTACTACTAGTAGTACAATATTTCGTAGATTCCATTCTGACTTATCGCTATATTAATGGGCACCTGTGGAACGAAAGATCAAAGCACATCTATTTATGCCTTATTTGCTTCTCTTTTTTAAAAAGTATTTTCCAAAATATTATCCCATTACCTTCCAAAAAAAATTCAAAAAGTGTTCCAAATAAACCCATTGAGTTTTTTTTTAAAAACATCCCTCGAACTATTCAACAGATTTTTACTTAGTCCTCGAACTATCAAAATGCTTTATTTAGTCCTCCAACTATTGACTTGCATTTTATTTAGTCCTTCTTGAGAACTTCCGTTAAGTTCCAAACGGAAAAACGGCACAGGGGCCCGTTTTGTTTTAAAAAAAAATTTCTAACCACCAATTTGCAATCCTATGGAGTAGAAATGTGATTATGAGAGTCTTAGAGAAAAAATTTGATTATGTCTCTTTAGAATAATAATATCAGAATAATAAAATCTTCACACCCATTTAAACGGATTAAAATTTGAGCACTTAATTTTTTAACTATATTTTTTAATATATAAACCGTCTCAAAAAAGAGTTTTTTTTGAAAACATCCCTCGAACTATTCAGCAGATTTTTACTTAGTCTTCAAACTATCAAAATGCTTTACTTAGTCCTCTAACTATTGGCTTGCATTTTATTTAATCCTTCTTGAGAACTTCGTTAAGTTCCAAAGGGAAAAACGGCACAGGGGCCCGTTTTGTTTTAAAAAAAAATTTCCAACCACTAATTTGCAATCCTATGGAGTAGAAACGTGATTATGAGAGCCTTAGAGAAAAAATTTGATTATGTCTCTTTAGAATAATATGATCAGAATAATAAGATCTTCACACCCATTCAAACGAATTAAAATTTGAGCACTTAATTATTTTTTGAGAAGGTTTATATATTAAAAAATATAGTTAAAAAATTAAGTGCTCAAATTTTAATCCGTTTAAATGGGTGTGAAGATCTTATTATTCTGATCATATTATTCTAAAGAGACATAATCAAATTTTTTCTCTAAGGCTCTCATAATCACGTTTCTATTCCATAGGATTGCAAATTGGTGGTTAGAAATTTTTTTTTAAAACAAAACGGGCCCCTGTGCCGTTTTTCGGTTTGGAACTTAACGGAAGTTCTCAAGAAGGACTAAATAAAATGCAAGCCAATAGTTAGAGGACTAAATAAAGCATTTTGATAGTTCGAGGACTAAGTAAAAATTTGCTGAATAGTTCGAGGGATGTTTTTAAAAAAAACTCTAAAGCATTAGACTTTGGACCAAAAGCTGATGTGTCCATCCTGCAAGTTGAACGAACAGCAGTTGCCTTTACTCTCTCTCTTCTAGTCTTGTGGTTGGCTTTGGTTTCAACCTCTCTCTCTCTCTCTCTCTCTCTCTGTGAGTTGAGTTGCCTTGACTACCTCTTTTTTCACTGCTACAACTTTGCTTGCTTGAAGGCTGTGAAGAAGGGCTTGCAAGTGAGCATCTCTCTCTCTCTCTCTCTCTCTCTCAGTTTTTTATTGTGAGGTGGTCTCGTTAATTTTCCTAAGACTAATTCTAGAAGGGTTTGGATTCTTCATATCCAATCGTTGTATAATTACAAACATTTACATAAATTCATTCACATTCATGTGGGGACCCATACGCACTGCACCTCCGTGCATGGGACCCTCCAAAAGAGTACGTGTGGTTATATAATTATTGCTCTGTATCTTTACCAAAGGACACTCCGTGTACGGTGTACACAATCTGGTGTTTTATTTACTATATAATAATTATCACCATTTACTCTGTCACATTATAGGATTTGGATATCCTGTGGTGCACAGCCGCACCATTTACCCTGTAGTCCGGCCATGAATGGCCGAATCGGCCGCACTATAACCCTACAGGACAGCCCGCCCTACAGGATCTCACTCTCATGTGGGGCAAACATGGAGCTAACCCAACATTTATCGCATCAAAGTGAGAGAAAATTGTTGATGGTACTTTTATGGTCTATTATACGGTGTCTTTTGATGTCTCTCATCACCGTTGGACTATTGAACTTTTATGGCATGGTGTATCAATATGAAGCATGAACCCAAGTGGTTGGCCAGGTGGTCAAGCCTTAGATTTATGGCTTTGATCATTGCCAAGTCTATTCGACACTTAAGTACTATCAACTCTTGCGGGGCCAGTTCATTTGGGACTTTTACTCTGGCCTAAATAGGGCTCTTGCTAGTGAACGGTAGATTGGTCCCCGAGGACGAGTATTTCAAGAAATATGTCGTACCATATTGTGAATGCATGCATACTTAGCAAAATGCATTTGCTATATTTTCTGCCGTATACCTCACCCAAAGTAGTAATTTTTTTCACACAGAGATGGAGTTAGTTTAATGAGACGTTTTTCAATAAGTATGACTATGACTTTAGAATAAGTTTTGTGATGACTTGACACTCTGATTAAACATTACGTTCGCATTATATTGTGTTGTGTTGTATGTTGGATCATTGATAAATCAAGCTGTTTAACTAATTCTGTCAATTGGCTTCTAATAGTTACGTTCAATGTGTTTCTCTAATTTATAAACTTTTGAAGTCATCCAGTTGTATCCGTACACTGCATTTTTTTTAATTTTCCATCTCGACATAGCCGATAGTATGAATTCCCGTACTCCAATACGCGTACGTGCATCATAGGTGTATTAATAGAGGGGTGTTTTAGAGGAGAAGATCCAAACCATTCAAGACGAATTGCAATGAAATAGTTGTCTTAATACTGAAACTAGATGTGGAAATCGCTACCTTAGAGTTTTTGCTTCGGCTGGAAGCCTGGAACAACTCTTCTGATGGAATGACTTGGATCAGTGCTTCAACTTCAGTTCTTTACTGTTTGGTTATCTGAAGTCCCCTGATTTACTGAACTTGTAGAGGTTTTTTATTAAACATTTTGTCCTACTCATTCATTATTTCAAGCAAATATTGAAATGGTTTTACAGAAAGACACAATGGCGAGCCTTAACCAATCTTTTCTTTGGACTTGATATTTAGTTTTTACCGTTTGACATGAGCTGTCCAAGAATAGTGTCATTATTTTTGCTATATATTGATGAATTTCTTGGTTCAAATTAAGTTACAATGGTGACTGGACGAGTAGATCTTCGGTCTGACACGGTGACCAAACCTAGTGAAGCAATGCGGGCTGCAATGGCTAATGCTGAAGTCGATGATGATGTATTTGGTTGTGACCCAACTGCCCTCCGCCTTGAAACAGAGATGGCAAGGCTCACAGGCAAGGAAGCTGCCGTTTTCGTGCCTTCGGGCACCATGGGTAACCTTATTAGTGTGCTTGTTCATTGTGAGATCAGGGGTAGTGAAGTAATTCTTGGAGACAAATCCCATATTCACATCTATGAGAATGGAGGCATATCAACAATCGGAGGTGTACACCCCAGGACAGTGAAGAATAATGAAGACGGAACAATGGATATTGATCTCATTGAAGCGGCCATCAGGGACCCTAAATTGGATATTTGTTACCCGGTTACTAGGCTTATCTGCTTGGAAAATACACATGGGAGGTGAGTACTTAGTTTTAACAAATGCATTTAAAAGTTCTCATAGATATATTTCCTATCTGAGACAGTAATCAAATTCGATTCTACTTTTTTGCTATCAGTTGCCGTTTCACACTCCACTGCGGTAAGTAGGAGAGAAAAGGGGGAAAATAATGTTATGCTAGGGAGACAATAGAAGAACAGATCAGTACAGACTACAAACTAATATCCATACAAATATGTTGGTAATACTTGATATGGATTGTTCATCCAGAACTCCCTAACTGTCAAACGTAAGAGCAAGGGATCGGCTTGGTGGTTGAGCTGCTCCCTTGCCCAGCGAACGTTATAACTGGGCTTGGGTCTTATTGATGCGACTTGCAGCTTCTCCTTAGCTTATCTCTTCCAGAGATTTCGGGAAAAAACGTCAAAGGTTGTTGCACGAGAGACCTGGAAGGAATGGACCTGGGGATTTGACTTGATGGTTGGAAAATAAGTTACAACAATAGGGACTTCTGCTATTAAACACCCCCGACTATTTTCATAAAGAAATGTACCCATTTGGACAATATGCATGTCTAGTATGTGGTTTTCTAAGCCATCTTGGATTTGTTGAGCGAGGAAACGAAGAGGAAAATGAATTTATGTGCACTTGTTCACTTTATGGTTAGTAACTAAACAAAGAAAAAACAACTTTAGATTCTTTTTCATGAAGCATGGTTTGACATCCGAGTACTTACATTTTTCACTGCTCTGTTGCTCATTGTTTTGAGTCAGTCGAAGAGATTAAAGTATTTTGTCACTCGGGATCATCTATGCAAGTTTTTGTCTTAATTAAGCTATTCAAGGTAACAGTACTATATTGAACTGCTGTAAATCAGGTTGAACAGGTGACTGGAGATTCTACTTTCAAAGCATGCGCATAGTTTTGTTATGTGGCGGCGGCACTGCGTTTAGTTTTCATTATCCAATCTAAATTTAATGTATGCGACATGATGCATTGGAAGTTTCCTTATACTGAAGTGAACTTCTGCATTTGATCACAATTCAGTTGAATAAGAAAAAATCTCCCAAATGAGGCAAAAGTACGAAGAACAAGGAGAAGATTTTTTTTTTTTTTTTGCTTATTTTGGGTGGAGCAGTATACAAAGAACGTATTATGTATCTGTGTTTAAACATTCTCCTTATAGTATTCTGAATTGTTTAACTAAATACTCCTATCTTTTGAGAGAAGGTACTCAAAATGTAAGAAAAAATACTTGTTTGGATTTTAAAAGTTGATTAATTTTATTTTATTTGTTATCTTTTGATAAGAAGTCAGTACTGTCATTTTTTTTTAGTAACCAAGGAGTATTTTACCATTTGAATGGCATTTCCTACATGCTTATGGATGGCATCTTAATGCAGCTGTGGAGGTAAATGCCTATCTGTAGAGTATACAGATAAAGTTGGGGACCTAGCAAAGAAGCACGGCCTGAAGCTTCACATCGATGGTGCCCGTATATTTAATGCGTCAGTTGTGAGTAACAACATTTCCCAAGTTTTTTGTTACATATATCTAGCTCGATACTCAAATTATGTCTTTCAATCTTCTGTGAGGACATAGATTTCTGAGACAATGCTGCACATATTATGTAGTTAGATGTTGGGGATGTACGTTGACGTAACTGTTGGGAAACGATTCCCAGAACCCAGTAATGACGCTTACAGATTAGACAACAAAAATTGCAAAAGGCGGAATTAGGGTTTCACCTCAACTCCCTGCGACACGAACGCTGGTTGAACTTGTTATAGTACGCCTTGCTATAAATCACGAATACTGCTCAACCGTACCTTCTATAGTATTCCCTGCATATCTAAAACATCAACCGAGTGTGGACTCTTTCGTGATCTGTCTGCTTTCTCTAAGCCTGTCTCTATTTTGTGAATTATAGAAGAACGTGTATTTGACCTAGAGAGCATATAACGTGTATATATGGGGCTACGATGGGGACCTAAAGGAGTAATAAGTTTGGGCTCCCAGTGTAAATAAGAAACCCTAATCCCACTAAGATTCTATTTCTTATTGGGGCCGGCTATTCGCAGCCACGTTTTTTCTCCCGTACCCCGTTACTCCACATAGCCCATTTTTAAAATTTTAAAAAAGAAAATTTTCTCCATGTAACCCATTAAATGTACCTGATCTTTCCATTATACCCTTCCCCTCTCAAAATTACACTTTTAACTCCCACCCTAAGCCCCCACCCCCCATTACGCCTCCCACCCCCATTGCCGCCTCCCACCTCCATAGCCACCACCGTACCACCGCCAGTCCGGCCGCCGCACCACCGCCGCACCTTCAAGGTGTCGTTCTCCCCCTCTCTCTCTCTCTCTCTCTCTCTCTCTGTTCGTCAGTCTCTCTTTGTTCGTCAGTCTCTCTCACTCTGTGAGTACATACATACATGTATGTATATATAACAGCAATTAGATCACTTTCGGTAACATGTCAAAAATATCTACAAAATTCGGTAACCAATTGCCTAACTATATATATGAAAATCATACATAACATTTCGGTAAATAGCTGTTGAAAAAAAGATTATATTTCGGTAACTATATGTCGAAAATATATTCAACTTTCGGTAAATAACTGTCGAACTACTATATACGAAAATCATACATACATTTCGGTGAATAGATGTTGAAAACAAGATTATATTTCGGTAACTACATGTCGAAAATGTATACAACAAAAATAAGAAACATATATTTCGGCAATTGAATGCTGAAAATGTAATTCAATTTCGGTAACTAACTGTCGAGTATGGTAATAGTTTACAGTGGTTAGCTACCGAAATTACTTACTTTACTCTGTTCGAACCAGAAACATCGAAAAAATCGGTTTACAAAACCCAGATGCCACAACAACAAACCAGAGGCCATTGTAAATAGAAAAACTTTCTTCCTCACGCGGCTTTCAGGGTACAATGTCCATCACAGCATCTTTCTTCTCCTCTGCCATCATATGGTTGCCAATATAATTTGATTCAATTTCAAAATCCAAACCTACAAGTGGGTCAAAAAATGGATCAATGGAATGATTTAAGAGAGAGGAGAAAAGAGAATGATGATTTAGAGAGAGGAGAAGAGAAGATGAACACGGGAAGCCTGAAGATGAAGAACAGGAAGCCTGAAGATGAAGAACAGGAGGTCCTCTGGTCTGGTTTTTTTTTTTTTTTTTTCTAAAAAAGCGTGACTGTGATTTTTGAGGGGAGGGGGAAAGACCATAATTTTTGGTTTTGGTCATAAGGGCATGTAGGTCATTTCATGTATAGGTATAAGGGTAAGAGGTCATTTTGCATTAGGGGGTTATGTTGTAATTAGTTGAAAATTTTTAACGGGGTACGGGAGAAAAAACGTGGCTGCGAATAGCCGGCCCCTTCTTATTTCACTAATTATAATTCACCCCATTACAGAATTATAATTGCACTCCCGTCCTTATCTCAATTATATTACGAGGTCCATGATATTAAACACTTATTAATCTCCCCACGTTAAGATTACAGATACCCGTTGATTAAAATAAATTACTAACAGTAACATAGCAAATGAGAACTGAAAAGGTCATCTGCCACATGAAACTAAACTTCATACCCAATGCACTAGTCTCCTACCTCATCCATTTGCTCTCTCAGACCTACAGGAGAGTTAGACACACTCCCTGGATGATTACTTTGGGGTTCATGAAAATTTAGTGATAAATGCTTTCATGCACGACTTCAGGAATTATAACTTGATTTTTCTTTTCTTTTTTAAAAATTGGATTTAACTTGATTAAACTCATTCCCAGGCACTTGGAGTTCCTGTTCATAGGCTTGTGCAGGCTGCTGATTCAGTTTCGGTACATGGTGCTTTGGCATTTTAAGTTATCTTTCCTTGCTAGTTTCCTTGTATCGTGTTTGCAGATAATCCTTCACTCTCTTTTGGTTTGGTTTGTTTGTTCTATTTGTGTTGTGTAGGTATGTTTATCAAAAGGTTTGGGTGCTCCAGTTGGAAGTGTCATTGTTGGCTCAAAAGCTTTTATTGCTAGGGTATTATTCCTGATATTTTTGCAACAAAAACGAACCCTATTTTCTCGAAGCATAAATACTTGATACCTAGCTCTTTTTTAATACTTGTTTGCAGGCAAGGACTCTCAGGAAGACCTTAGGTGGTGGGATGAGACAAGTTGGTGTCATATGTGCTGCTGCCTTGGTTGCAGTGCAACATAACGTTGGAAAGCTTGAGGGTGATCACAAGAAGGCCAAGTATTTAGCAAGTAAATTACTCCACCCGTTTAACACCTGATCATATAAAACACCTATCTTTTGAGGACAATGCACGATAACACCTTAGCAGTGCTAGATAATGTTGGAAGGCTCGAGGTTGATCATTGCTTTCCATGGTTTTGTGTTTTGATCAATGCACGATAAACTATAAGCACAAAATATTTAGTTTCTAACTCTTAAGTATCTGCACGTAATATATGCAAAGGTGGTTTTTCACTTGGCATTTGACTGGGAAACTCAAATACTAGATATTACTCTATGTCGCTACTTATTTTTTAGCAGACTTCTCTGTTTCATGTTATTTCTGAATTTGGTTGTCTAGAAGGACTGAATGAAATCAAAGGACTTAAGGTGGATGTTTCTTCGGTGGAGACCAACATAGTAAGTAGCCTTGTTATGATAGCATAGACTTGGATTTTTTGTATAGCTTATAAGACCAGTTTTTTTTTTTTTTCCCGGCAATTTATGTTAGTTTGTTTGCCTCAACTTTCGTGAATTGGAACAACTTTTTGGCAAAAAACTGCTTAAATAAGCTGGGAAAAGCTGATAATCGGGATCGCGTTGTAGAAAAATCAGCTTTCACCACAGTCTGAGCTGCAGCAAGTAGCCACAGTACAGATAGTATTGTTTCCCTATTTATGTTCCCCCTCCATCTAGTCTGTTTTCGGAAAGTTACTTTCTTGCTTCTTTATCTGGTAACAGTCTAGCTATTTTAATTTGTTTTTACCAACACAATTGGTGCTTGCATTGATGTACAAGACCAAGTTTAGAATTCTATAAATAATTTCTAGTGTAGCATAAGTTATATAGAGGAACAGTTTGGCAGATCATTTCGTAGTCAAGCCTCACAATGCAGCAGGTTTAGTGATCATCCCATTTGGCAGAAATTTTCATAGTTAGCGTTCACAGTAGGATTAGAAATGATAAGAGAACAATTTTCCCAAGAGAATAAGAGAGGAAAAGCAAGATCCGATAGCACGTGTTAGTTTCGTTTCTTAGCTCGTTGAATGACTCTTTTCGATTGCTTCCATAGTAAAGCTGTGTAGGCGCGGGTGAGGATGTTTTCTCACTGCGTTTGTTTCACTTTGTATCTATGCGTTTCATATAATGCTGCTCTCTCTCTCTCTCTCTCTCTCTCTCTCTCTCTCTCTTTGACTGAGAATCTTAACTCTCTCCATTCTTGGAATATGCACAACTTCTAATTTGCACTTTCCGTTCTCGTGAACAGATATTTTTTGATATTCTAGAGGGTGCAAACATCACAGCGCCAAAACTCTGTAAGGATTTGGAAGAACATGGCATACTTGTCTTGCCAGAGAGCTCATCAACGTATGTTTTCAACCCTTGGGCAATACCCATGAAATTGTTAGTTTTACTGCTTTCTTTTTATCTAGTCATGCTTTCTCACTGTCGTTCTTTCGCCAACACTGCTTATTTGAGTTTGTATGTGACTTGAAGTACGATAATATACCCCGTAACATCTTTCGCGATGCAACTTGCTGGTTAATAATTGCAGATAATAGAATAACTAATAAGTTTAACCCAAGAAATACTTTCTCAACTCTAGTGTTGATTGGTTATGTGTCGAATATTCATTGCACTTAACCCATACGGACATATACGAAGATGATGAAGTATGAAAACATATCCTTTTCTTCTTTGAAACCATAGCAACTATATAGAGTAGTTTCAGCGAAGGACTCAACCAATTTATTTGGGACGAGTAATCAAATAACATTCGTGTCTGAAGTAATTGGTTTATTTTTCTACCTATTAAGTTTATTTCATTGTTTCACTAGTAAATGTACTTTGAAGTTGGAACTTGAACTCTTCCCCTGGTTCCGTTGCATGTTGCTACGAAACACTCGGGAAGTTTTAGGGGCGACAGGAGCAAAGTAATGGAGAAACAATGTTTTAAATGAATGATGGAAAAAGTCACAGGAGATAAATGCTTGATGACGTGGGGAAGATTTGGAAAAATACGTCTTTCCTCAATTTCATTGAGTGATTTTTCTTGGAAAATATATTACTTTGATGCCCATTGTTTAACAGTTTCTAAACTAGAATGTCGATTTACAGCTCAGTTGTCTTGTGTGCCATTTTAGTTTGACAAAACTTGTTCATGAGCCTATCTTGATATCTTCTATACAAACTAGTTGAATTATGAAATGCTGTTTCCTCAGTGGCTTTGAACCAGTTTTTCTTCTTAAGTTCCCAGCTGAAGTTTCTTTTCTTGGATTTGACCGAGAGTGGGAGTTCTGAATTGGTATCTACCCAATTTGGTTTTTGAAATTTCCAAATGCAAAATTATCTTTACTTTTCTCAAAATTCCAAACTTTGGCAAGAAACATTCATCTCCATTTTCCTTTTTCTTTTTTCCAGACTCAACTGTTCAATAATGTTGAATTAAGTCTTCAGTATTTGCATTTTCTTTTGTGGTATAATCCTTGAACTTAAAGGTATATTAAAACCGTAGAATCCTTGCAACCATTTCCTCTGAATTCTTTGTGTCCCTCCAAGCAAGTTCAATTTTCTTTGGTAAATATGTAGAGAATGGGGTTCAGTGGTATCCGGTTGCCAGTGTAAATACCTCGGTTATCAAGGGAAAACGCCCAAGTCATTTTCAGTTGGTCACATTGTATTGGATGTCAGATTACAAAGTGGTTCATGTGATTAGCATCATAGCATGACCTTTGATACCGTGTAAAGAGACGGTTTCTTGGATCTTGTTTCGGTTGATTGCTGCCAAGATTTTGAGAATGCTAGAACACGGATATAATTGCTGAAAGCAGATGTTGGATTTGTACTTTATTTATGTTTTGATGCAGTCGTTACATGGTTGCAGGATCAGGTTTGTCCTTCACTACCAAATTTCAGAAACCGACGTGCAATACACCTTGTCCTGCATTCGGGTAATGGATAGTGAAGCCAATTTCTATCCTGGGCCTATTGGAATAAATTTGCTCTTTAAAACTGCCACTCAAGTTCCTTTCATTCCAATATTGCAGAAAGCTGTAATGGGAGTCCCAGAGGAAAATGGTGGCATCACTGGCAAGTGAGATAAATAACCGTCACATCGTTTCCGTCTACTGGCTGTCATTCAAGTTCTAGTGACGTTCTACGTTACATGGGTGAAGCTCTGCGACGACGTTCTATTGTCAAATAACGGGTTATTTTCCGATATCTATCTAAAAGTTGAGCATGCTTAACGGGAAACATCCTTCAAAACTTTTTCGCACCTTTAGTTGTACAATATCATCAGGAAGTACGTTGTATATAATCTTGAAACAGCTTCGGATTATGAAAACCTATTGAATTTGTACCCCTCATGCGTGTGAAATGCCAAAATTATTTTCTTCCATGGCAGAATTCGAGATCTTTCTTCTTCAAGAGTGCATGTAGCGATGGTGATATTAATGTCTTTCCACCACCATTTCTAAAGTCCTTTTAAGTAACCATGATATACGTAACATAAGGGCGGGTTTAAAGATGAGGATGTACGCATCAGACCCTCACAAATCCCAGAGTCCGGGAACCCTGTTCGTTGGAATGCCCAGGTTACAAACAGGTGATAGTTGATACTTCTAGTACCCTGAATGTTTCTTGTTTACAAGTTCTTGTCAAATGTGCAAGTGACTTCCCAGAGTTGTCAGAAAGTTGTGATTTTTCGTGGAGTTAGGCTGAGTTCACTTACAATGCATGTGGGATGTGAGGAAGCTTTAGATTCTCTTATCATTTCCATGTTGCTATATCCCTTTTCTTTTTTTCTTACCGTTTAGGTCAGCTTGCATGTATCTCGATTAATTCCCTCTCTGGTCCAATCAAAAGCAGACCTTCTACACGGAATTAGGGGATTCTCGAATAATCGCTTTCTTGCGGCTTGAACCCAGAAATCAAACAATGCTCCAACTATGTGGGGGAGCAAACCCACAAGGGCCGGACTAACCTTGGGGCTATATCCTATTAGTTCAAGCCCTTGTACCCAGATGTTTTATTTCGACCTTGTCCTGTCAAAGTTTCTATTGGGACAAGTCCTATGTTTGATAGTAATTTGGTACTTACAAATTAGAATAAGTACTCTGGAGGCTACAATCTATGCTCTTCAATCCATTCGACGGTGTCTATACTCGGTTCGATTTGCCTTCTGGTTCCTTCCTGTGCAGACCCGGCGAGTTTGGGGTTGACGAAGCGTCGGCCAAATAAAAGAGAAGGGAAGCCGGTGGATTTATTTACTGTTTTCAGTTTTAAGTATTTTTTCATTTTGAGAAAAAGAAAAAGAAAATTAGAACAAGTACTCCTACACAGAGGCCACATTTCGAACTGACCCTTCTCATTGCTGGGCTAATCGGGTGGGGTTGCTGAGAATGGGATCCAAAAGGGTATCGACGAAAAATTATTCAATTCAATGCTGCAGAGGCACTATTACGTGGTGTCCCAGGTCCCTTCTCCATCACACATTATGGTGGAATTCAAGACAAAGTGTATGGATCCCATTACAATGTGTAACGAAGAAATGACCTGAGACACCACGTTACGGTGCCTCAATACACTGATCGAATAATTACTTGATATCTACGGTGATAAGGAAGGTTGACACTTTGAGTCAAACTTTGACATTGGCTGATTTACCGAGTTGGTCGTTGATTTGGACACCCAGACCCTATTCAAATTGTATCCACATCCATGTTCACCTTCAAAATTTCAAAATTACAACTCTGTCATTATTAAATGCCATTAGTATTTACACGGCATTTATTCATCCTTATCCCCTTCACTCAAACAAACCCATATAACTAATTGCCTCTTATACGACAGCGCTACAGCCACCGAACCCAAAAGCGGTGGTCAGCCACTGCTCGCCGTGTGGGGCCCACTTCGGGCTCCGTACGAA
This sequence comes from Rhododendron simsii, assembly GCA_014282245.1. NCBI lineage: Eukaryota > Viridiplantae > Streptophyta > Magnoliopsida > Ericales > Ericaceae > Rhododendron > Rhododendron simsii. The sequence continues at coordinate 28,775,196 of CM024957.1, read as the reverse complement.
TGATCCGAGCTGTTTAATAATTTAAAAAAAAATTGAGTGGGCATTTGAAAAATCAGCTCGATCCGATATGTGTAGGTGCTCGGATCAATCTTCTCATCTTGGAAAATTGGAAAAAATGGAAGGATTGGTTTTCCGATTTTTCAAAAAAGGAATATTGGATCCGAGCACCTATACACATATTGATTTTCCACGAAGCCCACTCAGTTTTTATTTTATTTTAATTATTGAACAGCTCGGATCATCCATGCGGAGCTCAGAGTGGGCCCACACGGCAAGTGGTGGCCGGCTACCGCTTTTGAGTTCGGTGGCCGTAGAGTTTCTGTATATAATAATCCCCTTCTACAATATCTCCCCTCTTATATATTTCATCTAAAATTTTGACCTCTAATAAATGGCATCAGACGTTTAGGTAAGGACCCTTACGGCTTGTTCGCGGGCAAATAAAGTTTTGGAATAAGGAAGATGGTGGATATGTTATAGGGAGGAATTAGTAAAGAAGTATGAATTAACTAGGGTTTGTTGAGTAGTTGAAATGGATGGATAAGAGTGGATTGACAAAAAAATAACTTCATATTTTACTTAATTGCCCCTCGTCTTCACAATTAAAAGATAAATTTGGAGAGGTTTAACGGACACACAAGTAATTACACCCACCCGAATAAGCATATGGTGGGAGTGGGGTGTGTTTTGCAAGAGCTTGTCCCAACTAATCTGGGTGCCAAAGACAACCAAACACCACGTAAAAATGAGCTAGAGGCCTGTTTTGACTACATAATTTGGAAAAATTATTTGTCTTATTCAAAATTTTTTTTTTCATATTTATTAGTTTTGTGTCAATTTTTTTATGGATTATTTGTTAGTCATGATGAGAGAAATCAAAAAAAGCAGAAAATTACGTTTAAGACTAACTATTTTTTGGATAAAGATAAAAGTAATGTATATATCAGTTTGTTTTGGATTATTTTTGTCTTTACTCAAAAAAAAATTAGTTTAGAACTTTTACTTTTAGATTCCTTTCTCGGAGTCAAACTAATAATTCAAAAAAAAAAATGAAAGCAAAATTAACAATTACAAAAAAAAAAAATTGAATAAAAACAAAAAAAAAAAATTCCTTTAAGATTATTAGGCGAAGAGCCAAAATAGGAAACAATCTCATGGCTCTCATCCCTCCCCGCCAAATGGCCATTATATATATATATATATATATTATTGCTCATTGGATTGTTGTGCTCAATTGGTAGTTTTAATTAGTTGATTAGCAGTTGAATTAATTGGTAGTTTAATTTTAAGAAAATGTGACCTGTCCTCCACAGTATACAATAGGGAGAACTACCGGACAGAGGAGGGTCAGGCCTTTATTTACCACTTCAATGGTCTACACTCTCCAAATCACCAATACATGGTATTTCCTATTTTAATTACCAACGCATGGTAACCACAACACCGGTGAAACAGTAGGGACAATTTTGCCCTTAATATAAAAAGGCTTCGTAACATCAAAACCATTTCCCTTCTTTCAGCAAAAAAAGAGCACGTCAAAATATGAAACAGACTTTATGTTATATTGAAAATGACCATCACGTTAATTGAAAAAGACCAAGTCATATAGGGTTCGATAAATCTGATCAACTCAACATTTCCTAGGCCAAAAAGGGGCAAGTTAATTCATGAAAAGACTTTTTATTATATTGAAATAGACCATTACTTTTGTTGATAAAAACTAAGTGATATCTTGTTCAGTAAATATCATCTCTCATTCAAACTGAACTAACCTTATTTGAGTAAAAAAAGGGCACGTCAAAAAAAGAAACAGACTTTATGTTATATTGAAAAAGACCATTACATTTATTGAAATAAACCAAGTCAAATAGAGTTCGATGAATGTCATCTCCGAGTCAACTTGAACGAACCTGCTTTGGGCAAAAAAAGAGCACGTCACAAAATCAGAAAGACTTTATGTTGTATTTAAAAAGACCATTACATTTATTGAAATAGACCAAGTCAAATAGAGTTCGACGAATGTCATCTCTGAGTCAGAGGGTCAAACAAACATTTCAAGTAGACACACCATGTATTTGTCAATATTTTTCCTCCTGTCATGAAAGTGGTAAATTGAAGACTCTAGACCATGATATTCAAATTGTTTTCGGTCAACACCTCTGACCGGTCATTTTCCCTATACAATATGGCTGTTACCTACTCCACGCCTGGGTGAGTCCACTAATACCCTAATACTTTGGCAAAAAAAATTTATTGAATAAAAAATGAGAAAATTTGAATCAAGTACCTGCTGCACCTACTTATATCAGATTGAACTGATTTTTCATGAATTCATTTTTTTATTTATAAATTATTAAACAACTCAGATTATCCGTGCAGGATCCAGAGTGAAACTGCTATCTGGATCTTGTACAACAGTCGATTCCCGATCGGTGCAGCCACCATCGGCGGCCATGGACGGGTTGATTATTTTTTTGGCATTCAACCCAATAATTGTCACGTACTGTCTTATACTCCCTCCGTCCATTTTTAAGTGTCCTACTTCGTAACTCCAACTTATTAAAAAGACATTATCATTATACCTTTCACATCAACTTTTTCATCCACTTTCCCTTCTTACCCATCATCATTACACTTTTACTTACTTACTTTTTAAAAAGGAATTTACTTTTAGGGACAAAATAGACAATTCATCAACTTTTATCCACTAACTTTACAAAATGAACACTTATTAAGGGACAGCCGAAAATAGAATACTGAACTATAAATAAGAGACGGAGGGAGTAGTATTTTTTTGCGACACATAATAAAGCTACGAAGAATTAGATAAATCAGCTCTAGCTATTATTATTCAAAAAAAGTTGTTCGCCCACCAGTACCACTGGACGATGATGCATTATATAAATGAAACCAACGCCCTCTTTAGCTCTAAAAGCAACTTTGCTACAACTTCTCACCGCCATTTGATTCACTATACAACTTTACTTGCTTGAAGGCAGTGAAGAAGGGCTTGCAAGTGAGCATCTCTCTCTCTCTCTTAGATTTTTACTGTGAGGGGATCTCTTGAATTTTTCCTTTTAAGACTAACGTCCCTCTGCGCTAACTAAAATAAGATTTTTAATTTTTCTTTTGTTTTTTCCTTAAATTTCAAACATAAGCTCTGTTGTTTGGAACTCATGGAAAGGAAAGGAAAATAAAGGAGAAAGAAAATAAGAGGAAAAATTTAATATTTATGAAATTCTATTTTTTTTATTCTTTCTCTTCCAACCAAACAACCAAACAATGGGAAAGAAAATTTTCCTTTCTTTTTTTTTTTTTTTCTTTTCCATGGGTTCCAAACAGAGCCTCTCGCTAAGGGATTTTTTTTTTGTTTTGTCTTTATTTAAATTTTTTTGCACTTTTTTTACCCCTGTTGGTTCGTCGCGAAAAGAGGAATTGAAAAAGTAAAAAATTATTGCTTTTACCCAAATATCTTTGAAAATGACCAAGATAAAACTCAAAAAGTCGATCTTTAGGCTATCTTGCATATTAAAAAAATATCAGAGTAAAAGTAAAAAAGATTTACCGTTCCCATCGAGAAGAATCAATAGTGGTAAAAATTTGTCTGAAAACGAACGAATATTGTTGATGATACTTTTATGGTCTATTATATTATACGGTGTCTTTTGATGTCTCTCATCACTGTTGGTCCATTGAAGTTTTATGGCATTGTGTATCAACATGAAGCATGAACCCAAGTGGGGTTGGCGAGGTGGTCAAGCTTGAGATTTATGGCTTTGATCCTTGCTAAGTCTGTTCCACACTTGGGTTCTATCAACTCCTGCGTTGTCAGTTCATTTGGGACTTTTACTCTCGCCTAAATAGGGCTCCTGCGAGTGGATGGTAGATTGGTTCCGAGGACAAAGTATTCCAAGAAATATGTCGTACCGTAATGTAAATATGAACCGGATATGAATACGAGCATGTATTTTTGCATGAATACTTACCAAAATGCGGTAATATTTTCTGCCGTATACCTCACTCAAAGTAGTAAGTTTTCCACATAGAGATGGAGTTAGTTTTTTTTTTGATCCGCGAGATGGAGTTAGTTTGGTGAGACGTTTTTCAGTAAGTATGGCTGTAGAATATATGTAAGTTTTGTGATGACTTGACACTCTGATTAAACGTTACGTTTGCATTATATTGTGTTGTATGCTTTGTTACATGGACTCGGGTGCGAGTATCGGGTGCAGGTGCAAGTCCAAGCGTCGGACCTTCCTCAACTTAAATCTTAAGATACGTGAATATGTGTCCCCTACTTGAATATGGGTACGGAAACAAGTCTTGAACTCTTGTTTGTATTATATATTGCACAATTTTCTCAGATTATGTATCGTAAACTATGTTTATGGATGTAAACAAGAAAGGGTTAAGAAAATTATGTTTTTTTGCTATTTCCCTATTTTCTGTCTATGTGAAATACTTGAAATATCGCTTTTCTAACTAATTTGATATTCTTTTTCTGTAAATATCTTAACAATTAGAGGATTCGAGTGTCCAAAAGGATACGAGAGTTGGACACATCGTCACGATTGCTTGAGCCAAAAAGAAGGATCCATGTAACATAGTTTGTATGTTGGATCATTGATAAATCAAGTTATTTAACTAATTCTGTCAATTCGCTTGTAATAGTTACCTACAATGGGTTTCTCTAAATTTTAAACTTTTGAAGGCATTGAATTGTGCATACCAATGCTCTGGACTATCAATGAAGGAAGCATGGTAATGTGCACATAAATTGATTTGGGTCTCTAGGCCTACCTTCTTTGATGTCATTTGGCTTTATTTGGGGGCATGATTTTACAACAAAACGTCCTTGTGCTCCAGCTCCTCGGTTCTTGGAGGTTTAGGGGGGTCACTGTTTTAGTGGTATTCTGAGAGTAACTACTTTGTGCATATATTGCCAAAGGTTAGGTCTGTCACCAATCATCCCCCGCCCATATCCCCAATGATTGGGGACTAGATGGGTTATGTTATGTTGTTGTTGAAGGCATTTCAGTTGTATCCATACATTGCATTTTTTATTTTGCCCAATTGACATAGCCGTATAGTATGAATTCCCGTTTGGCAGATGACCTCCCTGAACTTTATTAATGATCAATTTGCCTCCCCATGGTTTTAGACTAAAGTGCAACCCCTAACTCCGTTAACAGCAGAAGTAAAAAGACTACGCTACCCCTTTCTTAAATAAAGGGTCTTTGAAAACTATGGGGAAATTGCAAATCAGTGGACAAAGGGGTAAATAATGCCCAAGTGATGAAGAGGTTTTTTCAAAATTGCATCAATATGGAAAGGAGGAAAAAAAAATCCCCATACATGAAACGGAGGGAAAAATATTCCTCATATATGGAATCGGTTCTGGGTTTCCTAAGTTGCTCCTTTTGTGAATTTATGTTACCCCTTCTATGAATCTAAATTGCTCCTTCTATGAACCTAAGTTGCCCATTCTATGAATTTCTTGGGTATTTAATTTTTTGAGCATTTCTTTAATTTCCTTACCATTTCTATTATTTTTTGAGAAATTTGGGATCTGGGTTACTTGTAGATTTGCATGAAACGGACCAACTAAAATTCTCCATGCATGAAATGGAGGAAAAAAAAAATTCAAAACATGAAGTCGATTTGTAGTCAAATCTGAATTTAAATATAAGTTACTCCTTATATGAATTTAAGTTTTTTCTTCTATGGATTTAAGTTGCCCCTTCTATGAATCTAAGTTGCCCCTTCTACGAACTTCATGAGTATTCAATTTTTTGAGCACTTTTTCAATCTACTTACCATTTATTATTTTTTGAGAAATTTGAGATCTGATTTGCTTGCAGATTTGAGTTTTTAAAATACTTTGATACATACATCTTATTTTCTCTATTATTTTTCTTTCTAAAATATTACCCAAAATACACTAATATTAAAGTACTTTAAAAGCTCAAATCTGTAAGTAACTCAGATTTTAAATTTCTCAGAAAATAATATAAATGGTAAGTAGATTGAAAAAATGCTCAAAAAATTGAATACTCATGAAGTTCGTAGAAGTGGCAACTTAGATTCATAGAATGGGCAACTTAAATTCATAGAAGAAGGAACTTAAATTCATCTAAGGAGTAACTTAGGTTTAAATTCAGATTTGACTACAAATCGACTTCATCTTTTGAATTTTTTTTCCCGCCATTTCATGCATGGAGAATTTCAGTTGGTCCGTTTCATGCAAATCTACAAGTAACCCAGATCCCAAATTTCTCAAAAAATAATAGAAATGGTAAGGAAATTAAAGAAATGCTCAAAAAATTGAATACCCAAGAAATTCATAGAATGGGCAACTTAGGTTCATAGAAGGAGCAACTTAGATTCATAGAAGGGGTAACATAAATTCACAGACGGAGCAACTTAGGAAACCCAGAACCGACTCCATGTATGGAGAATATTTTTCCTTCCGTTTCATGTATGGGGAATTTTTTTTCCTCCTTTCCATATTTATGCAATTTTGAAAAAACCTATCTATCACTTGGGCATTATTTACCCCTTTGTCCACTGATGTGCAATTTCCCCGAAAACTAGGAGCCGATTCCGGCCATCTAAGGCTCCGTTCCAGAAACCTTCTTAAAAAATAAGTACTTATTTTGTCACTTCTCAAAGAAAAATAAGAAGATTTGTTCCACAAAATCTAAATAAGTAACTTATTTCACATTTTCAAACTCAAAAATATCGTAAATGAGAAATAATTTTTCAAATTTTTTTGCACCGTATTAAAGATCTCAATGAGATCTATCAAATAAGATCCATATTGATAGAAAAATTATTTGCGTAAACACATGATTTTTGAACTTGAAATTGTCTCCTCAAAAAATAAGTAATTGTTCAATCTTTTGTGGAACAATCCTTCTTATTAGACAAAAAATAAGAATTTAAACCCGTTCTGGAACGGGGCCTAAACCCACCTCTCTCTCTCTCTCTCTCTGCAATCGGAAAACCCATTTTCTAAATCAAACCAACAAATTGAAAACTCATGCACAAATTGAAAACCATCATCTCTGTCCATTGTCCACAAATTGAAAACTACAAATCGATTGTGCAAACCAACAAACCAATTAATAACCCCCAAACTACAAATTGAAAACTAACGCCAAAACCCACAAATCCAAAACAATACGAACGATTTTTTTGCCGTCGTCGTCGACTTGTTCGTCTCCGCCGCCATCGAGTTCGATTTTGCCGCCGTCATTGAGCTCTTTTTTTGCCGTACCCGAGTTTGATTTTACCAACGTGCAGGTCGATTCCGCCATTGTGAAGTTCTATTTGTGCTGCAGTTGTCGTTGGCGTGTTCGAAGTTGAGTATCTCGTGGAGTCCGTGAGCTCGAGTTGGTGCGTATAGGAGATGAGAGAGAGAAACGAGAGAGAGAGAGACCAGCGCAATTGGGTTGCTGGGAGTGGGTGCCCAAATATTATGGGTTTTGATTGTGGACTATTACATGGAGTGAGTTTTGATGTGAGGAATATGGAATTGGGAGATTGTTGGGGTGGGGAACAAGTTGGATATGGGCCGATGGTGAAGGGGCAGGCGGCGACAATGATTCTGCTGGTGGGGAGAGTAACGACCACCATTGTTTGGTATGAAGATGGACGATAGCCGTTGATTGGGAAGGGTTAAATTATACTCCATTTTTTTGGGGAAGAAGGGTAATGTCGTCTTCTTGGATAGAAAATGAACTTTATTTAATTTTTTTTTCATGACCAGTCTCATAACTTGCGCGTGTCTTACACTTTCCGTTAGTTTGGATGAAAAAGTCAACGGTAGCATTTTAGTCCAAAACCATAGGGAGGCGAATTGATCATTAATAAAGTTCAGGGAGGTTATCTGCCAAACGAGAAAACCCCAGGGAGATAATCCGTACTTTGCCTTTTAGTTTTAGTTTTTACTGTTTGACGTGAGCTGTAAAAGCTTTGTGTCATTAGTTTTGCTATATATTGATGAATTTCTTGGTTCAAATTCAGTCACAATGGTAACTGGAAGAGTGGACCTTCGGTCTGACACGATGACCAAACCTAGTGAAGCAATGCGGGCTGCAATGGCTAATGCTGAAGTCGATGATGATGTACTTGGTTATGACCCAACTGCCCTCCGCTTTGAAACAGAGATGGCAAGGCTCACAGGCAAGGAAGCTGCGATTTTCGTGCCTTCAGGCACCATGGGTAACCTTATTAGTGTGCTTGTTCATGTGAGATCAGGGGCAGCGAAGTAATTCTCGGAGACAGATCCCATATTCACATTTATGAGAATGGCATTTCGACAATTGGAGGTGTACACCCCAGGACAGTGAAGAATAACGAAGACGGAACAATGGATATTGATCTCATTGAAGCAGCGATCAGGGACCCTAAATTGGATATTTGTTACCCAGTTACTAGGCTTATCTGCTTGGAAAATACACATGTGAAGTGAGTTCTTATTTTTAACGAATGCATTAAAAAGTTCTTTTTTAAACAAATGCATATAAAAGTTCTCATAGATAAATATTCTATCTGAGACAGTGATCAAATTTGATTCTACCTTTTGCTATCAGTTGCCATTTCACACTCCATTGCGGTAAGTAGGAGAGAAAAGGGTAACAAATAAGTTATGCTAGGGAGACAAGAAAAGAACAGACTACATACTAATATCCGTACAAATATGTTGTTAAAACTTGAATGTATTGTTCATCCAAAACTCCCTAACTGTCAAAAGTTAAGAGCAAGGGATAGGCTTGGTGGTTGAGCTGCTCCCTTACCCGGTGAACGACTTGCAGCTTCTCCTTAGCTTATCTCTTCCAGAGACTTCGGGAAAAGACGTCAGAGGTTGTTGCACGAGAGACCTAGAAGGAATGGAGCTCGGGATTTGGCTTGAGGGTTGGAAACTAAGTTATAACAGTATGGACTTCTGCTATTTGACACTACCGAATATTTTCATAAAGAAGAATGTACTCATTTGAAGAATATGCATGTATATTATGTGGTTTTCTAGCCCATCTTCGATTGTTATCTTATGACTGTCTACTTGGTTTATTTTTGTCGTTAGAAGCTTGGATATGCTCAAGCCATCTTGGACTTGTTGATTGAGGAAACGAAGAGGAAAATGAATTTATTTGCACTTGTCCACTTTTTTGTTAGTAATTAAACAGCGGCAAAAGAACTTTAGATTCTTTTTCATGAAGCATGGTTTGACGTCTGATTACTCACATTTTTCACTGCTCTGTTGCTCATTGTTTTGAATCAGTCGAAGAGAATAAAGAATTCCCTCACTCGTGATCATATATGTAAGTTTTTGTCTTAAGCTACTCAAGAGTAAAAGCACTATGTTGAACTGAATGTAAATCAGGTTGAACAGGTGACTGAAGATTCTACTTTGAAAAGTGTAATATGATGCATTGGAAGTTTCCAGATACTACTGATTGATTTCCGGAAGGATTATCATACCGAAGTGAACTTCTGCATTTTACCAAAATTCGGTTGAATAAAAAAAATCTCCAAAATGAGGCAGAAAAAAGAAGAAGAAGAAGAAGAAGAAGAAGAAGAGGAGGAATTTTTTTGTTTGCTTGTATTGGGTGGAGCAGTATACAAAGCTCGTATTATGTTTCTGTGTTTAATCATTCTCCTTCTGATAGTATTCTGAACCGTTTAACAAAATATCTTTTAGGAGAAGGTAGTCATAAGTGTAAGAAAAAGTAGCTTATTTGGATTTTAGAATTTGATTTAATAAAAGTCGTTTCTTGTTATCTTTTGATAGTTATTTTTTATTTTTTGGTGAGGAAGGAATATTTTACCATTTGATTGGCATTTCTTATATGTAATGCAATGCTTACAGATGGTATCTTAATGCAGCTGTGGAGATAAATGCCTTTCTGTCGTAGTATGTAGATAGAGTTGGGGACCTTGCAAAGAAGCACGGGGCCTGAAGCTTCACATCAATGGTGCCCGTATATTTAATGCATCAGTTGTGAGAAAATACTATCCAACAGTTTTTAGTTATTTATATCTAGTTTGATACTCCAATTATGGTTTTTAATCTGCTGAAAAGGACATGTATTGTCGAGACAATGCTTGCCTATATAGTTTTCCCACATACTATGTAGTTAGATGTTGCCGTTGGTGATGTACGTCGATGTCAGAAAAAGGCACTAACTGCTTAGTATATCCAAATCAACAGTTGGAGCAATGTACGTATGGGGCATATCTTCTGGATGACCTTTTACAGTCTTGTTTTCTTTTCTTTGATAATGAGTTATGCTACATAAACTGGGGTAGAGGTGTTTTATGTGGGTGAATATCTACAGTCCCTAAATCCTATTATTGAAGGGTACTTGAGTTCGGCAAAAGATATCATTTTGACATGTTTAATCTCATAATTGGTATAAACTGGTGCATCTAATGTTGTCAAAGCGGCTCTATACTAATGTTACAGAAATGATGAGACAATAGGTAGGAACTATGATGGAGTTAAATAGCATTATCCTCGACGTGTGCGATGGGAAGTATCTGATACATACCCAACATCCTTATCTAGGTGTCAAGTGTCCACATGGGTACTTGATTTTTTGAGGAAGAGTCGATGTAACATAGCGAATGAGAACTTACCCCCCCAAAAACACAGCGAATGAGAAATAAAAAGGTTATCTTTAACACGTAAATAAACTTCATACCCAATGCACTAGTTTCCTACCTCATCCATTTGTTCTTTGGGACCTAGGGGAGGTTCGACTCATCCCCTGGACGGTTACTTTGGGTTGCACACTAATATACTGATAAAGGCTGTAATGAACGACTTCAGGAATTTTAACTTGATTTTATTTGTTTTGAAAATTGGATTTTAACTTGATTAAACTCATTTGCAGGCACTTGGAGTTCCAGTTCATAGGCTTGTGCAGCCTGCTGATTCAGTTTCGGTACATGTTGCTTGGCATTTTAAGTAATCTTTCCATGCTAGTTTCCAGGTATCGCGGTTGCAAATAATACTTCACTCCTTTTGGTTTGGTCTGTTTGTTCTAATTGTGTTGTATAGGTATGTCTATCAAAAGGTTTGGGTGCTCCAGTTGGAAGTGTCATTGTCGGTTCAAAAGCTTTTATTGCTAGGGTATTATTCTGATGTTTTCGCAACAAGAACGCTATTTTCTCTAATCATAAATACTTGATACCTAGCTCTTTTTTAATACTTGTTTGTAGGCAAAGACTCTCAGGAAGACCTTAGGTGGTGGGATGAAACAAGTTGGTGTCCTATGTGCTGCTGCCTTGGTTGCAGTGCAACATAACGTTGGAAAGCTTGAGGGTGATCACAAGAAGGCTAAGTCTTTAGCAGGTAAATTACTCCACCCATTCAACACCTTATCATATAAAACACCTATCTTTTGAGGACAATGCACGATAACACCTTAGCAGTGCAAGATAATGTCGGAAAGCTTGAGGTTGATCGTGCCCAATGCACGATAAACTATAAGCAAAAAATATTTAGTTTCTAACTCTTAAGTTTCTGCACGTAATATATGCAAAGGTGGTTTTTCAATTGGCATTTGAGCGGGAAACTCAAATACTAGATATTACTCTGTGTCGCTACTTATTTTTTAGCTGACGTCTCTGTTTCATGGTATTTCTGGATTTGGTTTTCTAGAAGGACTGATTGAAATCAAAGGACTTAAGGTGGATGTTTCTTCGGTGGAGACCAACATAGCCATGTTATGACAGCATAGACTTGTATTTTTTGTATAGCTAATAAGACCAGCATTTTTTTTTTTACTGCAATATATGTTTGCTTGTTTGCCGCAACTTTTGTGAATCGGAACTACTTTTTGGCAAAATTTTTTTTACAAAAGTTGGGAAAAGCTGATAATCCGGATCTGCATTGTCAAAAAATCAGCTTTTTAACCACAGTCTGAGCTGCCGCAAGCACCCACAGTATAGATAGTATTGTTTCCCTATGCATGTTTCCCCCTTCAATCTAGTCTGTTTTCGGAAAGTTACTTTCTTGCTTCTGTATCTGGTAACAGTAACTATTTTAATTTGTTTTTACCGACACAAGTGGTGCTTACATTGACATACTGGATTAAGTTTTGAATTCTATACATAATTTCTAGTGTAGCATAAGTTATATAGAGGAGCAGTGAGGCAGATCTTTTCGTTGTCAAGCCTCACAATGCAGCAGGTTTAGTGATCATCTTTTTTTTTTTTTGAACCGCAGTTTAGTGATCATCTCATCATCCCATTTGGCAGAAATTTTCGTAGTAAGTGTTTACAGTAAGATTAGAAATGATAAGGAAAAAAAAAATTCCCAAGAGAATAAGAGAGGAAAAGCAAGATCAGGTAGCACGGGTTAGTTTCATTTCTTAGCTAGTTGAATGACTGTTTTCAATTGCTTCCATAGTAAAGCTGTGCAGGTGCGGGTGAGGATGTTTTCTCACTGCGTCTGTTTCACTTTGTATCTATGCGTTTCATATGCTCTCTCTCTCTCTCTCCCCCTTTGACTGAGAATCTTAACTCTCTCCATTCTTGGAATACTCACAACTTCTAATTTGCACTTTCCATTCTCGTGAACAGATATTTTTTGATATTCTAGAGGGTGCAAATATCACAGCGCCAATACTCTGTAAGAATTTGGAAGAACATGGCGTACTTGTCTTGCCATAGAGCTCATCTAGGTATGTTTTCAACCCTTGGCATTTTTTATTGCCCATGAAATTTGTTAGTTTTACTGCTGCTTTTTATCTTGTCCTGCTTTCTCACCGTCATTCTTTAGCCAACACTGCTTATTTGAGTTTGTATGCGACTTGAAGTACGATAATATACCCTGTAAAATCTTTCGCAATGCAACTTGCTGGTTATATAATCGCAGATAATAGAATAAATAATAAGTTTAACCCAAGTAATACTTTCTCAAATCTACTATTGATTGGTTATGTGTCAAACTTACTAATATTCATTGCACTTAACCCGAGTCAGCTGAGAAGACAAATCATCTGATAGCGCAACGTATCATCTTATTGGTATGTACGCATATGGCAATATATGAAGATGATAAAGTGTGAAAACATACCCTTTCCTTCTTTGAATTCAGAACTTAACCAATTTATTTGGGACGAGTAATCAAATAACATCCGAGTCTGAAGTAATTGGTTTATTTTTCAACCTATTAAGTTTACTTAATTGTTTCACTAGTAAATGTACTTTGAAGTGAGAACTTGAACTCTTTCCTTGGATCCGTTGCATGTTGCTATGAAACATTTGGGAAGTTTCAGGGAGCGAAGTAATGGAGAAACATATTGCTATGGCGCGTAGTAGTGGTGATGGTGGGGGTGTTATGGTGTTGGCAAAAAAGTACGTTTTTTTTTTTTAACTCCCATTTGCAGAGGTTAGTCATTATTCGAGTTTTGCAGACTCTAAAATAGCTCCTCAAGCTAAAAACAGATGACAACGTTAGGGGGTCGTGAAGTTGTGAAGAGATGGACGATAAACCTCATTGGAGACAACATCAAGCTTCTTCTGGTCCTCCCCTTGGATATTGACAGCACCCTGTACTCCAGTCAAGTTAGAAATGCTAGCCCTTTGCACCAACCAACCAATCTGTTTACAATCCATTGAAATGCTTGACGACACTATTGTCAGCTCTGCATCTATAACCCCCTTCTGTTCTTACCGCCTCCTGCTGCCGCCGGTGCTCCACGTCACAGGAGATAATGCTTGATGATGTGGGGAAGATTTGGAAAAATGCATCTTTCCTCAGTTTCAATAAATGATTTTTCTTGGAAAATATATTACTACTTTGATGCCCATTGTTTAACAGTTTCTAAACTAGAATGTCGATTTACAGCGCAGTTGTCTTGTGTGCCATTTTAGTTTGACAAAACTTGTTCATGAGCCTATCTTGATATCTTCTATACAAACTAGTTGAATTATGAATTGCTGTTTCCTTGGTAGCTTTGAACCAGCTTTTCTTCCTAAGTTCCCGGCTGACATTTCTTTTCTAGGATTTTACCGAGAGTGGGAGTTCTGAATTGAAATCTACCCGATTTGGTTTTTGACATTTCCGGATGCAAAATTATCTTTACTTTTCTCAAAATTCCAAAATTTGGCAAGAAACATTCATCTCCTTTTCCGTTTTTCTTTTTTCCAGACCCAACTGTTCAATAATGTTGAATTGTCTTCAGTATTTGCATTTTCTTTTGTGGTATAATCCTTGAACGTACAGATATATTAAAACGGTAGAATTCTTGCAACCATTTCCTCTGAATTCTTTGTGTCAGCGAATTTTTCGATAATAAAGGAAGCCTATTCTCTAATCTCTATGATGTATGCCTTAATTAATTTAGATACGCCCTCCAAGCAAGTTCAGTTTTCTTTGGTAAATAACCTTGTGATGCATATGTAGAGAATGGGGTTCAGTGGTATCCGCCTAACCGGTTGCAGGGTAGATACCTCGGTTGTTAAGGGAAAACGCCAGAGTCTTTTCAGTTGGTCACTTCGTCTTGAATGTTGGGTTACAAAGTGATTCATGTGATTAGCATCATAGCATGACATTTGATACTGTATAAAGAGAGGGTTTCTTGGATCTTGGTTCCGTTGATTTCTTCCAAATTTTGAGAATGCTAGAACACGGATATAATTACCGAAAGCAGATGTTGTATGTGTACTTTATTTATGTATTGATGCAGTCGTTACATGGTTGCAGGATCAGGTTAGCCGTTTACTACCAAATTTCAGAAACAGATGTGCAATACACCTTGTCCTGCATTCGGGGAATGGATTATGAAGCCAATTTCTATCCTGGGCCTATTGGAATAAATTTGCTCTCTAAAACTGCCACTCAAGTTCCTTTCATTCTAATATTGCAGAAAGCTGTAATTGGAGTCCCAGATGAAAATGGTGGCAAGTGAGATAAATAACCATCACATCGTTTCCGTATCTGGCTGCCGTTCAAGTTGTAGTGACGTTCTACGTTACATGGGTGGAGCTCTGCGACGATGTTCTATAGTTAAATAACGGGTTATTCCAATGTCTATCTAAAAAGCTGAGCATGCTTAACTGGAAACATCCTTGAAAACATTTTCGTACCGTTAGTGTACATATCTTTAGGAAGTACGCTGTATATATAATCTTGAAACAGCTTTGGATTACGAAAACCTATTGAATTTGTACCCCTCGTGCGCGTGAAATGCCAAAATTATTATCTTCCATGGCAGAATTCCAGATCGTTCTTCTTCAAGAGTGCATGTAGCAATGGCGATATTGATGTCTTTCCACCACCATTTCTAAAGTACTTTAAGTACCATGACATACGTAACGCAAGGGCGGGTTTAAAGATGATGATGTACGCATCAGACCCTCGCAAATCCCAGAGTCCGGTAACCCCATTCGTTGGATTTTGGAATGCCCATGTTACAAATAGGTGATAGTTGATACTGCTAGTACCCTAAATGTTTCTTGTTTACAAGTTCTTGTCAAATGTGCAAGTTCCCTCCCAGAGATATCACAAAGTTGTGATTTTCAAGGAGTTAGGCTGAGTTCACTTACAATGCATGTGGGATGTGAGGAAGCTTTAGATTCTCTTATCATTTCCCTGTTGCTATATCGTTTTTTTTTTTGACGGTCAGGCTGTTCGGGCCAGCTTATGTGCACCCCGACTAATCTCCTCTCTGGTCCGGTCAAAGGCAGACCATCCACATAGGATTAGGAGATTCACAAGAAATCACTTTCTCGCGGCTTGAACCCAAGAATCGAACCATGCTCAACTGGGGCTAATTGGTGGACGATGATACCAGTTAGTGTTTTTTTTTTTTTTAGCACTTGGGTAATTTTGTCTAGTAAAAATGCCGATTTGAACCAAAACATTACCTAGAGATTGGTAGAAGATCAATTGGTGTGCAGATCCTAGATTTCTTTGCTATGCGTATCATACATTGGTAGAAGAGATTGAAGTTTATCGGGTTGTTTGCTGGGAATGGGATCCAAAAGGGTAAAAAGTCTAACGACAAAAAATTATTCAATCCCCCTGGTCCACTACCACGTGGTGTCGTAAATTCCTTATTCATCATATATTGTGGTGGGACATAAGACAAAATATATGAATATCATTATATTGTGTGGTGGAAAAAAGATCTGCGACAGAGCCTCAAAAGCACAGACTAATTACTCGACCAATATCGACGGTCACAAGGAAGGTTGGCAATTTGAGTCGAACTTTGACATTGGCTGATTGACCGAGTTCCTATGCAATAACAATAAAGTCGGTGAACACCGGCCGAATGGTGGGTCCCAGCCCTTAATAAAGAAAAAAGAAAAAAGAAAAAAGAAAAAGCGAGAAAACAATAGGTCCCAAACGATTCAAAAACGCGTGCGATCTTCTTCTTCTTCTGCTTACAAAAGGACCAAAAGAGAAAGAGGGGGGGACGGAATCGTGCCTCTCCACCTCCTACACCGATGGCCTCCATCACCACCTTTGACCACCACGTCAGCAGCTTCACCTCCGGTGGGAGTTCACCGACTTTAGATTGGTGGACGTAGCGTTATTGGAAATATTCAAATTGTATCCCATCCATATTCACCTTATCGATATCCCCTTATTATTTCCTCTAAAATTTTGACCGCTAACAAATTGATTGTTTAGGTAAAGAGTCTAAAGACCCACTACGGCTTAATTGGCAGGCGGATAAAGTTTGGGAATAAGGAAGAGGGTGGAAATGTTATACTCCAACTAGTGGTTTGTTTGGTAGTTGAAATGGATGGATAAAAGTGGATTGACAATATAAAAAAACAGAAAGTCTGCCCACACGGCAGATCTGTGCACAGATTTTATTGTGGGCCCACTACTGGTCCCACATAAATCATCTGAGCCGTTCATTAAATTTAAAGCATTTTTTCAAGAGTCTCCGTAAAAAATAAGTTCAATCCGATACCTATAGATATTCGATCCAACCATATAACTTTTCACTATCCGGAAATCTAAATGAAAAGTTAGATAGTTGGATGAAGCACCTATAGGTATTGGATTGAGCTTATTTTTTACGGGGACCCTTGAAAAAATGTTTTACATTTAATGAACGGATTGGATGATTTCCATGGGCCCCACAACAAAATCTGTGCACAAATCTGCTGTGTGGGTAGAACGGTTCATAAAAAAATGTAAATTTAATCCACCACCACCAATTGTGGGCTTCGTGCGCTTATTGTAATAATCTGAATCGTTTATCTTGTAAGACTCACAGAGTAATATATGCTCACAAAAAAATTGTTTTATCAGATATGAATAGGTATATAAAAAATTGAAGTTTGGTTTTAAAAAAACGACGGTAGATAAGTTTAAAGTTAAATTATTCATAGCTGTCTATTTTAGAAACTAAAATTTAATTTTTGATATACCTATCAATATCTGATAAACATGATTTTTTTGTGTGAATGTATTACTATGCGAGTCCTACAAGATGAACGATTCAAATTACTGGAAAAAAATACACTATGGAGCTTGCAATGCGTGGTGGAAAGAATTTTAACTCAAAAAAACAACTTATGATTTTACTTAATTGCCCCTCGTCTTAAGAATTAAAAAATGGATTTGGGGAGGTTCAAGGGGCACACAAGTAATTACCTCCACTCGAATAAGCCTATCGCGGGAGTGGGGTGTGTTTTGCTAAAAGACCTTGTCTCATAAGTCTTGGTGCCAAGGAGAACCAAACACCATGTAGAACAAATTGGAAGCCTGTTTAGGCTAAATAATTTGGGAGAATTTTTTTTATCTTAATTTAATTTTTTGCGTATGTATTAGTTTTGTGTTAATTTTTGTAGATTATTGATTAGTCATGATAACAAGAATAAAAAATTGTAAAAAAATTAAATTTAAGGCTAACTATTTTTTTACTAATAAGATATTTGATGTACGCTATAGTTTTATCAAAAAGAATACGAGGAATTTACATCATGTACATACACCACGTATATACATATTTTGGGACGGTTTCGTGTTCTAAAAAATGATTCGATCTATTCATTTTGTTTAATATGGTTTGATTAGATTGGTTAGGGTATAATTCTATGTAAAAAACTATCCGAATAAGTTTATTTTTTACAGTGACGCTCCTCTCTCTCTCTCTCTCTCTCTCTCTCTCTCTCTCTCTTCATTTGCTTTCACTCCAACAGCTCTAGGGTTTACCATCTCTTTCTGTCAATCAAAACCATGACTCTGTACCGCCTCATTCTCCGCTCCTTCCGTCGATCATCCTCTATCTCTTCCGCCACTGCCACCGGCGCATCCCAAACCCTCTCTCTCCCTTCCCTAACTCACACCCGCTCCTTCGCCTTCTCCTCCGCCGAAGAAGCCGCCGCCGAGCGCCGCCGCCGCAAACGCGCCCTCCGCATCGAACCCCCTCTCCACGCCCTCCGCCGCGACCCCTCCGCCCCCCGGCCCCCTCCCGACCCCAACGCCCCCCGCCTCCCGGACTCCACGTCCGCCCTCGTCGGCAAGCGTCTCAACCTCCACAACCGCGTCCAGTCCCTGATCCGCGCCGGAGACCTAGACAACGCCTCTGTCGTCGCCCGCCAGTCCGTCTTCTCCAACTGCCGCCCCACCGTCTTCACCTGCAACGCCATCATGGCCTCCATGTACCGCGCCGGACGGTACGACGACGCCGTTGCCCTCTTTCAGTTCTTCTATAATCAATCTGACATTGTGCCTAACGTGGTGTCCTATAATGTGCTCATAAATACTCATTGTGATGCTGGCCGTGTTGATGAGGGTTTGAATGTTTACAGACATATAATAGCTAATGCCCCGTTTGGTCCGTCTCATGTGACGTATCGGCATTTAACAAAAGGGTTAGTTGACGCGGGTAGGATAGGTGAGGCCATGGATTTACTTAGGGAAATGTTGAATAAGGGGCACGGGGCGGATTCACAAGTTTACAATAATTTGATTCTAGGGTTTTTGAATTTGGGGAATTTGGACAAGGCCAATGAGCTTTTCGATGAGCTGAAAGAGAGGTGTTTGGTGTACGATGGGATTGTGAATGCGACATTTATGGATTGGTTTTTTAGTCAAGGGAGGGAGAAGGAGGCTATGGAATCGTACAAGTCGTTGCTCGACAAACAATTCAGGATGATTCCCGCCACTTGCAATGTGCTTGTGGAGACGTTGCTTAAGCATGGGAAGAAAACAGAGGCTTGGGCGTTGTTTGAAACCATGTTGGACACTCACACCCCGCCCACTTTCCAAGGGGTGAATTCGGATGCTTTTAACATAATGGTTAACGAGTGTTTCAAGTTGGGCCAAATCTCTGAGGCATTTAACGTGTTTAAGAAAGTGGGGAAGAAGCCTGGGTCGAAGCCATTCGCCATGGATGTGGCGGGGTACAATAACATTATCACTAGGTATTGTGAGCTTGAGATGATGGAGGATGCAGAGAAGATGTTTATTGAATTGACGTCCAAGTCGTTGTGCCCGGATGTTAACACATACAGAACCCTAATCGATGCTTATTTTAAGGTGGGGAAGGTTGATGATGCATTGCAGAAGTATACCAAGATGGTTGAGTCCGGTTTGAGAGTGATTCCGGAGTATGCCAATAGATGGTTTAGTGCATTGATTGAGAACGGTTATGTTTTTGACTGTGCTCCGATTTTGACGAAAATGTGTGAAAGAGATCCAAAACCAGATGCAGTCAGCTATGACATGGTGATTAAAGGGCTTTGTAAGGAAGGTAACTTCGACTTGAGTATTG
The DNA here is from genome assembly GCA_014282245.1 of Rhododendron simsii. Taxonomy (NCBI): domain Eukaryota; kingdom Viridiplantae; phylum Streptophyta; class Magnoliopsida; order Ericales; family Ericaceae; genus Rhododendron; species Rhododendron simsii. The sequence goes on along the minus strand of CM024957.1, from coordinate 28,755,436 downwards.
ATTTAGTGGGTCAGATGTTGAGGTACGGTGTGGGTGTTGCTCCCAGATTGAGGGAATTTTTGAACGATGCATTTGGGAAAGTGGGAAGAGGTCAGGAGATTGAGAGGCTTTTAGCAATGAGGGGACCGGGTTCTGGTGGATATTGGAGGCCATCAGGACCAGATACAGTGGGACCCCCTCGAATGCCAGGACCAGATACAGTGGGACCCCCTCGAATGCCAGGACCTGTATCAGTTTAATTTGAGGTACAATATCACCATTTTAAAGGATGAGAACGGGAGCAAAGAGTCATGTGACCCTAGGGTCAGATTACTTTCATGTCGGTGTCGGTTATAGTTTTTTCTTTGAAGAAATAGAAATATCATGACATGGTTGTTCTGAGTCCGTGTGAGTGAGGATAGTAGAAGTTTGAATGAACAATATTTTCGTTCCTAAAAGGGCGGCATCATGGTTCTATTCACGCGCAGAGTTAAAATCAGAGAAAGGGAAAAATTGGTCTCTGCATTTATTTTCTTTTTTGGGTCACTGCACATATTTATGGATTCAATCACGTTCGGATTGTGCCGTAGAGATATTGAGGCTCTAAAGTCACTTTGCTCTAAAAAACGATGAGAGCGTAAGGGATATTGAAAGTTTGAATCGGGTTAGAAGGCTTTGAATGAGTTAGGGCTTCAGGGTTTGGATGGTTGTGATCTAAGTCATGCACGGTCCATATCTAAAAGTTCATTGAACCTTATAGATGTTTCGTTGGGTTCGGTTTCAAATGTTTCGCCACCCCTCAAAACCGATACCAAACCACGTTCAATTTTTCAGAAAAATAAAACCGACCTGAATTGACTAATGTACAAAAACCGAATCAAACCAAAATTTTCCCTCGGTTTTGTCAGGCCATTTGGTTTGTAGGTTAAACTTTCAGTCTTCCACCCTTGCAGAGGACTTAGCTCCCTTTTATATATGACTGGTGCAATAAAACTATGGGTACACCATTTGGTGTACTCCGGGGCACATCTCGGGATCCTACACAAATGGTCGGAGCCGCTCAATATGTTTAACATGTTTTCAGGATCCCTATAAAAAAACATCCGTGTTGTTTGTTCCGGAAAACATTGCGAATTCATGCGAGTTTACCCCATCATGATCATTGCTGAGTTGGCAATAAAATGCATTGGAAAGCTACATTAGCAGATGCCCCAATTAAACGGAGCAGCCAACTGAGAAGCAAATGGCCAGAAAAAGCAACAGAGATTATAAACAAGCCCTGTGGACAAGTATTGTCAGCCAAGCTTATATCAGGTTTCAGTGTCGGTGATTTTTCAACACAAAGGGAATTCTGTTCTAGGCATCAGTGAGAAAGTTACAAAGTCCATGATCTCCTACAGCTTCATTGTCTGTCAGTTGAGTTCTTCAACCACATTATACTGCTAGGGAGCTTCAACCACATTATACTGCTAGGGAGCTGAAGGAAAACTTCTTCAAGTGTATCATCCATCACAGTCGGGAGGATTTAAGGAAATTATTGGAATTATGTTTTTTTAACCGAGAAAATAAGTAATATATATAAAATTACCCAAATCGTAGCAAGACTGGTGCCTTGTACCAGAGGTAAGGGCGTGGGCTTCTATGCCATAGGTCGTAGGTTTGAACCCTGCCAGCTTCCTCCGACTTTTCTTTTTATTGATGATGCTCAAACGGCTGGAAAACAAAAAATTTCTCCTAGCTAGTTTGCAGCTAACGGTAGTTGAACCAAGCCCATCAGGAGCTTATATCATATAGTAGTACCACAATGCCAACAAATAGCTTTCTTTTATAGTTACACAAATGTAATAAAGCAGTATTCTGTTTATTTTTTTTCTTAATAAAGCAGTATTCTGTTTATTTATTTTTTAATGTTCTTCACTATCTGTTGTTTGATCAAAGCTATGATTGAAAGGTGACCCCTCTGTATACAATTCCTGGATCCGCCACTGATCAGTCACTGGTTTGGGTGTGCTTGGGCCTAGCGTTGTGAGTAGCCTATGTCTTGATTTAGCCTATTCTATTCAGCCGTACAAAGTTGAACTGAAAGCTGTGGGTGGCTGTTTTCTGGGACTGGGATTTATGCCTCCGGTTTCATCAGAAAAGACTTGTTCACAGGGTGGAGAACTGACCCAGATTTCGGCAGAAAAGGTTGGAAAATCAGTCCAACATTTCTTGGGAAAATTGGGCTTGCCGTATTCTCATGCTTACATATCAAACCGGGAGCATTTTCTCAAAATCTGCATCCCATCTCCGCCATTTGAGTGCAGAAGAAGAAGCCAATCTCATTCCAGTCTAACTGCTATTTCAGGATCCAGGGATATATTCTTGGTACAGATAGCGAAAGGTAGATTCACAGGATTATTTGGTAATCCCATCTTTATAGGTTTTCCTGGTTACACATTACTGGATTCGAAAATTTCTATTAGAGCCATGATATTGATTTCTTTTCTTTTCATAAAGGGGCAGACGCTTGGTTTATTGACAGCATGGTTGAGGCAATCAGACCACAGAAGCATATACATTCTCGTGCTACGTGCTTGTATATGGTCACAGATCATGGAAAGGTTCACTCAACTGTGGTGGTTTTTATATCCTTGGCGGCGAATGTCTTCTCAAGGCTACTATTCAAGAAAATTATCATGTCTAAAGTGCGAACAAAAGAAATTGCTTGATTTTGTCAAATCGACATATTCAACAGGGACGGTTGGCTCTTACTGTCGTGTAACCGTACGTTAGTACATTGATGTTTTGACTTCTGAGTTCAATTCTTATGAACAACCATGCTCACAAGAAAAATGAAATACCTTAATACATATATGTACACTGCAGACACTTCCAAAAAAAAAAAAATGTACACTGCCAAGGCAACAAATAAACGCACCCTTTTATTCAAGAATCGATTTTAGGCCGAAGCTCAATGCCTTCAACAAATAAGTCATATGTCCTGTAATCTCCCTCGAACCCCATCAACCGGATCTCTACTTCACCAGTTTTTCCTTGACCATTGAAAAACTCTCCCAGTTCAGTCTCCATCCACTTATCCATTCTTTGCTGTGCAAATTGTCCGCCAGAACCAGAACTAAATCGTCGAATTGCCAAAGAAACAATGTTGGTGATCTCATCACCACTTCCATCTCCTCTTTCCCCTTCAAATCTTACGGATGCCTTTGCTGGGAGACCCTTAAATCCATACTTCAGCGGCCCCAAATCGAACAGAAGGTACACTACATAAGTTGTGTTTGGGGACAACAATCGAGCCTCTATTTTACCAGAAATATCAAAACAAGGCGCCGCACGAAGATTGGCCTGCTCCCAGAATCTGCATGTGATAAAGATATGCACATAAGACTTAAATACACACAAAATCAAATATGACTATCGACTGTGTGATGAATAAGATTGTTTGCATATGGAGAATGAAAAGCCAATTATCAAAATGAGATCATTGTGGGCCCCATTTCTCAGAGAGAATTTTGGAGAGAGAGAGAGAGAGAGAGAGAGAGAGAGAGAGACCTTGACTGTGGCAAATGCCTCCATGTCCAATTAACTGGAAACCTTCCGCATTCAATTGCAAGCTCTCGGGCTCCTAGCATGAAACACTTTTTCCCGCTAGCTTTATCTAAAGAGAAGCTCTGGTTAACAAAAAGTAAGAATATAGCGTTACGAAGAGTCTCTCCCCTCACTTGTAATATTTTATTGGTATCAATGAAATGTTACTTTCTTTGCTAATAGAAAAAGAGCAAAGAGTCTAAAAGAACACACACATTATACACACTTGGACGCACATTCATACCCATGTTCTCTCCTCCTGCACCACTGTACGGTTTAAGTAGTAACACCGTGCGGTGTTCAGGTCCAGTTTTGGGCTTTGTGGGCTTTTTGGGTGTGCCATCAAGCATAGGTTAGCAACTTCTCAATCACTGTTTTTTTGGGAACTACTCGCATCTGTTTCTTCCCATGCTCCAAGCATTGCTATTCTTTTTGCCTCCATATGGGTGAGTGTGCATGCAAGTGTGTAATGTGTTTGCGGTTGTAGCAAAGTTGTTAAGAGAACTACTAGAAAGGGTATATTGCAAGTAGAGATAGCAAATGGGCAGAGTGATACGGGTCGTGAGTTAGATGTGGACAGATTAAATAAGGGTCCATTATACACATGAACCCGTTTGGCGTTTTGAACCAATATTTTTCTAAGCGGATGTCTATTTTATGAAACAATCTGAACTTTTCAATATTCACGGCTACTTCACGAAATTTTAATGCTATGTTTGGTTGCACATTGTACAATATTTTTGGAAGATTTGGTTTCAAAACAGAAGGAAAAAAACCCTTTGTTTCATGTCTTTTTTGCATATTTTCTGAAAACTTCCCAGAAACAGAGTTTTTGGCAATGAGAATTGAATTGAAATCTTAAGATAGAGTAAACACCTAGGCCAAAACCACTTGGTCAACCCCTTAGGACTATAGGGATTAGTCCGGGTTGCACGCAAATTGACCCGGAACACCCTGCATTAAAGAAAAAACTTGTTCTACGAATGCAGTATCTTCCACTAATAGGAAGTTTTCTTCTTCTTTAGATACCTCATTTTAACCCATTTAAAACCCACTTAAATCCCATTTATAAACCCATTCATAAAGGGGTTGTGGGTTGGTACAACAAACTCCAATTATAAGTAGACGAACATGATTTGTAAATTGGATTGGGGTGAAAATTGTCACAAGGGATGGAACTGTGTGGTGTGGGTGGGTAGGCGCATGCCACCCCCACTCCCAATTACAAACACACAAAACACAAACCCCGCCCCGCCCTCACCCCAAAAAAAAAAAAAATTGTTTTTTTTTTACACGCATGTTTTCAATTAGGCATCTACCGGTATCCCAATAACTTAATTTCAAATCATGTAAATAGTAACTCGATGGCTTTTATTTAAAGAACATAAGAGAGTTGGTGGAAACCTTTATTATTTTTATAACAGAAAGCAAAGCTCAAGGCAAGAACACAAGGAGATTTTCATTGAACAATGTCACCTCCCAATTGAAATCCTGACTCCGCCACCAACCACTAATTGTAAGAATGCATTAAGAAATGAAAGACCTTATTACAAGTATAAGTGTTACATTCTAACCATGCGTATGCAATGCGAATTTTGATTCAATAGTGAGTCCATACGATCATAGCAAAAAGTAGAGACACCAAATCTTACAATTTGATTTGAAAAATAAAGACGTAAAAATTCAAAAAAAAAAAAGACTATCCAAGTATCCAACTGAAGGCACAAACAAGATTTGGCCCAATCCTCAGACCAGACAAACTGCAGTCTCACCATTTTCTACCTTATTTTGGGTCCACTTAGATGATAGAACTCATTTATGTTGAAAAGCTCGTCAAGTAGAACAAACAAGTAAAAAGTCAAATATCGATCAATATCTAATCGGAGCACATTTATTTTGGAAAGAAGAAAGGGTTCTTCGAGATGTAATTAAGTAATGTACCCATTTTTTTTTCCAAAATAAATGTGCTTCGATCACGCATGGATCCATATTGGATCGTTTTGACGCAGTTGTTCTACTCTACAAGCCTACAAATGAACAAATCTGATCATTGAATTGGACCCAAAATCAGAATCGAAAAGGGATGGAGCTAAACTGCCTCAATAAGAAATGAAAAAAAAAAGCCCAAATTATCCGGGTCAATTTCATGCGTAAGAATTCTTGTGAATCATTTTTATTTTTTATAGGAGATTGGCATTACCAACTGTATCCATATGGGCCATATCCATAACTATCATCTGCTTCTATAATTCATACTCCCTCTCTCTCTCTCTCTTTGTTTGCTCGTCATTCCATTTTGAGACATCCCGAAATATCGCCAATTTTTAAAAAGTCAACGAAAAGTGGATGTAAACAAAAAATGATTCCAAAATCTAATCAAATTTGCCAACGAGACAGGCATTTAAAAGGTTGAATTTTCCCTTCAAATTAAACAAAATGGGATGGAAGGAGTAGCACATGAGAATCATCATATCAGATGCGATGATTAGGTTACCAGTTGACCACCGTCGAGGAGAACAAAACCGTCAGCCAGGAGAAAGTAGAGTTGTTTCTTGGTGGAGAAGGCCACGGGGTATACCGACCTCGATATGATCTTCCGATGATCGGACGGCAAAAACCTGTCCCATACGTTGTCGGAATCAGCGACCGATTTGAATCCCCTCGAGATGGCCGAAAACCGGCACACATCACGAGGGGATGTTCGGGAGAGAATTTCTATGATCATCAGGCTTTCCGGCAAGGCCGAGAAACAATCCCTTCCCAACTCCGCCATCGTTCTCTCTCTCCTTCTCTCGCACTCTTCACTCTGGCTTTTGGGTAGACACAAATGAGAGCCCATCATATTCAGATGTTGTTTGATTAAACTTCTGTTCATATAGTAAAGATTGGTCTAGCGTCAACGGGTTGGCCAAGTGGTCCAGGTGATTGTTCCATCTTACAGTCTTCCGTTCGATATTTCTCACCAACTCAATCTTAGAGCCACCACACCGTGATGCGTAAGTGTGTAAAATAACTGTGATGGATAAAATGACTGTGGAAAGGTTGTAGGGATTAGTTTGAGGTGCGTGCAAACTGGTTCGAAATACTGCGCATTACCACAAAACAAAAAAACAAAAGATTGGTCAAAGTACGAGGGAATTTTCATTGCAAAGCTGTTGCGCGGTGACGTGCAGGAAACCGACGAGAACGACATATGGGGATCCCACGATGGTGACACCACACCACCCTGAAGACCATAATTCTATGGGGCCGATAAAAGATCCGAATCATTAGTTGAAAGTACATAGTTTCTCGTCCTAATTTGTTAGGTCTATTTTTATTTTTTCGTAATTTAAGAAAAGATCATAATTACATTAATTTTGTGTCAATTTTATCATTTTACTTAACTTTTCTTTCTAATCAAGTTTAAAATTTGAATTTGGGAGGGAGAAATGAGAGGTAAAATGGTAATATAAACATTCAAAATTGAAAAGTTTTGAAACAAGCACATCATTGTGCAACATTCCAAAAAGGAATAATGGCACATTAAAGTGGGACGGAGGGAGTAATAATTTTTCATATACCTGCGCGCGTTCTCTTAAACTTAACTTAAAGTTAACTTAAATTTGCGAGTTTTGTCTTTATTGGAATTTTTTTCGCATTTGTTAGTTTTGCTCCAAATTTTTATGGGTTATTGATTCATCTCGATGAAAGAAATCAGAAAAGTAAAAAAAAATGTTCTTTTACCCAAATATTTTGAGAAATAACCATTACTTTTTTTTTTTTTGCTAAAAAGTAGTTAATTCTTATAATACTTGGGTAAAAGTAAATTTTTTTTTACTTTTTCCGATTCAATAACCCAAAAAAAGTTTGGCTCAAAACCGACAAATGCAAAAAAAAAAATTCAAATATGGACAACTGTTAGATTTAAGTTAAGTTTAAAAGAACGCAGGCTAATCGGATAAGTGTAGTTTGTTGATCCAATTTTCAAAATTTATTTAAATTCAAGATCTTAAATTCTGAATGAATTACTTACAGTCATTCGAATGAATTGAATTTTACAAAAGCCACTCCAAAAATTATTACATGAAATTAATAAGTAGTGCATTCCCCATCAGTACCCATAGTTCTGTTCACCTAAAAAAAACCCTACGTACCATTTGTTAGAGGGGACCCCTCTTGTTTTTCCCCTATTAGGGTTTCTTCGACCTCCCTAGCTCACTACAGGGTTGTTGCCCCCTCCAATACTAACGGGACTAAAGGTAAGTTTAGATGTTTGATTGTATCTAACTAGGCTTATTTGTTTTTTTGTTCATTTCGGGCCTTCCAAACATACAGGGACACACTGGCGGCTCTATGTATTAGGGTGGGTGTTCGCTTGAACACCCTAAAACGAGAAATAACACTGAGAAATTTTATTTCAGGCTTTGACTGAACAACCAGTCTTTTATTATGAACACTCATCAATTCAAGTAATTAATAATTGAACACGTAATACATTAGCCCAAAACAAGGTTCAGACTCTAAAAAATAAGACAAATATTGGACAGAAAAAAATGATCTATTGATATCAGTGTCGTGCTTTGCCTTTCCTATAAACGACAGTCGACGCTATATCTCCAAAAAGCAAGAGCATATGGCCAAATGATCTGTATGAATTTATTCACCACATTTTCCCATAAAGAATATCAGTGAACCTACATGCTAGTTTAATCTTGTTTGGCTCAAAATAAAAAATATTGTTGAGAACAAGCATAAAATATATGTATTTTATATTTTTTAATTGCACTACTCAGACTAATATACGAAATTTTGTGTATATTTTGCTGGTGGATAGAGCTAGTAGAGTTTAGGTAATTCTTGAACACTCTGTTAAAAATTTCTGAAGCCGCCACTGCAGAGACACAAGTTCGAATAAAAAAGCTTTCGAGAAACATTGATGTTCTCTTCTTCCGGAAGTGAGAGGACTAAATAAGCCACTTGGCTTATTTTTTTGTTCTTATTTAAAATTTTTTCGCATTTGTTAGTTTTTCGTCAATTTTTTGGAGATTACTGCTTCGTCATGACGAAAGGAAGTTAAAAAGTAAAAAATTACCATCGAAACCTAATTTTTTTGAATAAAGACAAAAATAAGCCAATTTTTCGTCTTTATTAAAAAATGGGTTTTGATCGTAATTTTTTACTTTTTAGATTCCTTTCGTCATGACGAAGCAATAATCCCCAAAAAATTGACGAAAAACTAACAAATGCGAAAAAAAATTGAATAAGAACAAAAAAATAAATCACTTGGCTTATTTAGCTAAACGGCCCCTAAAATGTTTCCTTCATTGGTGAGGTCCATTGCTTCAAATTGTTTTTTAATTGCCTTCAGGATATTAGTTTAGACTGGAGCATATTTCTGGCTTGGAACTCCAAATAGAGCCAATCAATAAGCAAAAATTCGACGAGAACTGACGGCCATGCATGTTTAATTCATACTTAAATAAGTTAATCCACTTGGTTTGCCTTGTGCCTAGGGGCCACCTATATGGCTGCATAACTGGCTTTGCCGAGTTTTCGAACATGGTTCTTTATTGAATTGCTATTGAGAAGCTTATAGATCGTTAGGTTTACAAACACCTTATTACATGAATTGTTTACTCATTTGTGACACATTTTCCTTTTATGTTGAATATCGCATATGGGCGTTAATTTGTGTTTTTGTTTTATGTGTTTTCAGGAATTGAGAACGAAGAGATGTGATATCCAGAATCGAGTACCTTATATTGTAATTCTCGTGGTGTGAAGACTTGTACTTGCTTTATGTAAAAAATTTGGCATGTAATTCGAGCTAGTACTCTTTTATTTGACTTTGAAATGTTAATGTCGTATGGACGTAATCTAGTACTTGCACAACTCTGGACGGTGCCTAGTACCTGCAGCCTGCATGGCTAATTTTGGGAACTTAATTGTGTAACTATGGCTTATCCACTTCATAAATAGTAATGAAGTTACTTTTGGCTTCTGCTTGAGCTTAATCCCTTTTTATTGCATTGATTAATCTAAGTGAACTTTTAGGCCTGAGGTGGCAGTGTTGTCATCTGGACCGACCTCAACGGATGGATCAGGGCTGTGGTCTTAGTCACAGTAATCATTTTGTAGAACTCTTTGTACTTGCTCTCCACCCCAATTCTCGTTTTTCGCTCTTGCTCTCAATCCTATTTTTCTTGTATTCCAATAAGCCATATTTGACATTTAATGCCGAGGTTTACCTAGGTTTGGCAAGAGTATCCTCTCTTCCTCTTTCATAGCCCACAAAGTACAAATGCAATCGTGGAACTGGGTTTTTAGGCTAAAATGGAAGGAATACTGTGTAAAGAAAGCTAAAATTTGGCATCTTTGATACTGGTTGTGTTCTCTATTGCTCTTCCATTTGTTGGTGCTTTGGTCGGTTTCGGCAGCTCTCCGTTTCTGACGGCTTCTACTCTTTATTGGTCAACTGAGTGTTGTGGTTAGCATTTTAAGTTTGTTTTGAATTTATTTTATTTTTTTATTTAATGTTTTTTTTTCTATGTTGTATATATTAATGGGAGTTAGTAGCGTATTAGAGTTAGCCCAGAGGAGTCCAGAAGCCATTCATAACCTTGGCCCTTAAAGCCCGCCCCTTATGGGACTCGAGCCGAGGCCTCCATGGAGAGAGGAAAGGAGACAACCAAATTTTTTTTTGGTTAATCATTAATTTTTTTTATGGGTTATTGGTTCGTCGAAATAGTAAAAAGTTATGATCAAAATCTTAAGAAAATTTGCTAGAGACAAAAATAAAATTCAAAACAGATAGACTTTTTGTATTATATTTGTCTTTATTAAAAATAATTAACTTATTATTTCTTTATTTTTGTGATTATTTTTATTGAGACAAACTAATAATTCATAAAATATTAAAGCAAAACTAATAAATACAAAAAAATTATTTATTTAAGACAAAAAAATCCGACGGAATTATTAACCCAAAACACCCAAAAACAATTTCCTAGTGTCTATTCTATTTAAGGGATTGATTTTGACACTCTATTAATTTAGAGAGTGCCAAAATCAATTCCCTTCTAGACGGGGTGGGGCGGATCACATCCAGTATTTTGTTGTCCATTGTGGTCCAGTTAGTGGCCAAGATTTACTATGAGAAATCCAATGGTTCCCATCTTGCCACGTCAAGTCCCATTATGGCCCCCAAACGGCACCAGCAAAAGTTGCTAACGGAAAAGGTCCCATTCAATGTTTTTTTTTTTTTTTTGAGAAAACAAATGTCTGAGGGGGTCTCAAACGTCACATATGATTTTTGTGTTTTGGATCTTATAAAGATGATTCAACCGTAAATTAGTCTTAAAATATTTTTTATTGGCTTTTACAAAAAATTAGCTCAATCTGATATTCGTAAGAGCTTTTTCCACATTCGTACGGGCCCTACAAATTTCGAAACACCTTAACAATTTTGAAACAACCTTTATCAATATCAGATTGAGTTGATTTTTTTCAAAAATACATGAAAACATAATTCAAGAATAAATTGCAATTTGAATCATATTTGTAAGACCTATAATGGGCCCGCACAAATCAAAAAATTCTGAAGCAGTGTATTCTCTGAAGGGGATCCATTAAATGGACTATGATTTTTTTGAGTGGAGCTCATTATGGATCCTATAAAGATGATTCAAACTGCAAGTTATTTTTAAAATATTTTTTATGGGTTCTTGAAAAAAATTAATTGAATCCGATATCGATAAAAGTTGTTTCAAAATTTTTTGGGTGTTTTAGAATTTGTAGGGCCCATACGAATGCTGAAAAAACCTTACGGATATCGAATTGAACTAATTTTTTGCAAGAGCTAGTAAAAAAATATTTTAAAAATAACTTAAGATTGAATATCTTTATGAGATCCGAAATGAGTCCCATAAAAAGCATATGCGACGTTCGAGAGCCCCTCAAACATCTGGTTTTCTCTGCAAAAAAAAATTCACGTTAAATGGGGCATTTTCGGCTTATTTGTATGGATGGTCCCAAAGTATTTTTAAAATGTCAATTTGGTCCTCAATATACAAATCGTGTCTATTGCATCCCCAACGTTTGCAATGTGCGTTTAAATGGTCCTCGGAGCTAACTTTGTCCAAATTAGCCGTTAAAAACAGGGTTATTTGTGGAACTTCCTCTTTAAACAACCATTAGCCCCATAAAATTTCATCTTCATCCTCAAAACCCTAGGCCCTATCTCTTTCTCAGTTTCTCTACTGCGACTATGTGAGCAGTGTTAGCTTTCCTAGGGTTGACGCCTAATTCCTTGTTATCCACCACCACAATGCGGCTATGGGAGGTTAATCAACAACACACCACTTTTTCACCCAACTATTCTCTCTTATTTTCTCTTTTCCTACAGCCAGTTTCATTTTACCTTCCACAATTTTTATTTTATTTTGCTATTTGGTAATTACATTAAGTTGAACTTTTATTCTGCTAGAAAGAAAAGGATGACTTCTGTTTTTGTTTACACTTGCACGATTTGAATACCTTGATTGATATAGTAGGGATGTACCAGTGGAGGAAATTCGAGTTCTTCGAGTAGAAATTCGCTGGAAAATGCTCGATCCCCGACAACGTCATTTTGCTGGCAAGGGGAAGATCATCGTCGACTGCAAAAACGGCGCCGTAAGCTTGCTCGATCGAGGGTTGAAGTTCAACTACGGGTTCCAAGCCCACTCTTCCTCCAGCAGCTCAAGGTCTAATCTTTGATTCTTCAGTTGATTCATTCGCTTTCGATTTGACGTCGTGTGATGGTGGTGTTGATGGTTGTGGCCATGGGTTACTTGTGGGAGCAAACGGAGAGAATGATTGTGGATGCTTCTTCTCCGAGTTGAATCAGTGATGGGAGATGGGTTATAAATGCAGTGGCGGAGGCAGCTTGGGACGAGCGGGGGAACGCGCCCCCATTCGATTTTTTTTTTAATTTAAGATTTTAAAATATATATTTTGTATTTTGTCTAGTTAATTGCATTTCATAAATCTACTTTTAATCTTTCTATGACATGTCGAATATCTTTTCATTCTCAATTTTTTGTTTCATATTTTTGAACATTGTCATTACACTGACGAAATGAAATGTCTAATGTGAAAAATAGCAGTCACTTACTAATTGGAACTCTTTAATGCATAATGTCCAAAATTTATAAATGCCTAAACCATGGGCTATACGTTTTATAGTTTAGCAATTATTGACAATGGGAGCAATATGGCTAAATATTGTATAGTGAATTACTCTTAGACTTGATACGCTGAGACAATTCAAGCAATTCGTTTGTTTTTTTATTCTATATATAGTTTACTATATTAATAAATATGTTAGGTTTTTTAATTCTTAGCACAAACATTTTAACGTTGCTTAGTGAGCAATTTTTTGGTTGAAATGTGTTTAAAAATTGCCTCCACTCACATAGATTTTCTGGCTACGCCACTGTATAAATGTGGGTTTGGTCATTGGTGATTTGGGGGATATGGAGATGGGTTCGGAGTGAGGGTGGTGAGCTAGAGAGAGGAGGGGTATGAATAGAATTGCTCATTTGTTTGTGGATAAAAAAGATTGAAAATATTTTAGTGAAGTTCCTAAAATACCCTTATATTTACAGTTAATTTGGACGGAGTTAGTTCCAGGGATCATTTAAACACGCATCGGAAACGTTGAGGATGTAATAGACGTGATTCGTATATTGGGGACCAAATTGACATTTTAAAAATACTTTGGAGACCATCCGTACAAATAAGCCGGGCATTTTCCGTTAGCATTACTGGTGCCGTTTGAGAGCCATAATGTGACTTAGATGTGACAAGATGGGGACCCTTGGATTTCCCACAGTAAATCTCAGCCGCTAACTGGACCACAATGGACAACAAAAAACTGGATGTGATCCGAACCCCGAAAGCCCAAATTTCAACCCGTCGGATGCATCTTGTCCAGACCAGACCAAACCAAACCAACCCTCCTTCCCTTCCTTTGCTAAAATCTCTCCCCTATCTCTGCAAATTTGTATCAAGTTGCTTATTACCAATGGTGATTCAGCCAACCCAGATTGCGGAGAGGCCTGATTGACTTGCTTTCACCTACTCATTCCACTGCGGTTTGGTTTCTTCTCTCTCTCTCTCTCTCTCTCTCTCTCTCTCTCTCTCTCATGATGTCCTCGTCATTTGCTCATCTCTGAATCTTCTCTCTCCCTCTCTCTCTCTCTCTCTCATAATGTCCTCGTCATTTGCTTATCTCTGAATCTGTTAGCTAGTAAACTACATTAGGGTTTTTAAGCATTTCTACCACATTATGGAAGAACCCTAATCGGCAGCTCGAATAAGGGCACCATTCTCGAAAATTTCCCAAACCGCAAAAAAACACAGACACAATCGCAGCACCACTCTATGGCGTTCGAAAGCAGCTCTAATACTTGTCGAGAACCCAAAAGGACCAATAAGACCTCTCAAAGCCCCCTTTGGACGGAAGATTCTCAGCCACTGCCGAACCTCCCGTGTGAAATCATTGTGGAAATACTGTCGAGGCTTCCCGTGAAGTCTCTGCTGCGATTGAGGTGTGTTTGCAAGTCATGGCGTTCTTTGATTTCTAATCGCAAATTTGCAAAAACCCATCTCAGTCTTGCATCTATGAACACTGATTATTCCAACCATAGACTCATTCTAAGCAGTTTGAATTCCCTTAGTGATTTCAAGTCATGCTCTCTTTACTCTATTTTGAATGACAAATCTGATAGTGCTGTTCAGCTGGACTGTCCTTTGAAAGTACCTGATCTTCAAGTTACGATTTGGGGTTGCTGTGATGGTTTAGTGTGCATCGGAACTGAAAGGGAAGTATTTATATGGAACCCGTCTACTGGGAAATACAAGGGATTGCCGAATGTTGAAATGTGGTACTGTTGCTACGGGAAGTTCGCGGAGTATGCGTTTGGTTATGATGAGTGTATTGATGATTACAAGGTGGTGGGATTCTTTTTTGACAATCACACAAGTGGTTCTAATCCCATTGTGAAAGTGTGTACATTAAGGTCTGATTCGTGGAGAAGGATAGGAGACTTTCCTCATGGTGTTCTTGACGATCCTTCATGGGTATTTGTGAACAAGGCCCTCCACTGGGTCCAATCATCTTCGATTGGCGAGTCCAATGATATTATTATTTCTCTTGACTTGGAAAAGGAAACTTATGGAGAGGTTTCGAAACCTGAGTATCGAGATGGTTATTCTTATGAGATCTCATTAGGAGTTCTAAATGGATGCCTATCTATAATCTGTAACTGCTACGATGCTTGTTTTGATGTATGGGTAATGAAGGAATATGGCATTAGAGATTCTTGGACCAAGTTGGTTGTCATACCTTATGTGGCACATCCACCGCCATCGGATTATCCGTATTCCACACCATTATGCGTTTTGGAGGATGGTGAAGTTGTACCAGATATGGGTTGTCCGTATTCCACACCATTATGCGTTTTGGAGAATGGTGAAGTTTTACTGGATATGGTTACGCAATTAGTTCGGTTCAATCCCAATGATGGCACGTTTAGTTATCCTATGATTCATAATTGTTCTGCACGTTTACGTGCATATCCCTACATTGAAAGCCTTGTCTCGCCAGACTACGTTGCTGACAGTGGGGTTCAGTAACAAAACCAATACTAAAGGGAATAAAGGTAAACTTAGATGTTTGATTATGTCTTACTAGCCTTTCCCAACTCTTGTTAATGCACAATGTGTTTGTCTTTGTTCTTGTGTTCATTTTAGGGGTTTCTAACTTAGAGGGACAAGTTCAAGTAAAAAAAACTTAAAGTGAAACATTGATGTTCTCTTTTTTTGGGAGTGAGAGGAATTAAATGTCTCCTTCATTGGCCAAGTCCATTGCTTCAACTTCTTTTAATTGCCTCCATGACATTTGATGGTTGACTTTTTAGTGGTTGGATTTCCGCAATTAGTTAAGGCCGCAGCATATTTTTTGCTTGGAACCCCAAATAGAGCCAATCAAGAAGCAAAAATTCAAAGAGAACTGACGGCCATGCATGTTTAATTCATACCTTTTTTTTTTTTTTTTTTTACGGTAATTCATACTTAATCCACTTGTTTTAGTAGTTTTCATGTCTTCACTGAATTGGATGTATGAGTTTTGAATGCCATTGATGAGTTTGATAGTAGTTTAAGAATCTCTTGATGGCACTGGGGATTAGCTCTTGTTGACAAGGAGTCAAGGACAATAATCATGCTAGCATTTACAGGTTTGTGTGTCCTATTGTTGACCCAGTCGTACTTCATCCGACCAAAGGTTGGTTGTGCGCCATAATAACAGGACTGGTTGTTTATTGAATTGCTTATTGAGAAGCTTATAGATCGTTCGGTTTACAAACACCTTGTCACATGAATTGTTTACTCATCCGTGGCACATTATAACTTTTGTTTGCAGTATTGCATATGAGCGTTATCTTATGTTTTTACTTTACATGTTTTTCAGGGACCGAGGACGTGTGATTTCTAGGATCAACTAGCTTATAATGTAATGCTCGTGGTGTGAAGACTTGTACTTGCTTATTTTGAATTTTTTTTGGCATGTAATTAGAGCTAGTACTCTTTTATTTGTTTTTGAAATGTTAATGTCGTATGGACACAATCTAGTACTTGCACAACTCTGGACGGTAACTAGTACCTACAACCTGTGATGCCTATTTTGGGAACTTAATTGCATAACTATGGCTTTTCCTGTTTACCAATGGTTAATCAAGTTACTTTGCTTTTGCTTGAGCTTATCCCGTTTTTATTGCATTGATAAGCTAAGTGAACTTTTAGGTGGCACTGTTCATCGAACGAGCACAAGGGATGGATCAGGGTCTTGATTTTAGTCACACAATCATTGAGTAGAACTCTCAGCACTCGCTCTCAATCCCAATCCTCGCTCTCCGCTCACGCTCTCAATCCTATTGTTGTATTTCAGTAGGTCATATTTGACATTTTATTTCGAGATTTACTGGGAGTCTCCTCTTTTCCTCTTTCCTAGCTCACAAAATGCAGATCGAATTGTGCATTTGGATTTCTGAGGCATTTGGATTTCTGAGGCTAGAATTAAAGCGACATGGTGTTGGAGAAAGAAATCTTAAGTTTTGGCACCTTTGATATAGTTTGTGTGCTCTGCACCACACCATTGCCATTTCCGAAGGTTTATACTCTTTTTGTCGGCCGAATGATTTCTGCTGTTAGCATTTGAATTTCGTTTTCTTTTACCCTTTGTCTTCCTTATTCCTTTCTGGTCGTTGCGGTAAGGTGCTTGAAACCACCACTTCTCTACTTATATGGCTCTTATCATCACCACTCCATTATCACCGGTATCAACAGATCCCGCTGAGTTACTACTTTTATGCGGCCAAATCTCACCACCACCATTGTTCCACTGTGGCCACCATGTCACCCATGTAATACATAAATCAAAAAATGAAAAATGAAAAGTTGTTTGCATTCCAAATTTCAACTTCTAGTATATATAACCAACTTTTATTTCAACACTTCATTTTCCATTAAAAAAAGTTTCAAGCTTAAGAATTTCAACATTCAACAAAGCTTCTCCAAAGTCCCCTTGTGGAAACTGACAAGCAAGGACGGAACCACGATTTCATATACAGGGACTGGGAGGCCATAATAACAATAAGATTTTGAATTTCTAGATTGAGGAGTAAATGTAAAAAACAAACTACTTGATAACTTTTGGTTTTTCCAAGTTGGGGGTGGCCTTGGGCCCCTAATAGCCAGATTCCCGTCTTTGCTGACAAGGAGACAACACTATACAATTATTGTTGGTCATGTCAGGTACAGTACAATGATCAAAGTCGTTCATCTTGTATAGCTTGAGAAGAAATTAATCAAGTTAAAAATAATATTTTCACAAAAATAAATTTGATGGGTTTCTTTAAGGCTCTATTCTGCTAAGGAAAATAAAAATGTATTCTTCTAATAAATACTTATTTTTTGAATTAAATGTGATAATATATTATGAGGGAATGACTTGTGTCGTGAAGTAGAAAATAAGTACTTGAAAAATTAGAACCTTAACGTAGCAGGGCCTCAGTGTTGCCAAAATCATTTCCATAAAGAGATATGCAATCCGATCAGAAACAAATTGGTATTCAATTTATATAGTGTTATTTTTACATATTTGCGTCAATCTCTACAAGATGAACAAATTCGATCCTCAAAGCAGGCTTGACGTGGGCTCACAACGTACTGACTGCATAGTGTAGTGCAGTCCCCAGAAGCCCAGTAACTCTTGAGATCAAGGAAATCCTAAAACCCCTAATCTGCGAAAATTCTTTCTTTCCGCTTTTGCTTTCTTCTTCGTCACATTCTGATAGCTGAAGTTGTTTGCACGTCTACCATATAAGGACGGAACCAGGATTTTATCCTAGCAGTGGTGAAATGTATGCTAAAAAAATTTAGTAATGGTGAGACTATATAAGTTGGGTATAAAATTTTTTTTACATATAATAATTACATTTTCTAAAATTCTTGTCGTGGCGGTCGCCGCCACTAGACCCCCCTGATCCCATCCTTGCTACCATACCATCTACGGCCGCTGAAAGCAGCTCCACTACCACTCCTGTCCACTCCGCTACTCTCAAATCAGCCATTCGACGGATTATTCTCAGCCATTGCCGAGCCTCCTGCCGGAAATCATCGTCGAAATATGTACCATCATCGAGACTTCTCGTCAAGTCTCTGCTGCGATCGAGGTGTGTATGCAAGTCACGATGCTCTTTGATTTCTAATCCCAAATTCACCAAAACCCATCTCATTCAAGCATCTACTAACACTGATTATACCAACCATAGACTCATTATAGCTGGTTCGTATCAAGTACTCAAGTCACGCTCTCTTTACTGTATAACACACACGTATACTATATTTTGTTTAGATACATTAAATAAAATTATTTTTCTAATCTAATTTCCATTCCACCACACTATTCTTTTACTTCCAAGATTATCCTAAACTTTCTATATGTGATAACTTATTCTTATAGTTTCAATACACAACTTGGACTTAGTCAATTAATTTTTCTTTTTTGTTTGGTAACTAATTTTCTAATCTAATACTCTATTTCATGGCTTTATTCCTTCGCTATTTACTTGTAAATATTTTACTCTTATTTAGTTGGTTGATATTTGTGGATTTTGGAGATTTCTTTTAAAAATATAACTAGTTAGTTTTAATATAAGTTTTGGTATATATTTTTAAGTACTTTAAAATAGTTTATAGGGATGATAACTCAATTTCAACCGCACTGTAATTCAAAAACTAAATCGAACCGACTTATAACGATTTGGATTGGTTTGGTTCTATGAATTTTATGGGTTGGTTTGGTTCTCCAAATCTTTAATATGTAGATGGTGGTTTGGTCGTTCTTGATTTACTACTATAAAACTAAATCAATCCAGTCTTACCTCACCCCTAACAGAAAGTGTATGAGTACGTAGGAGAGTAACGGATTGTACACGTACGCACGCTAAGCCGTCCAGCCGAAAAAAAGGGCTCAATCTCTTCCAAACCCAGCTTTCATCTCCTTCTACCCACATGGTAGTCCAGCGGAAAAAGAGAGATGGAAGCTGGATTTGGGAGAGATTGGGCCCCATTTTTCCGGCTGGACTGCCATGTGGACGGGGTGCGGCTATGATGCTCCCAATTGTTTTTCCCTGATTCTATGGTAAATGTTGTCAGCAATGTGGTAAGTATAGTTAACAACTATAGTAAATGTTTTTTAGAGAGTGTAGTCATATACTAACGTAGTAAGTGTTATCTTAAAGAATGGTAGTATAAAAAATATGGTTTTGTAGTAGGGGTGTTCAAGAAAACCGTCCGAACAGTAAAACCGGTCCGATCCGGACCGAACCGTCCTATTTGGTCCGGTTCTGCGATTCTACGGTCAGGTTATGGTTCCAAAAAAATAAGAACCATTAATTTTGGTTCGGTTACTGATTCTCAATTAATAAACCGTAGTTAGAACCGAACCGGTCCGTTTAAAACTAAGATAAATATAGATATACATATGTGTGTGTAATTAAATATATATTTGAATTTGGTAGGCTAATCTTTTCCTTACTAAACTTAATTTATTTAGAGATGAAATTTCATTTAGTAGGAAAGCTTTTATTTTCTTCATTCATTTCCTATTCCAGCAAATTATCTTCCTATTTTTTTAATTTTATGAGTTCATATTTTGTAAATAAGCGTTTGGATGCTTATTGGATAGAACCGGAACCGAACCAAAACCGGACCGGTCTTGCGGTTTGGTTCTGGTTAGGTTCTATCCATACATTGGTTAGGTTCTGGTTCTCAATTTTCTAGAACCGTTTGAAATGGTCCGGTTACTGGTTTTCTAGAGAACCGGACTAATCCGGACCGTGTACACCCCTATTCTGTAGTGCGTACGTAATACTACGTTTTTTTGGTCAAAAATTCTTAAAACCATCTTATTTTTAGTAAATTCATCATACTCTTTTTGAGTAGTTTTGATCTAAAGATTGTAATTTACGTACTTTTTAATCTAA
This sequence comes from Rhododendron simsii, assembly GCA_014282245.1. Taxonomy (NCBI): domain Eukaryota; kingdom Viridiplantae; phylum Streptophyta; class Magnoliopsida; order Ericales; family Ericaceae; genus Rhododendron; species Rhododendron simsii. The sequence continues at coordinate 28,735,295 of CM024957.1, read as the reverse complement.
AGGTTCATATTTAATAGGAGCATCATACTTCCATGCCACTTGGGAGCATGATAGAAGTTTTGCACCCCTAAATAGTACTGCCGACATAAGTCGGGTCACGTGTCACGGAGCAAAATAACCCAACCCAAGCAAGGATCCACGTGTCCACGAACCCAAACTCTCGAAAATATCTGTACGCGCTCACACTAGCGGTGGAATTCTTTATTTTGCCGATTCCCCATTCAATCCTCTCTATTTAAAGCTCGCGTCGCCGATAACTAACTACTATCGTATACGGAGTATTTTTCAATCCGATTGCTTGAACCAGTGCGAAGATGGCGAGTTTGATGGAAAAGGCGAAGAATTTCGTGACGGAGAAGGTGGTGGACATGAAGAAGCCGGAGGTGGACGTGCTGGATGTTGATCTGGCGGACATCAACCGCGACGGCGTCAACTACAAGGCCAAGGTGTCGATTAAGAATCCTTACAGTCATTCCATTCCCATTTGCGACCTCTCTTACTCTCTCAAGTTCGCCGGCAGGTACGAATAGGATCACTGATCTCTCTCTCTCTCTGTCTTCTCTATCCTTGTGGGTGTTTTTGTGAGGTATTGAATGTTTATTTTTGAGTTTAGGTTTTCTTTGTAGTTTTTTTTCCGTCCTTAAAGATAGCTATCTGTTCTCGATATATGATTTTCGTATCAATCCCTAAACTTTGACCAAAAAAAAAAAAAAAACCCCCCTTTTACAACTCTTTCCGTCCTCAGGGTTCATTTTGATAATTGCAATTTATGGAATAATTTTAATATTTTTTTTGACTGCTTTTGCCGATTGGAAAAAAAAACAAGAGAATAGGGCGACCCAACGTATTTGGGGGACTTAGGCGAAATGGTGGGGAGAGCTCATACATATTTTTCCAATTAAATAACAATAATAAAAATAATTACGAATATAATCATTCATATTAATATTAATTCAGTAAATGCTTTGGTTCGTGCGATTGAGGTTGCTACCTTGTAATCTCTTCGATGCAGGTTCAATGCACAGTAGCTCTAACTGCCAAGAATTACTTTTATTTTGAGATTTCACAAAAAAATTGTCATAATGTGTAATGTTTTTTACTATAATTTTAAAATCTTTGTTTGAAAAAATTAGTTAATATCTATCAAATAAGATATATATTAGTATATTATATTAAAAATATGAGACAATTTTTTAAAACTGGCCAAAAAAGAAACAAGTACAACATTTTGGGATGGAGAGAGTATTTACTTGTTAATGAAGGCCCCTATTTTGGGCTTAAAATTTGGGTTCGCGTACATCTTAGGCAGTAGCCTCTTGGGCCGGGCTTGTGGTTAACTTGTTGGGTACTTGTTTAAATAAGGGAAAATGCCAGTTGATGACGTGTTTTGATAATTACTATCCGCCAAGGACATTTTCAATATTAACAAATGTTCTTAGCATGTCATTGACGGATATTAATTATCAAAACACATTTTGGGCCATCATTTTCCCTTTAAATAATAGTAACTTCTAAAGATAATTTAAAGATTGTAAACAACCCCCGGTACATTCTTTTATTTTGAAGTGTCTTAAAACTATTAAATGGAAGTACGAAGTTAAAAAAAAAAAAAATTGAATTGACTTTTTGTTCACTTAAATTTTGGTTCTATGGGCGTATGAGCACAGGTTGGCCGGGTCAGGTAAAGTACCAGACCCGGGATCGCTAGAGGGGAATGAGACGACGATGTTGGACGTGATGGTGAAGGTGCCACACAATGTGTTGCTGAGCTTGGTGAGAGACATCGGTGCAGATTGGGACATTGATTATGAGCTGGAGTTAGGTCTCACGTTTGATCTTCCACTCGTCGGAAACTTCACCATTCCGATCACCAAAAAGGGCCAAATCAAGCTCCCTTCCCTCTCCGACCTCTGGACTTGATCCGATCGATCCTCGCTTTGAATATATAGCTATGTGATGTTTTTTTTTAAGGTTATGTCTTGGTATGTTGCACTTGGTGATAAAACGGCTATGTACGTATATATGAGTACGTGTTTGGTCGTATGTTGTAATAATATACTTCAAGAGTCGTGTTAAAAAGAGTGGTTTTGTTGTGCGCATTTGTTTTAATTGAAAATTCAAAATCTGAAAACAGTCTTTATAGTTTCTCTTAAACTTAGAATTTCGATTAAATTTAGAATTTGAAGCAGAATTAATGCTCTAAAATTGACGAATAAGTTGTCGCAAATTACACTCTTTGTTTTGTTGTGTATTTGGCAGTTGAAAATGGATAGGGAATTTTTTTTTTTTTTTTTTTACAGCAAATTTGGCCAAAGGTTTTGTGGCTCCAAAATGGCCGGAGGAGCAGTGTAAAAGGACACTACAGCCAATTTTTAGCTTCGTCTCCTAAAATGGCTCCTTGTTATCGTTGGTGACGCTTTTAGTAAAATAATTAGATGTCCGGATTAGTTTTGCGTGTATTTTGATTAATTTCGGGATTTTGCAAATTAACGATCCCATGTTATCCTTCCGTGGCCCAAGGTTTGAAACAAGTTGGAAAAGTTCAATTTTGATTTTTTTGCATCCTATTTACAGCCTATGTTAATGATGAGAAAGTATATGTAAAGCTAGTGCGATGACTTGACATGAGAATGTGACACTATACTTTCATGATTATAACGTTTGGAAGAGACACCTATAGGAATGAGAAGTCACACTTTCAGGATTTCCACATTTGGGAGAGACACGAATAGAATTGTGATTCCAAATGATACATTCAACCAACAATCACATTACCAGATTGAGTGATAATTTTAGACTCCCGGCTCAATTAATACAAAAATGAAATTAATGTTGACTTTGATAAATTTTCAAAATAATTGATTCATGCATAAGATTACTGAATTAATCCAAACATCGGAATGAAATTAATTCAACTATTGTATTTCAAGGAATTTAATTCCTGCTAATTATATTTCTTTTTTTACACTATAAAATTCCTAGTATCAAACTCGAAGAGCTTCATTTCAAGGAATTTAATTCCTGCTAATTATATTTCTTTTTTTACACTATAAAATTCCTAGTATCAAACTCGAAGAGCTTCCAAGTCGATCTCCAAGGATCAAGCTCGACAGTTATGCAAATTTATCTTTCGAAGTACCTCGTGGTCCTCGTGCTTGCCTTTTTCGTACCATTTACATTCACTTGTAACCATTAACTTTATTATGTCGATATAATAAAGGCCTTCCCGTTTTACTTCTATTTCTTACGCGGTCAGAAAATTGTTAAGGCCCCGTTCCAGAACGGCTTTTAAGCCCTTATTTTTTAAGAAGGGAATTTCAATATAAAAAATAATAGGCTTAATGAAATCTAAAAATATGCAATATGGATCTTATTTAAAAGATCTCGATAAGATCTTTTATACGGTGCAAAAAAAATAAAAAAAATATTTTTCATTTATATTATTTTTGAGTTTGAAAATGTGAAATAAATACTTATTTTTTAAGAAGGTGTTCTGGAACGGGGCCTAAGTCCAATTTGCTGTGGCAAAAGCTCGAACCATCTCTTGAGTTTCCCCTTTGAGTCACACAATTAAAGTCGGTACATTAGAAGTTAGATAAAGGCATCAAGGCCTAGAAATCGTTGGACGCGACAAATTTTGGCAGGTTCGCATTCAATCAACAAACGCCTACAAGTGTGTTCACGCCTTGTGTGGCGTACCGTGTTAAAAACAGGAAAAATCACATTGTCATGAAAGTTGGCAGTCCGTGACACTGGGCATAGCCGCATAAGTCCACCAAGCAACCGCATTGGGCCTTCAATTTTAGGCCCAATAATAGGTCCTCTAAATACCAGAATTTAATAAGTAGTACTATCTCCGTCCCAATTTAATGGAGTCAGATCCTGTCCAGTTTGGAGTTACCCTCCAGTCCGGTTCAGTTCGGCCTTTTGTGGGCCCTTTTCGGGCCCACAACAATGATCGGAACCGTTCACATTTTAGAGCTCATCGAGACCAACGACCATACCAAAAATCACGTTGATCGGATACCGTTTGGTATCATTTCAAAATGTATTAAGTTTCGAAAAAATGTGTTGAAGGGTTGTAATACTGTGTTTCACACCTTTTTTTAGACAACATTAATGCATTTTGAAATGATATTAAACAGTATCCGATCAACGTGATTTTTGGTATGGTCGTTGGTCTTGACGAGCTTTAAAATGTGAACGGTTCCGATCATTGTTGTGGGCCCAAAAAGGGCCCACAAAAGGCCGACCTGGACCGGACTGGAGGGTACAATACTGGACGGGATCTGAACCCCAATTTAATTGTCACTTTTGGAAATTCGTGTCACTTTTCAATTGATTATATATTGTAATTTATAATGTTTTAGGTGATTTTGAAAACATTGTACTATAGAACAAATCGAGATCTATCAAACAAGATCCATATTGGATATAAAATTCATTACCAATTTAAAAATATAACTAATTTTTTTATTTAGTTAGAATAAAACTGGGACAAATAAATTGGAACGGAAGGAGGATATATTATGTATGTTAAGTATTCCACAAATGGGGTAGTGTAGTGCACGGTAAGATGCGCGCGATCTAATGAGAACTTGAGTTTAAACCTTCGCCGCCTCAATTTTAACACGAACGCTTTTTGAACTTGTACAAAAAATGGTTTTGAATTGATGCCGCTCAGGTTTTGATTGTTGATTTTTTTTTGAATTTTTCTTGTAAAACTGGTGTTTATTTTAACGTCTTCATATTGCGAACCTGACAAATATTATGGGATAGACGAAGTATTAATTTTATGGGTTTGATTAAGTGTGGCCAAACTCATTTTCATAAAGATAAGGCAATCCGATAGCGTATCAGTATCCAATTTACGTACTCCTATATTTGTTTTGACGAGAAAAACTTATTCATAAAGCTTCGTGAATAAGGTTTTACAGAGGTGAATCGGGACCGTCCAAAAGTGGACGGTCTGAATTTAAATAAAAAATTTTCTAGGAAACTCTAGGGTTCGGATTTAAATGAAACTTTTACGGAAAACGTAAATGAAACTTTTTCAGGGGAGAATTCTCCGAAGAATTTTCATTTAAATTCAGACCGTCTAAAGTGAAACGACAACCAAGATTGCGAGGCTCCTTGAATAAGGGAATTGCAGCTCCCTGTGAATCTATCCCCTTTTTTTTTTTGCAACATTGTATATATACCAGAGGGGTTAGTAAAGAATGTTAAAATTAGCACATGAATTTCAATTCAGAAGCTATCTATAAATCCGACGCTAAAGTTCCACTCTTTTGAAACTCTAACCTTGGTCACCACGGAAGCGGAGGAGACGAGGAACCAACTTCTAGTTTTCGATCAATCTTTTGTTTTGACATACTCATATTTTGCGATGCGTCAATCTCTACCAGACATGGCCCCAAAAGCCCTAACCCCTAAAAATTTCACTCTTCTCTGCGCTTTTTTGTGAAACCTCTTCCCTATCTCTGCAAATTTGTATCAAATTGCTCATTACCAATGGTGATTTAGCCAACCCAGATTGCGGAAAGGCCTGATTGAGTTGCATTCACCTACTCACTTCACTAGGCGGTTTGGTTTTCTTGTCTCTCTCATGATTTCCTCGTCATTTGCTCATATCTGAATCTGTTAGCTAGTAGTAGTAAACTACATAAGCTTTTCTACCTCATTAGGGAAGACCCCTAATTGGCAGCTCGAATTAGGGCACCGTTCTCGAATATTTCCCAACACACAGACACAATCGCAGCACCACTCTATGGCGTTCGAAAGCAGCTCTAATACTTGTCGAGAACCCAAAAGGACCAATTTATCACCTCTCAAAGCCCCCTTCCAACGGAGGATTCTCAGCCACTGCCGAACCTCCCGTGTGAAATCATTGTGGAAATACTGTCGAGACTTCCCGTCAAGTCTCTGCTGCGATTGAGGTGTGTTTGCAAGTCATGGCGGTCTTTGATTTCTAATCGGAAATTTGCAAAAACCCATCTCAGTCTTGCATCTATGAACACTGATTATACCAACCATAGACTCATTATAAGCAGTTCGTATCCCCCTAGTGATGTCAAGTCATGCTCTCTTTACTCTATTTTGAGTGACAAATCTGATAGTGCTGTTCAGCTGGATTGTCCTTTGAAAGTACCTGATCTTCAAGTTACGATTTGGGGTTGCTGTGATGGTTTAGTGTGCATCGGAACTGAAAGGGAAGTATTTATATGGAACCCGTCTACTGGGAAATACAAGGGATTGCCGAATGTTGAAATGTGGTACTGTTGCTACGGGAAGTTCGCGGAGTATGCATTTGGTTATGATGAGTGTATTGATGATTACAAGGTGGTGGGATTCTTTTTTGACAATGGCACAAGTGGTTCTAATCCCATTGTGAAAGTGTGTACATTAAGGTCTGATTCATGGAGAAGGATAGGAGACTTTCCTCATGGTGTTCTTGAAGATCCTTCATGGGCATTTGTGAACAGGGCCCTCCACTGGGTCCAATCATCTTCGATTGGCAAGTCCAATGATATTATTGTTTCTCTTGACTTGAAAAAGGAAACTTATGGAGAGGTTTCGGAACCTGAGTATCGAGATGGTTGTTCTTATGAGATCTCTTTAGGAGTTCTAAATGGATGCCTATCTATACTCCGTAACTACTACGATGCTTGTTTTGATGTATGGGTAATGAAGGAATATGGCATTAGAGATTCTTGGACCAAGTTGGTTGTCATACCCTATGTGGCACATCCATTTCCATTTGCTTGTCTGTATTCTGCACCATTATGCGTTTTGGAGACTGGTGAAGTTTTACTGGATATGGTTACGCAATTAGTTTGGTTCAATCCCAAAGATGGCACATTTAGTTATCCCGTGATTCATAATCGTTCTGCCTTTAGTGAAGTGTATCCCTACATTGAAAGTCTTGTCTCGCCTGACTCCAATGCTGATAATGGGGTTCAGTGGCAAAACCAATACTAAAGGGACTAAAGGTAAGTTTAGATGTTTGATTATGTCTTACTAACCTTTCCTAACTCTTGTTAATGCACAATGTGTTCGTCTTTGTTCTTGTGTTCATTTTGGGCCTTTCTAACTTAGAGGGACAAGTTCAAGAAAAAATATTAAAATGAGATATTGATGTTCTCTTTTTTTGGGAGTGAGGAATAAAATGTTTCCTTCATGGGTCAGGTCAATGGCTTCAACTTCTTTTAATTGCCTCGAGGAGATTTGAATGTTGACTTTTTAATGGTTGGACTTCCACGACTAGTTAAGGCTGCAGCATATTTTTTGCTTGGAACCCCAAATAGAACCAATCATGAAGCGAAAATTCAAAATTCAACGAGAACTGATGGCCATGCATGTTAAATTCATACTTAATCCACTTGTTTTAGTAGTTTTCATGTTTTCACTTAGAGTAATTGGATGTATGAGTTTTCAATGCCTTTGATGAGTTTGATAGTAGAGTAAGAATCTATTGATGGCATTTGGGATTAGCTCTTGTTGAGGAGAACAATAAGCATGCTAGCATTTGCAGGATTGTTTCCTATTGTTGACTGAGTCGTATTTCAAGCGACCAAAGGTTGGTTGTGTGCCAAAACAATGGAATGGTTCTTTATTGAATTGCTTATTGAGAAGCTTATAGCTCGGTTCGGTTTTGCAAATACCTTGTCACATGAATTGTTTACTCATCCGTGGCACATTATAACTTTTGTTTGCAGTATTCATATGAGCGTTAACTTATGTTATTGCATTACATATTTTCACGAACTGAGAACAAAGACATGTTATTTCCAAGATCAAATAGCTTATATTGTAATCCTTGTGGTGTGAAGACTTGTACTTGCTTATTTTGATAATTTTTGGCATGTAATTAGAACTAGTACTCTTTTATTTGTTTTTGAAATGTTAATGACGTATGGACACAATCTAGTACTTGCACAACTCTGGACGGTACCTAGTACCTACAGCCTGCGATGGCTATTTTGGGAACCTGATTGCATAACTATGGCTTTTCCACTTTACCAATGCTGAATCAAATTACTTTGCTTCTGCTTGAGCTTATCCCATTTTTATTGCATTGATAAGCTAAGTGAACTTTTAGGCTTGAGGTGGCAGTGTTGTCATTGAACGACCTCAAGGGATGGATCAGGGTTGTGATTTTAGTCACCCAATCATTCAGTAGAACTCTCAGCACTTGCTCTCAATCCCAATCGTCGTTCTGCGCTCACGATCTTAATCCTATTGTTGTTGTATTTCAATCGGCCATATTGGACATTTTATTTCGAGATTTACCTAGAGTCTCCTTTCTTCCTCTATCATAGCTCACAAAATGCAGATGCAATTGTGCATTTGGATTTCTGAGGCTAAAATTAAAGGAACTTTGTGTTGGAGAAAGAAATGATGTCTGGCATCTTTGATATAGATTGTGTGCTCACTCCATTTATTCTTTTGTCAGCCGATTGATCGATTGCTGCTGTTAGCATTTGAATTTTATTTTCTTTTACCCTTCATCTTCATTATTCCTTTTTTGTCGATCCTATAATAATTTTATCGAGCCAAGGGTAAGCTACTCAATAAACGAAACCACCACTTCTCCACTTGTATGACTTTTACCATCACCGCTCCATTGCAGCCACTATCAACTCATCCCCTGAGTTACTACTTTTATGCCCCACTAACTCCACCAACACCATCCTTACATTGCGGCCACCATGTCACCCATGTAATACATAAATCAAAAAAGAAAAAATGAAAAGTTTTTGCATTTCAAATTTTAACTTCTAGAATAGATTACTTATTTTTCATTTCAACACTTCATTTTTCATCAAAAAAGTTTCAAGCTTAAGAAATTCAACATTAAACTTGCATGGCTTCTCCAAAGTCCCCTTTTAGAAACTGACAAGTAGGGAAGGAATTAGGATTTCATATACTGGGAGACCGTAATAGCAACAAGATTTTGAAATTTCAAGATTGAATAGTATATGTAAAAAACAAACTATTAGATAATTTTTTGTTTTTTGAAGTTGCGGGTGGCCTTGGCCCATCTGTCTTTGTTGACAAGGGGACAACACTATACAATTATCGTTGGCCATGACGAGTACAGTACAATGATCAGAGTCAGTTATTTTGTATAGCATGAGAAGAACATTTTTCTACCGCAGAGAAGAACATTAATAAAGTCAAAAATTATATTACTCTTATAAAAGTTAATAACTGATCGAAATGCATATATTTCCACAAAAATAAATTTGATGGATTTCATTCAGTGTCGCCAAAATCATTTCCATAAAGATAAATGCAATCCATTCAGAAACTAATTGCTAATCTCCATGAACAAAGTTGATCATAGGCCCGACGTGGTCTCACAACGTACCGCCTGCATTGTGCAGTGCACTCCTCAGAAGCCCAGTAACTCCCGAGAGCAAGGAAATCCTATAAAAGCCCTAACCTGTGAAAACTCTCAATCTTCTCTGCGCTTTTGCTTTCTTCTCCGTCACTTTCTGATAGCGGCAACTGTTTGCACGCCTACAGTACCATCTATGGCCACCCAAAGCGGCTCCACTACTTGTTGTCGAGAACTCAAAAAGACCAATCAGACCTCTCAAATCCCCCTTCCGACGAAAATCATCCTCGAAATACTATCGAGACTTCCCGTCAAGTCTCTGCTAAGTCTGAGGTGCGCTTGCAAGTCATGGTGCTCTTTGATTTCTAATCCCAAATTCGCCAGAACCCATCTCAGTCAAGCATCTACGAACACTGATTATACCAACCATAGACTCATTCTAATCAGTCCGTGTCAAGTCGAGTCATGCTCTCTTTACTCTATTTGGAATGAGAAATCTGAGAGTGTTGTTCGGCTTGATTGTCCTTTGAGACCACCTTATCATCGAGTTACCATCTGGGGTGGTTGTGATGGTTTAGTGTGCATCGGAACTGAAAGAGAAGTATGGACATGGAATCATGGTTTACGGTGCTTCGGAACTACAAGAGAAGTATGTATATGGAACCCGTCTACTCAGAAATACAAGGGATTGCCGAGTGTTGAAATGTCGCGCGATTATGATGGTGGCTTCGCGAGGTTTGGGTTTGGTTATGATGATTACAAGGTGGTGGGATTCTTTTTTGATAGTCGTACTTCTAAGCCCAAAGTGAAGGTGTATACATTGAGGTCTAATTCGTGGAGAAGGATAGGAGACTGTCCTCATCGTATTCCTCCAGATTGTTTAGGGACATTTGTGAACAGGGCCCTCCATTGGATCCAGTTGTCTGCTAGTAGCGATTCCAATGATATTATTGTTTCTCTTGATTTGGCGAAGGAAACGTATGGAGAGGTTTCGGAACCTGAGTATCGAGATGGTTTTTTTTATGACACGATGTTAGGAGTTTTGAATGGATGCCTGTGTATACTGGGTAACTACAACAATCGTGGTTTTGATGTATGGGTAATGAAGGAATATGGTATTAGAGATTCTTGGAGCAGGTTGTTTGTCATATATTATGCGCCACGTCCATCATATCGTCAGTATTCCGCACCATTATGGATTCTGGAGAATGGTGAATTTTTACTAAATATTGCTACAAGTTTACTTCGGTTACATCGGTACGACCCCGAAGCTTGCACATTTGGTTTTCCTAAGATTCATAATTGTTCTCAATGGTCAAGTGCGTACCCCTATATTGAGAGTCTTATCTCGTGTGAATCCGTTGCTGACACAGGGGTTTTAGGGGCAACACCAGTACTAAAGGGAGTAGTGGTAAGTTTAAATGTTTGATTATGTCTTATTTGTCTTTCCCAACTCTTGTGAATGCACAATGTGTTTGAATTTGTTCTTGTGTTCATTTTGGGCCTTTCTAACGTAGAGGACACAGGTTCAAATAAAATGTTTCCTTCATTGGTGAGGTCCATTGCTTCAACTTTTTTTAATTGACTGTAGGACATTTGACTGTTGATTTTCCAACGGTTGGACTTACATGATTAGTTAAGGCTGAAGAATAATTCTTGCTTAGAAGCCATATAGAGCCAATCAAGAAGCGAAATTTCGACGTGAACCAACGGCCATGCATGTTTAATTCATATGACTATGAGTGACTAATAATCCTGTTATACAGAAAAAAGTAGCTATTAGGCCCTTCTCTGACAAATCGTATAGTTTTACACTTAATCCACTTGTTTTAGTAGTTTTCATGTCTTCACTTACAGAAATTGGAAGTATGAGTTTTTGAAGCCATTGATGAGTATTTGAGCTTCATCCTTCGAACTTAGTAAGTCTTGCATGTTTTATACTTCAATATTTGGGCTAAAATTGAGGCCGTGGACATTTTTTTGGTTGAATTTTAGAAAGCTCTCCCAACAAGGGTTTACACGAATTAGTGCCAAAGCTCTATTTTTCGGCACTCAAGTGTGGGTTGGGCGCCAATGTTTTGCAGCACAGTCTGTCAAAGCTGAATTTCCGGAGCTGATTTTCGTACCAAAAATCGATGATTTGTTTTGTGGTCTGATTGCTTATGACCAAGTTGCAAGATCCTTGACTTGTATGATTGCTTGCAATTAGGGAATTAGTGGTAAATAGCTTAATCTTTGGGATTTGACAGTTGTAAACATTCCTTGTATAGAATATTGACGATTATAAGAAGAGGGTCTTCCTAAGGGAATGACAGGACCGTTTTCCAGAAAATATACTTGCTCTAATAGATTTGTCATTTGTCATGGTATCAAAGCACCAGCTATGGTTTCTTGTTTTAGGTTCTTTTGTCATTTATTAGAATTTCCTTTGAGGTTAAGAATTGCAGAAAAATCAGAAATTTTGCCCATCAAGATGGAAGGTAAAAATTATTTTTCCTGGGGGTTCGAATTTTGCATGTGTGTGAAAGGGAAAGAATTGAGTCTGAACTGATTGGATTTTTTTTTTTTTTTTTGCACCTGTTAAGTTTGTTACATATTTCTTTTACAAGAAAATGTGCTTTGAAGTTGGAACTTGAACTCTTTCCCTGGATTCGTTTCAGGTTAATATGAAAAAATTTGGGAAGTTTTAGGGGCAACAAGAGGGAAGTAATGGAGAAACAGTTCTTTAGTTAACAACGGGAAACTCACAGGAGATAAACACTTCATGAGGTGGGGAAGACTTGGAAATCGGCGTTTTCTCTCTACTTCTCAAATTGGTTTGTTTTCGAGGAAAAGATGTTTATGTCACTCACCATTGTTTAACTATTTGCGAACAAGAATGTCGATTTACAGCTCAGTTGTCTTGTGTTCGGTTGTGGTTTGATCAAATTTCTCCATTACCCTATCTTCTACACGCTTCAGTTCAATTACGAATTGCTACTTCCATGGTAGCTTTGAACCTTGTTTACGTCTTAATGTTCCAGCCTAAGTACATTTTTTTTTTTATATATATAGGATTTGACTAAGAGTGAGGCTTCTGAAATGGTATCTCCCAGCTTTGGTTTTTGACATGTCCTGATACAAAATTTATCTGCACTTCTTCGTTTTTCCTCGTTTTTCTTTCTTTAGACCAACCGTTTAAGAACGTTGAAATTTCTTCAGTATTTGGCTTTCTATTTTGTGGTTTCATTCGTGAACTTACATACAAATTAATACAGTAGAAAGCATGCGACCTCCCCCGAACTCTTACGTAGGCGAATTTTTTCAAGAAGAAACTTACTCTATGCTGTCTACCTCCACGAATTTAGACAGGACCTCCGAGCAAGTTCGATTCTTCTTTGGTAAATAACCTCGCAACTCATATTTAGAAATTTGGATGCAGGGGTATCAGGTTTCCAGTTTAGATACCTCCGTTTGTTATGTGTTTGTCACTTTGTCTTGAATGTCAAAATACTAAGTGGTCATTTGATTATCATGACATTTGGTAACAACCTTGGAAAGAGAGATTTTATTTTCCCCCCAATATTGGTTCATTGCTGCCGAAATTAATTTACAGAAAGCAGATGTTGGTTTCCTACTTTATTCTTGTTTTGATGCAGTCGTTCCATGGTTGCGGAATTAGGCTAGTCGCTCACAACCGAATTTCAGAAACTGAGATGCAATGCTCCTTGTCCTGCATTGAGGTAACGGATTATGAAGCCGATTTCTATCTTCGACCTCTTGGATTAAATTTACGCTTTAAAATCATACGTTCCTTGAAACTGATTTGTTGTGCTACCTAATGGCAGGGTTTGCTCTCTATAGAAGATACAAAGCTCAGTTCAAGAAATTATTGAACATCGTTTATCGGGACTTCTTATGTGCACTTAAAGAACGGGGACAAGATGCAAAGCTCAAAAAAGTTCCTTGAGGAACCAGAATGAAGGTCTCTGCACAGTTCTGTGGTTGAGTATTCCCCTTACTTGCAGGAAGCGCCCAAATCAGAGGCTCTCTCGGACGAGAAACGCCACGGGAGCGTGTTCCCCTTGAGACGGGATCGCGCTCCCAAGGGAATGGGAGCTTATTATTGGGATTTGATCCGCCTGAGGTTCTTCCGTGTGCGCATAGGTCCAATCCGTTGGGGAGTATTCACGGAGTTCTCACATCGCCTGGACCCAATATAAATTGCATGACTCATATCCACTTAAAAGGCTAAGCCTTGTAAGTAGGGCTGTAAACAAACCGAGTTGAGCTTTGTCAAGCACAAGCTCGGCTTGTTTAGTATATGAGCCAAAAACTTGAGTTTCCGGCTCGAGCTTTAACGAGCTAAGCTTAGTCATTTATTAAACAAACCTCTTTAATCAAGCAGAGCCTCCCTTAACGAGTCAAGCCGAGCCTGCGATCTGCTTGGTTCATTTGCAACTCTACTTGTAAGTGACGAGCCATCCAATTGTGTATGAAGGTCCAACGTTTTTTTATTTATCTCATGTGGGATTCAATCTTTCACACATCTTACCAACAATCTCCCTCTCGTGTGTGAATCACGCATTGGGCCTAGCTCCCCCTCGATTGGATCCACCCCTTGATCCATGATATTTTGAACTCTCCAAGATCGATTTAACCCAGACTTCACTGCACCCAGCCCATTGATCGAGAGCCAACTCCTTTACTCCATCGAGAGCCTCCATGCAGTGCTTTTCCCATCTGCTTGCATCCTTGCTCCATCGAGAGCCAACTTGGATTTTTTCCCGCTTCATCGAGAGTCTCCGTGCAAGCCCACAAAATCGATTTGAGTCCACCCAAAGATCGTCAAACATCGGCTCTGATACCACTAGTTGGGGAGTATCCTTCAACAAAAATAACCTTACAAAAGCATTTTTATTTATTTTTCACAAAGACACAGTAATCAAAAACAAAAAGTTAAGCCAAATTAAGTCTTGGTGAATATATTTTTTCCACTGCATGATCTCTATTTTTTCTCTATTCCTCTATTACAGCCAATTTATTTCTTCCTATCAATGGCAGAGCTTTCCCACTTTTCAAATGATTGTTGGATGTTTATTACTGTATAATTTTTATTAAATATTAATGTTTCAATGTGGACTTTTCCCCCCACGTATAATTGTGCATTTGGATTTATGCGGCTAGAATTAAAGGAACATGATGTTGGAGAAAGAAATCTCAAGTTTGGCGTCTTTGATATAGATTGTGCGCTCTACACCACTCCATTGTCATTTGACTCAGGATGTTGTTGAGCAGCTCCTCCCGAGCAGGTGCAGAGTGGTCAATTCGGTCGTTCATCTTGGCACACACGACTCGGATTGAATTTGAGCACATACAAATCGCATACAAATCTAAACCGTTCATTGCTTGATTAAAATCTAAGCCGTGGATTGCCGAAATGAGCGGCAGGATCGGCCACTTTGCACCGCTCTACAGGGAGATGCATTTCCCATTCCAGGGTAAGGTACTCAATAATCGAAACCACCACTTCTCCACTTATATGACTTTTACCATCACCACTCCATTATCGCCACTATCAACTCTTCCTGCTGAGTTACTACGTTTATGCCCCTACTATCTCCACCTCCACCAACACCATTCTTTCACTGCCGCAATCATGTCACCCATGTAATACATAAATCGGAAAAGAAAAACGAAAAGTTGGTTGCATTTCAAATTTTGACTTCTAGTATAGATTACTTATTCTATTATTTTAACACTTCATTTTCCATTAAAAAAGTTTCAAGCTTAAGAATTTCAACATTGAACCAGGCTTCTCCAAAGTCCCCTTTGGGAACTAACAAGGAGGACGGAACCAGAATTTCATATATAAGACTGGGAGGCCATAATAACAATAAGATTTTAAAATTTCATGGACAGAGTATATGTAAAAACAACTTACTCAATAACTTTTGGTTTTTCCAAGTTGGGGGTGGCCTTGGCCCCAGTGGCCAAATTCCCGTGTTTGCTGACAAGGGGATACAATTATCATTAGCCATGCCAGGTATAGCTTAAGAAGAATTTAATCAAGTAAAAAAATAAAAAATAATATTTTCAGCTTATCAAAAAAAAATTCACCAAAATAAATTTGATGGGTTTCATTTATTGTCGCCAAAATCATTTCCATAAAGATAAATGCAATCCGATCAAAAACTAATTAATATTCAATTTATATAATGTTATTTTAATATATTTGCGTCAATCTTTACAAAATGAACAAATTCGATCATCTAAGCAGGCCTGACGTGGGCTCACAACGTACCGATTGTATCGTGCAGTGTAGTCCCCAGAGTCCCAGTAACTCTTGAGATCAAGGAAACGTATGGAGAGGTTTCAGAACCTGAGTATCGAGATGGTTATTTTTATGACACGATGTTGGGAGTTTTGAATGGATGCCTGTGTATACTGGGTAACTACAACAATCCTGGTTTTGATGTATGGGTAATGAAGGAATATGGTATTAGAGATTCTTGGAGCAGGTTGTTTGTCACATATTAGGCGCCACGTCCATCATATCGTCAGTATTCCGCACCATTATGAATTCTGGAGAATGGTGAAGTTTTGCTAAATATTGCTACAAGTTTACTTCGGTTACATCGGTACGATCCCGAAGCTTGCACATTTGATTTTCCTAAGATTCATAATCGTTCTCAATGGTCACCTGCGTACCCCTACATTGAAAGCCTTATCTCGCCTGAAATCCGTTAATTGCTGATGCTGGGGTTCAGGGGCAACACCAATCCTAAAGAGAGTAATGGTACGTTTAAATGTTTGATTATGTCTTATTTGCCTTTCCCAACTCTTGTTAATGCACAATGTGTTTGAATTTGTTCTTGTGTTCATTTTGGGCCTTTCTACATTTGACTGTTGTTTTTCTAACGGTTGGACTTACACGATTAGTTAAGGCTGAAGAATGTTTCTTGCTTGGAACCCCATAAAGAGCCAATCAAGAAGCAAAATTTCGACAAGAACAAACGACAATGCTGATAGGTGCGTAAATATGTCTATTTACGTGTCACGACCCAAATCCAGATGGTAGGGCCGTAACTAGCCAGTGATTTTAGAATCACCTCAGGCGTTATATAATTCCAATTTATAAAATTCTTTCAGATTCCAAGTTATAAAAATTTATAAGTAGAAGCATGAAAATACATCCTGAGCTGGCTAAAGTGAAATCAACATACATACTTTAAAATTACAATACAGTGGCACATCCAATATAATTAGCACCACCAAATTAAAAACATGTTTTCAAAATACCATGAACTTTATAACAATTTTGGGTGTAAAACGCATAAAGTCACAGCCACAGCAATCACCAACTATTAATCATACGATAGCCATAGTACCAGCTTAAGCCTGAGTCCTGAAATTGTTTCATAAACACAAAACCATCCTAGTGAGCGTCACGATATACCAAGGTTACATAATTAGCATGGGAGATAATCCGCTTTTCATAAATCAAGGATAAAATCTTACCAAACCAAATCAAGCCTTATGTCCCAATCACTTGGGGTCGGCTACATGAATCATTTTTCTTCACTGAGCTCTATCAAGGGCCACTTGTTTGTACAACCCTACTATACTCATATCATTGCGCACTACAACATCGAATGTCAATTTAGATCTACCACTTCCCATAGTATTGCTACTCAAGGCTATCTTATCCGCTCTCTTAACTATTGCATCTCCTCATTTACGGTAGACATGTTCAAATCACCTTAGCCTATTTTCCATCAATTCTCCACTAAAGGTGCTATATCTACCATCTCACGAACCGTTTCATTTTTAATCCTGCCTCGTCTAGTCTTACCACACATCCGCTTCAACATTTTCATTTCCGCTACACTCGTCTTGTTCACTTATTATTTCTTAATAGGCCAATATTCTGTCCCGTAAAGTATCACTGGTCTGATGGCAGTTCCATAGAATTTTCCTTTCAATTTTATGGATACCCTTTTGTCACACAGTACATAAATAGCACTTCTCCACTTGGGTCATCCCACTTGGATCCTATGCATCACATCATTGACAATCTCTCCATCTCTACTAATAATTGAGCCTAAGTACCTAAAATGATGACTCTTAAGTATTTCATGGTCTTGGATCATCACTCTTCCTTCGTGCGCACTGCTGGTACCACTAAACAAATCAAGGATAAAATCTTAACAGAAAATAATCAATCATCAAGTGCAAGTTTTCAGGCTCGAAACTGCAAAACCGTCAAATAATAATAATGCAAGTTTTCAGGCTCGAAACTGCAAAACCGTCAATTTCGAATTAAACATCTTTCGCGGGTGGAACACCGGCAACTCTTTGGGGGAGCAACCATTGAAAAATGGTATCAAGTCCATAAGATACCCAGCTACATCCTTTATAACTTTGGGCACCAAATCATCACTCAGATGTTTCGATGCAATAAATCATTTCATTCTTTCTTTTAAAACTCATCCCAATGATCCCATGCTCATCTTGAGATATCATCTCAAATTATGCTCGTCATGTATTATGACGCTTCCGTACAAGACATTTTTTTCGTAAACTCATCCTTTTATATCGATACATATAAACGCAATTATAAAATATTTCATAAAATTTATGTAATCGGAGCATATTCGTAAACTCACCTCTGAAACGTGAACCGCGAAAATAACCAATCGACATTGAAATCTTTATCATTATTAGAGGTAAGGATGGGCACGAGTAACCAGCAAAGTCAGCACGTAGTAGTAACAGCATCCGCGCATAGTATTGCAATGGTGCGGTAGCCGAAGGTCGGCCGTCGGCTTTTTGGCCGGCAAAGAAAGAGAAGGAGAGGGGAAAAGGAGGAGAACGTAAGGAGTGAAAAGGTGAGTCAGAGGAAGGGAGCTGATGCTGAGAGTGAAACAGATCACTTTGAGATAGAGTTTATAGGTAGAAATAGTGACATAATGAGAGAAAGTCTTAAAAAGTGACGGAATTATCAATAGAAATGGCCCAAGGGGTACTCGCGGTCTGGTTCGGATTCTTAGGAATTCGAGGACCGAATCGCTAGTCACGGTTTTTACAAAATGAAATCCGTGTCCGGACTAAAAGTATTACGGTTCGGTTCCAATCCAATCCGTAACTCGCGGATCGGTTACGATTTTGTCCACGGATTTTAGCAAAAATAAAGTTTAAGCTTATATCCCGCAGTAAAAGGGAAGAAGGTTACATTCAGATTTAAGTTTAACACCGGCCACCATAAAGTACTTGTTACTTTGAAGAAACGGAGAGGGAGAGGAGGAGGAGGAAGAGATGAAGAAGTAAGAATGGTGCGGCGGCGACTTGAACAAGAAATGGAAATTAGGAAAACTGGAAAAGAAATGAACTAGTGAAATTAAATTAGGATTACCTGTAACTTATATAAAAAAAACTACGATTTACCCCATATATTTTATACGTCTACACTATATTCCATTATTAAGATAAAATACTAAAATTAGTAGAAATTTTTTTTAACATAACTAACAATTAATTATATAAATACACATATATATTTTTTATTTATATAAAATAAATATCTCACGGTCCGGTTCAGTTAATCCACGGTTTCGTAATGAAAATCCGTGGACCGAACCGTGAGTCACGGTTTTCTAATTTTTTAATCCGTGTCCGGACCATTAATCCACGGACAAAATCCAAAAGGTATGGATCAAATCGGTTCGGACCGGTTTCACGGTTCACTGGATTTTTTGAGTGGCCCCAAATTATACAAGTCCCCAACTAAAACTTCTGTCTAATTTGGAAGAAATCAAAATCCCACCGACGAAATTTCATGGGCCAACTAATTAATTACCTCCAACTAAATTTTTTCCTTATAAAAATTGGGGTGGTTCCACGGACAACTAATTAAACACTTACAAAAATATCTCATAGTTTTCGATCAAATTTTGATAATCCGATTCGCTCAATGTGATTAGAATGTGATTTTAAGGGTACTCAAGAGAAATTAGCAAAAAAAGACCGGAAAAGGCTTGATCTGAGCAGTTTTTAGCTTAGATTTAATAAACAGTTCAATTACAATTGCTCAAAATAAGCGCTTCTTGGTCATATGTTTTGCTAATTTCTTGCGAGCACTCTTAAAATCACATTTTGTACACATTGAACGGTTCGGATAATAAAAATTTGATCGGGAACTATGAGATTAAGATTTGGAGTGTTTTTTTAGATGATTTTTTTATGTACCTGTAACCACCCCGTATAAAAATAATACCTCCGATTAAGTAGCCCACGAAAATTATCCAATGCCAACCGACAGTATGGAATCACTCCTCGTCTGATTGAGTTGTTCGGTCTTTGTTCTTAGAAAAATTTCAAAAATTAACCTGTTGGCTACAAAAATTATTCTAAGATTAACTGCGGATGGAACTTTTTAGAATAAACTTTGAAAAATACAATTCAAATTTTTTTAAGGGTCAAAATTCGGGTTAATTATCACGTTACGCCCCTACGCTCCTAACTTAGACTTGTTATGTCTGGTTAGTGCGCTAGCTATTTGGGATTTGATACTTATTAATTGTATTTCAAGACTCACAGAGTCAATGGATAACATTGGAGCTAATGCGCAGAATTGGATTTTATTTGGTGTCTAAAGACAGTGCCGATGAAATTAATCAAGAGATAGAAAAAGAGAGAAGCATTGGATCAAATCCCTAGCTACCTAGTGGAAAAGCATAATAAAAGCTCGTCTTCGGACGGGGTTAATTTGTGGCCCGGAAAGTTGGCCCACTAATTACAATTTGGAGTGAATGGAAGGAAGCCAAAATCTCGGCTTATTTACATAGCAGAAACCGACAAATTCTGTGCACAGGTCATGTTGTGGGGCTCATTAAGAGTACCACACAAACGATTCAATTCATTCAATTCGATAGCTGAAAGTGTTCGATCCAATAATTTAACTTTTTTTTTGGATTCCAGTATAATGAAAAGTTACATGATTGGATCGAGCAAGAATAGCTATCAGATTGATCTGATTTTTCACGAAAACTCTTAAAAAAATATTTTATATTTAATGAACATCTTGAATCGTATTAAATTGTTTGCATGAGACCCATAATGGACCCCACACATAAATGCACGGAATCGTTGCATTTCTGCTGAGTGAGTATCATTTCTGCTGTATATAAAGAAGAGAAAAAAGGGTTTGAGGGACGCATCTTTTTCTCACGCTTAAACAGAGACCGGGGGCTGCAATCAGGATCCTTTTTCTCACGCAATACCGAGAGCAATTGAGTTGTGCGGCTGTTCATCACGCCTCGGCCAGAGCAGAAGCAACACGACGTAAGAAGAAAACAAGCTTCAGGGTTTAATCTTTTTTATTCTCTGAAAAGTTTTTA
Source organism: Rhododendron simsii (assembly GCA_014282245.1). Classification (NCBI taxonomy): domain Eukaryota; kingdom Viridiplantae; phylum Streptophyta; class Magnoliopsida; order Ericales; family Ericaceae; genus Rhododendron; species Rhododendron simsii. The sequence continues at coordinate 28,714,577 of CM024957.1, read as the reverse complement.
GTTTATTGTTCAATGGAGTTTATTTGTTCTCATTCCATCAGTGGCTAAACTATTTGGCTAGGAGGTCTTCAAGTAGCGTAGTTGTCTGAATCTTTGGGTTTTATATTCGACTTAGATTGTATGACTCTTCAGATTCGTAAATTTTTATGAAGTTTTATTTTTTTCCAACATTTAAATGAGTGTTTGTATCCATGGTTTCAAGCACTGTCATGCAATGGGTGTTGTCGGTTAAATGCAGTGAGACGATTTGTGTCGTGTCGAGATAGCTTATACGGAGTACGAATCTTGATTATATTTTTGGGGATTGTCGATAGGAATTGCTATTCTACGGTGGTCAGGTTTAATGTTGAATATGAACCATAAGTTTCGAAACAGTTGCATTATAAGGGGAGACTAAATCAGAAACACTAGTCCCTTCTCTAATCAGTTTACAAATCCTTTAATCGCTTTCTAGTTTAATTTTAACTTTTCACTCCCTGCGGACGATCCTGGACTTAACTGCTATTCTTTGGAATATTAGTTAATTCCTTGGTTTTATAAATTATATACTTGGTACAGAAACGACATACCTGTTTAATTCATATGACTACGATTCACTAATAATCCTATAATACAGAAAAAAAATAAAATAGCTATCAGGCCCTTCTCTGACAAATCGTATAGTTATACATTTAATCCACTTGTTTTAGAAGTTTTCATGTCTTCACTTACAGAAATTGGAAGTATAAGTTTTCGAAGCCATTGATGGGTATTTGAGCTTCATCCTTCGAACTTAGTAAGTCTTGCATCTTTATACTTCAATATTTGGGCATTGATTTGAGGCAGTGGACGTTTTTGGGTTGAATTTTAGAAAGCTCTCCCAACAAGGGTTACACGAATTAGTGCCACGCTCTATTTTTCGGCACTCAAGTGTGGGTTAGACGCCAATGTTTTGCTGCACAGTCTGTCAAAGCTGAATTTCTGGAGCTGATTTTCGTACCAAAAATAGATGATTTGTTTAGCGGTATGATTGCTTATGACCAGCAAATCGCCAGATCTTTGACATGTATGGGGAATTAGTGATAAATAGCTTAATCTTTGGGATTTGACAGTTGTAAACATTCCTTGTATAGAATATTGACGAGAATAAGAAGAGGGTCTTCCTAAGCGTATGATTGGACCATTTTCCAAAAAATATACTTGCTCTTATAGATTTGTCATGGTATCAAAGCACTAGCTATCGTTTCTTGTTTTTAGAAGTTTAAGCATCTTAGAATCCTTTCTTGGTTTCCTGTTGCTGTCATCGGTTGTTCTAGAGGTATCATCTTTCTCAAGTACTCGGCCAGGTTCTTCCGTCATTTATTAGAGTTTCCTTTGTGGTTAAGAATGTCAGAAAAATCAGAAATTTTGCCCATCAAGATGGAAGGTAAAAAATTATTTTTCTTGGGGGTTCCAATTTCGCATGTTTGTCAAAGGGAAAGAATTGAGTCTGAACCGATTGGTTTTTATTTTTTCACCTGTTTAAGTTTGTTACATATTTCTTTTCTTTTACAAGAAAATGTGCTTTGAAGTTGAAACTTGAACTCTTTCCCTGGATTCGTTGCAGACTTGATATGAAAAGATTTGGGAAGTTTTAGGGGCAACAAGAGGGAAAACTCAAAGGAGATAAACACTTGATTATAACGCGCGGAAGACTTGGAAATCGGCGTTCTCTCTCAACTTCACAAATTGGTTTGTTTTCGAGGAAAAGATTTTTGAGTCAGTCGCCAACTATTTGCGAACAAGAATGGGTCCACAACTTGGTTTTGGAAGATACGGCATTCAAAGTTGTAGAGCGGGTCGTCTTTCACATCGAGCCATTGAAGCAGCGCGTCGGGCTATAATCGGACAATTCCATCGTGCTATGAGCGGACAATTCCGAAGAAATGGTAAGATATGGGTAAGAGTTTTCGCGGATCTCCCTATTACCGGGAAACCTACAGAAGTCAGAATGGGAAGAGGAAAAGGAAATCCTACGGGTTGGATTGCTCGTGTGTCCACGGGACAAATTCTATTTGAAATGGATGGTGTGAGTTTGTCAAATGCTCGACAAGCCGCTACATTAGCGGCGCATAAACTATCTTTGTCAACCAAGTTTGTTCAGTGGTCGTAACATAATTGATTTACAGCTCAGTTGTCCTGTCATTCCATTATGGTTTGATCAGATTCCTTCATTACGAATTGCTACTTCCATGGTAGCTTTGAGCCATGTTTTCTTCTTAATGTTCCAGCCTAATAAGTACTACTCTTTTCTTTTATAGGATTTGACAAAGAGTGAGGCTTCTGAAATGGTATCTCCCAGCTTTGGTTTTTGACATGTCCGGATACAGAATTATCTGCACTTCTTCGTTTCTCCTCGCTTCTCTCTTTAGATCAACTGTTTGGATACCTCCGTTTGTTAGTTAATGGACAACATCACACGCTGGACGGCTAAGATTTGTTTGGCCAGATGAAATCTGAGCCGTCCATTACCGAGCATGGACTGATCCGGATGGAGCCAACACCCATGCTATCCCCTTGGGGCAGCACGGTCCCCCAATTCCAATTGATATATGTGTTTGTCACATTGTCTGGAGTGTCAAATTACAAAGTGGTCATGTGATTATTAACAACCTTATAATAAAGAGATTTTTTTCCTCCCCCATATTGGTTCTATTGATTGCTGCCAAAATTAAAGAATGCTAGAACACGAGTATAATTTATGTTGGGAAACATGAAGGATTGAGTCCCACATCAGATAAATAGAAAAATGGTTAAGACCTGATACAATTGGATGGTTTGCTACTTACAAGGTTTAGCATTTTAAATGGATATGGGTCATTCAGTTTATATTGGGTCTAGGTGATTTGGTGCGGAATCCGTGGATATATTCCATAATGAATTGGGTATGCGCCCACTTGGGAAGACCTTAGGCGGATCAAACTCTTTCCAAGTGGTGTCAGAAAGCAGATATTTTTCACTGGCGCCCGGAGTGGACCCTGCGTGCCTGTCAAGGGCAATGGTCGGTGGCCTTAGAGTTTCCGTGCTTTATTCATGTTTTGATGCAGTTGTTACATGGTTGCGGAATTAGGCTAGTCATTCACTACCGAATTTCAGAAACTGACGTGCAGTGCACTTTGTCCTGCATTCAGGTAACGTATTATGAAGCCCATTAGTTAGCCGGTTGGTGGATTTGCTCCTCATAGGTCCACACAATTGACCAAAGTTCAATTAATGAGGTGAGACCGCAACAGAATAATTTCTTGTGAATTCTCTAATCTTGGCGTTGGCGTGGTTGGTCTGCCGAGAAGAGAAATTATTTGAGAGACACTACCCATGTCTGTCAACATATACATTTTGCAAAAAGAGATTGCAACATTGGACAGAATCCATACATTTTTTTTTTCCAGATAAATGCATTTCGAAATCATATAATACAGTATATGATCACCATGTTTTTTTTGCCTAGTCAATGTTCTCACGAAAACCGAAAGACGGAATGATTTTGGCCATTGAAGTAGAGTCGCAGATCAAAAAGAGAAGAAAAAAGGAAACAGAGAAAAAAGAAGTGGAGACGTTAAAGGTCCACAAACAAGAAAAAACCAAGTGCACCTGTGCCACCATGCCTAGATTCCGATGGATGACTTGAATGCAACCTTTACAGTTTACACCATGTCAATGTCAGGATGTACGTCTCCGTTTCGAAAAAAGTTCTTATTTTTTAAGTCCTTATTTTTTGCTTTCTGATACAGGTCATTCTCTCACAATACATACTTATTCTTGTTAGTGGAACACACCCCAGTGCAATTGTTGCAGTAAAAAATTTCTCCAACAGATGATAATAAGCAAAAAAATAGTACTCTCCAACAGATGATAATAACTTACTCCATTAAGTATCTTGCCTTTCTGCTCAACCATGGTCGACCTAAAAAGCATACAAGCAAGCTTAAAACTTGGAGCCAAACGACAGATATGAGGTGTGTATCCGACCAAAGTGCATGAACACATGCTTACACTATACGAGTAAAACTTGGGCCAAACGACAGATATGATGCGTGTATCCGACCAGAAGTGCATGAATACATGCTTACACTATTCGAGCCAAACAACAGATAGATGCGTGTGAACAGTCACACTATTCGAGCCAAACTTGGAGCCAAACGACAGATATCTGACCAAAGTGCAAGAACACATGCTTGCGCTATTCGAGCCAAACAACGGATATGATGTGTGTGAACAGTCACACTATTTGAGCCAAACTTGGAGCCAAACGACAGATATGATGCATGCGAACAGAAAAGCATACCTAAATTGGAAATTACAATTCCATGACTATGACTACAATGTGATTTGAAACCATGAAACAGAAACAGAAGTCTAAAACCACGCACAGAATTGATCTACCAAAATGCATGAACACATGCTTACACTATTCGAGCTAGTTCAATGCAAATGAACCAGAAATCATAAGCAAATAAGAAACCAGATGCCATCGAGGCCAGCGTTTTACATATATTACAGTTGCCTATGTACATATGGATATGTCAGGATCAAGGCAAAACGCAACACCCCATTAACATAAGTGTACATATTAGCATCAAGGGAAAACGCCATGCACCACTATGGGCAAGCCCGACTGATCAGAAATGCCAAAACTGGATCCCTGTGTCCGAGCAAAATTCATTCAAGTAGGATTAGTTTGGTTTGGTATTTACCCATCAACTTTAGGTCGAAGCTCAATTCCCTCAACAATGAGACCATACATGCAGTGCTCTCGTTCGATGGCCTTCACATGCATCTCCACTTCATCATCAGGATATGCATAACAGTTGAAAAACTCCCCCAATTCAACCTCCATCCACCCGTCCTCTCTCGTACATGCAAGCCGTTCATTTTGTGCACTTAGATCAGGACCAGATTTTCCCTCTGTGAAATAAACAGTGTTGGTGACCCTATTCCCCATCCAATCTCCACATTTTGAGCAAAGTACTATAGATGCCATGAATGGGAGGGATTCAAGCGCAAAGTTTCTGCATGCAATTTTGAATACAAGGTACGCTATGTAAGTTGTTCCTTGTGTTAGCAATTGAGTATCAATCTCGCCCATAATTTCAAACGAAAAAACTGGCAGAAGCTTGGCCACCTCGGAGAATCTGCAAGTAGTGAGCAATATGCACATGAGACAAGTGGTGGAGCTATTGTGAGCGCCACACCCCCCAAAGGCTGCACCCAATTTTTTGTATCTTATTATAATGTTAATAATTTCTGTAGATATTTGTAAAAGAATTACAAAATTTCAACCATAGTTAAGACAATAAGAACTTTTTTTCTGTTTAGTACATTAGATTATGGTGAATCATGCCATGCGATAGCGGTACTCCGTGTCGTGGAATGATAAAATGGCAACAATACTCAAGATCAATTCTACAAGCTATCGAAATTGTTCCGTAAAAACTCAAACTACCAGATTTGATCTCGAAAAATCATCGTAACAGAATTTCTATCATAGTTCGGCCCCCTCTGTCTTCAATTACTAGCTACGCCACTACATAAGACTTAAATACACAATTACACATTACACGGTATTCACACACGAGAGAGAGAGAGAGAGAGAGAGAGAGAGAGAGAGAGAGAGAGAGAGAGAGAGAGAGAGAGACCTTGACTGAGGCAGAGATATCCATCTCCAGTATCTTGGTGTACTTCCCCATGCAAATGCAAGCTCCCGGGCTCCTACCATAAAACACTTTTTCCCACTCTCTTTTTCTAAAGCAAAGCTCTGGACAACAAGGTGAGTATAATGAATGAAGAAGAGAGAGGTTAATCTACAGACAGGTAGAAGCATCCCTAAGTGGAGCCAAAGTTTAGTAGAAACACATTTGTTTACAATTCAATGTTGCTATATCACCAGAAGTAATAGCAAGCTCTCCAGTGTATTGATCAGTTGATTTCCCATAAGCGTCAGCCCTTGCAATTGGATATTAATCAACCATCTTTTGATTGTGAACTACTTGGAAGCGTACATTGAAAAGACATGATGAAAATGAAGGCCTAGGAGAAGTAAGTGTCATTTAACACTTGGTTTTCATGTAGGTCAAGCTGTTCGTGCTCCTCTTCTTTCTTTCCTATCATTTTGTCCAGGCTGTCGCAAGGTTCTCCATTCGGGAGGGTTGAACTGAGAGAAAATTTATTTAACAGAAAAGCACTCCTCAGTTTAACATATTCTTTGCTAATCTATGCAATAGGTTAGAAATAACTATTCTGTTACATTTATTAGTAACTCAAAAACCAGTATCACTATATTTGATCACATGTCATGACAAATTAAATAGTGTGAAAATTTCAAGAGGCAAAACAAAATCAGTTGGATTAAATACCAGACTAAATTTGTTTGAATTCTTAGAGATGATCAACTAATGTATCCTACACATTTAAATACATGTGAGGAACAACAACCTATATACAATATTTGGGATGTCCCAGGACTCATTGACTCCGCTTAGCCTTGCCTTCGTTTTTGTCCTTGTTAATTTAAATGGTACTAATAATTTCTGTCACTTTCCTGTGCTAACTACTGAGGGAAACTTCTGTTCCTTCTCACTTTCAACTCATGTTCTTTGCAAAAAAGCACATAAAGAAATAACAATTTGATCATAAACTTTTTTAACAATTACTTTCCTTCATCACTCTTCCTTTACAAAAGTTCCAGAATACCCTAATATAGATGGAACTGGTTCAATTCCCTCTTACATGCACCATATGACACACATTTCAGGGTTTTCCTCCCAGCATTGCTGGCAGCAAGTTAAAGTCTCTCTCTAAATACCGACACACATTTGCAAATGAACATGCATCATCTTTGCCATGCTTTATAGCATAACTTCATTTAGCGATTAAGTACTATATTCGAAGTGTAATGCTAACGAGCAGAATTTCAATGCAGAAATCACAGAGAGAAAGAGGTGGCCTTGAACTTCAAATATGTAACTTCAAAAAAAAAAAAAAAAGAGCCTGTTGATTAAAAAATAATGTCGTACAGAGTGATTCACTGTATAAAATTTGGGGACAAAACATTCCAGTGGAGAATTTGAAAAATAATAGTATCATGCTAGTGGAGAACAATACAACGTGTTTAAGGGAAGGTCATCTATTCTGGTATAGAAAGGGAGAACCCTTTTTTTGTGTCCTTTTTTTTTTTTTTGAGATTGTGTATACTTTCTAACTACCAAAATTGTTCTTCCCCCCCCCCCCCAAAAAAAAATAAAATATATATATATATATATATATATAAATAAAAAAAATCAGTTATTATATTTTTAATGGTTTAGTATGCATTAACTGCAATGGTCACAATCGTAAAAGGAGAGATTAAAAACTACCCATCCAAATCAACTGCAACCCATGTTCATCTTTGTCCCGTCTTCCGTTTGGATTCCCCCTGAACCTCTAAACTTTTTTAAGAACTCTGAAATCGATTTAATGGCAAGGACCCAATGTTACTGTTACGTTTATTTTGTTATACTACAAAAGAACTAATAGCAAATCATAAAAAAGCCGTAATTGATTAGTAATATCTGAAAAGAAAGGAGGTATTCTGCGGCGCACGTTATAAGTAGCTGCTCCACTTTTTATTGTTCAATTGGGAAGTTCATTTTTTTCTTTCTACCAAATTACTTCGTTTGTCATATTTTGTTTGTCCATTTTTGTTATTCATGCCGTTCTTTAAACGCTTATATGCCATTCTCTCTCTCTCTCTCTCTAAACTTTTCCTCCTAGGGTTGCTTCTTTGGGGGGTGGTGGTGGCCGCCACTTCTCACCTCCACCTCCCTCCTCCCTTCCTCTTCTTCATTTCCTAGCCTCCTCGTACTGCACTTGCGCCTCCCCCCATCCACTCTCCACATCCATCCGCCTCCATCTCCCCCCCACCCCCACCACCACCCTCTGTCCGGTGATTGCTGGGGCGATCTAGTGCAGATTTGAATAAGAGATGGTTTGGCTTTGCTTATCCGGCGAATAAGCTGGCGGATCCGGTGCGGCGGCTTCCGACGATAGAGTTCTCAGCTGGGTTTTTATTTTCCTGTTTCTTTTTTGGTTCAGTTATTTTTAGGTTATGTTGATTTGGTTTGGGATTTGATGGTTTGATTTCTCACCCTTTATGGGAGTTTTTGGGCGTAGGGTTTCTGGTATGGACCGTGTGGTTGTTTTTGCCGCAGTTGAGGGTTTGTTACTCTCTCTGTTTAGAGGTCGGTCATGGCCGACTCGCTGGCAAAACTTGGTGCGAGGATCTAGTGGTAATCTTGGGCAGCTAGGTCTCTTTGTTTGGTTATTTACTCTCTTTGGAACGATATCCAACTTCGATCGTTGATGCACTCAGTTGTTTTTGATATAATACAACTCCTATCATTTTGGGAAAAATAAAAATACATATTGTGTTATGATGGTTTTATCGAGCGACCTGGTTGACCTTGACATAGTAGGAATTTTTTTTTTTTAGTGAGCTGGAGCTATTGCAAGCCCAGTTTGACCTAAATTGAAGCATTTTGAAGCTTTATCACTATGTATCTATTTTTATATTCCTATGGAGTCCATTTACTGAATTATTCAATGCCCTAGGAACATTACAACATCTTTAACGGAAGGTCGTAAACTTCTATACGGGAGCAGCTCCATGTAACAGTGAGAGGGTTCACTTGAACCCCGTGGGGTTTCATACATGTGAATTAAAAGAGCTCATGGTAGTTGCAGAGTTCAATGAACCCACAGGGCATTTCTTTCTCTGAAGTCTGAACCATCTCGACAAGAACAAGACTAATGGAAATAGCATTTAATTTCAATTTTATAAAAGGAAAAAGAGATGATTTTCACACTCTTCCTTCGACTTCTGACATTACACTCACACAGTCACACTCTGAATACTACCCCTGTTGATCTTTTGAAGGGCTAGTTCTTTTTTGGTATGAAATCTTTAATTACCAAAAGAAAACAAGTAAAGTGTCAAAAATAATCCGCGAAAATTAACAACTTTAGTCAAGAGACTTGAACCCTAAAGGTTTGCCTAGAGCCAAAATTAACGGGCGGAATACTATTTTCCACTTCCCACTCATGGCAGTTCCATCATTACATAAGGGGATTCGCAGTATTAAAAAAATATTCTAAAATTCTGTATTAGTTTTTTTTTTGCATCTAATTTAGTTTTTAGTATTGTCTGCATTGGATCATTAGTAAAATACAAATTCACCTATACTTGTGAGTTGTGAGTAAGTAGATAGTATAACCAACAAAACAAAATAAATAAGGCCCTATAAAATTTCAAATAAAATAAAAAATACCATTTGTACAAGAATTAGTATCACGAAAGTTTTCTATAGGCTTTAGTTACTATGAACTAAAATTTTGGAGCCGCCCTATTTCCACCGGAACTATATTCGCCCAAAATAAATTGTGCAGTTTTTAATAATTAGGGTAACTGCGTCTATATGCTATATGTACACATCTCAAAAATGAAGAAACATAAACAACACTAGAGGGATGGCAGACACTTTGTTGCGTTTACACATTTTCAGGATAGTTGTCATTGGTGGAGTAGTAGTTTTGCTAAGGTGATTTTTAATCAATTACTACTGTTTTGACCATAACCGTTTAAAAACGGCACATTAAAAGTAGTAATACTTAATTTAATGAGGAACTCCTAAAAATTGTTCACTCCAAAAACAGCTTCTTCCTTAGATTAGATATTCCTTTGGAATTGATTTTTGCACCCCTTTTTTACAATCCACCCACCTCTTTTTATTTTAATTCATGTGAATCTACCACATTTATCCCCTGAAATACCAAAAAAAAAAAGTGTGGACGATAAAAAGGGGTGTGTAAAAATCACTACTACCTCTTTCTTTTTCCAGACGGTATACATTGGTAGGAGTTAGTGCTAAATTAGGTCCCGTTCCGCTAAGGTTTTTATTTTTTAAAAATTTAATATTTTTCACTTTAGACATATCATTCTCTTATAATACATCAATTCAAAAAATAAGTCCCTATTTTAATTAATAGAACACACCCTTAGTTAGTAGTTTAACAACTAAAGGGGTACGAAGTCTCCTCATAGACTGGAACTCGGGACCTCGAATTGGAAGCGAAGGGTTAGAAACAGAAAAAAATAAAATAAAATGTGAGAGAAATGATGCGATTAGGTTACCACTTACGAGGTTGCCGTCGTCGAGGAGAACATGATGGTCGGCTAGGCGAAAGTAGAGTTGTTTGTTGGTGGAGAAACCCACCGGTGATACCGACCTCGATAGGATCTTCCGGTGATCGGACGGCAGGAATCCGCCCCACACGGCATCGGAATCGGCCGCGGACTCGAATCCCTTGGAGATCGCCGACAACCGGCACACGTCCCGAGGAGATGTTAGAGAGAGGATGTGGGAGACGCACCCTTCTGGCAGCGCCGAGAAAAAATCCATGGCTCTCTCTCTCTCTCTGGACTTGGTTTTTTTTTTTTTTATCCTCTCGCTCGACTTTTATCTCACTTTTTTACTCACATGATGCACTAGTTCTCAATCTTTGCATTGTGTTCGCGCTCTTAATTATTATTCTCTCCAATATCAGCAGGTTGAAATGGATGTCAAAATGCTTTTCACGGTCGCGCTTCTGCACCCGCTCACATATGCAGATTATGTGACTCAAGCCTGCGCGTACAAGGCATATTTGCGCGTAAATCTTTTTCCATTTTGTTGGTTTTTTGTACGAAATAGGAGATTTTTTTTCTCGAGCAAGATGATACTGCTATATTTTTGTGCACCTGAAAAGTTTAGTGAAGCTCTTTTAATTGGTTCATAAAAGTTTTACAAATCAATCACAAAATACACTACTCATATCTCACAAAATATACATTTTGCCTCCCACGTCGGGAATTTAGAATACTTTATGCTTGTGTATAAGGGTCCTCCACCACTTACCTAGTCAGCAATTGCCTAGGCATGTTGGTATGTGGAATTACCCTTCTACCCTTCTCAAAAAAAAATTACATTTTGCAAAAGGAGATAACAACGACGTTGGACAAAAACCATTCAACACGTTTCATTCGAGATAAAAACATATCAAAATCATATCAAACGATATATATAATAATACTGATTGTAGCCAATGTTTTCACAAAATTCTACAGGATGGGAGATTTTGGTCATTGAAGTGGAGTCGATAAAGGTCCACAAACGAGCAAAATTTCATTTTCCAATTTAGAAGGAAGGATGTAGAGAAGCCGTTCGCTTTAATCATCCATTGTAGAGCTAATAGAGATTAGACAGAGCATATAGCATAGTTTACAGGTTGTGGGTCCCACAAAAATAATAGGAATTGCTCATTTTGTTTAAAATATTTTGCCAAAGGTCCGTAAAAAAAAAGCTCCATCCGTTATCGGTAAAGGCATTTACGAAACATGTACCATTGCTTCAGAATTCAGGCCAAATTTTAAAATAAAGTTGGATATTTTCGTAAACGCCCTTACCAATAAGGGATGGAGCTGATTTTTTTAAGGGAGCTTAAGCAAAATATTTTGAACAAAATAAGTGATTCTAATCATCTTTGTGAGATTCAAAATGAGTACAAAATTGTGCTGTATAAGCTGTCTGTATCCATCTTGCTATGCTCATATACTTTTCATTAAAGATTAGTATTTGTTTAGTTTTGGCCAATAAAGAAAGAGAAGGGAATTAACTCTTATAAAGAACAGAAATCGAGAAGTCCAAACAAACGAGTCTTCCTATTCGTAAGAAAGATTTGCGGAGAATCACGCAAGAAAAAGAGTGTTTGGGCCCATTTTAGATCCCATAAAAATCTAAAATATTTATAAATTTTTGAATATTGTTTTATGAGATCCTATAAAAAATCAGCTTTAATAGACATCGGTACGTATTACATTTGGATTCATATGAGCGAACTAAGTAGTTTTACCCCTACGAATTCAAAAGTAATACTTACCGATATCCGTTAAAACTGATTTTTTACAAGGTCCCATAAAATAATATTCAAAAATTTATGAATATTTTTCTAAATTTTTGTGGGGCCCAAAATAAGCCCAAACATTTTTTTTTTGCGTGGTTCCTTATAAATCTTCCTTGCGATTAGAATTTCTGCAAACATGGAAAAAGCTCCCGTTTGATAATTGCAATAGATTTGGTATTGATACTGAGGTGGGATTTAGGGGAGATTTGTAAAATTTCATTGTTTGATCTTGGGAAAATGACGGCTCAGAATGTGTGTTTTGATGATTAATACGTGCTAAAAACAAGTTAAGAATATTTATTAATACTGAAAATATCATTGACAGATATTAATTATCAAAATATGTGTTTAACCACCATTTTCCCTTTGATCTTTGGTTTATTTGGGCTTGGTTGCATCTCTTTTTCATGGTTTTAGGATGGATGTCATGTAAGAGCCGGATGGCTTTTTCATGAATTCTATTTTTTGTTGGAAATTTATTTTCGCATTCTATTTTTTATCGATGCCTCTCTAATTTTAACATAAAGTTACTAATAACTTCATAAACAAATTGAAGCGTCATCGTAAAAAGAAGAGTGCGGAAATATCAATTTCTTCTTTTTGCATCTGATAAAAAAAAGAAAGGTTTTTGTTGGTCCATCTCAGTGTAAAAAAAAAAGAGACAAACCCCTTCGCTCTGCGGTGTCTCTCTCTCTCTCTCTCTCTCTCTCTCTCTCTCTCATACGCAAGAACCCTAATTGGCACCATTCTCGAAAGTTTCCCGATCCCCAAAGACACAATCGCAGCACAATCTATGGCGTTCTCAAGCAGCTTTACTAGTCGAGATCCCGGAAGGACCAATAAGACCTCTGAAAGCCCCCTTATGACGGAATATTTTCAGCCACTGCCGAACCTCCCGCCTGAAATCATGGTCGAAATACTGTCGAGACTTTCCGTCAAGTCTCTGCTGCGATTGAGGTGCGTTTTTCATGGCGGTCTTTGATTTCTAATCCCAAATTCGCGAAAACCCATCTCAGTCGAGCATCTATGAACACTGATCATACCAACCATAGACTCATTCTAAGTAGTTATCCCCATAATGGTGTCAAGTCATGCTCGGTTTGCTCTATTTTGAATCAGAAATCTGATAGTGTTGTTCAGCTTGATTGTCCTCTGAAAGATGTTAATCTTCAAGTTACGATTTGGGTTGCTGCGATGGCTTAGTGTGCGTCGGAACTGAAAGGGAACTATGTATATGGAACCCCTCTACAGGGAAATACAAGGGATTCTTTTATGATGTTGAAATGTCATACAATGGCTACGCGGGCTTTGGGTTTGGTTATGATGAGTGTATTGATGGTTATAAGGTGGTTGGATTCTTTTATAATGATTGTACTAGTGGTTCTAAGCCCGAAGTAAAGGTGTATACATTTAGGTCTGATTCATGGAGAAGGATAGGAGACTGTGACTGTCATCATCGTATTCCTCGAGGTGCTTTAGGGACATTTGTGAACGGGGCCCTCCACTGGATCTACTTGTCGATGGGTAGTGAGTCCAATGATATTGTATTTGGTGAAGGAAACATATGGAGAGGTTTTGGAACCTGAGTATTGAGATGGTTATTTTTACGACATCTCATTAGGAGTTTTAAATGAATGTCTGTGTATACTCTGTAATTACTACAATGCTTTTGTTGATGTATGGATAATGAAGGAATATGGTATTAGAGATTCTTGGACCAAGCTGTTTGACATACCTTATGTGTCACATCCATCGGATTATCCGTATCTCACATTGTTATGTATTTTGAAGAATGATGTAGTTTTGCAGGATGTTATTATGCATTTAGTTCGGTACAATCCCAAAGATGGCGCATTAAGTCATTCTGTGATTCATAATTTTTTTTTTTTTTTAAAATGTTCTGTGATTCATAGTCATTCTCCACGTTTCAATGCCTATCCCTACATTGGGAGCCTTGTCTCGCCCGACGCCAATACTGAGGTTCAATGGCAACACCAACACTAAAGGGAATAAAGGTAAGCTCCGATATTTGATTATGTCTAACTGGCCTTTCCCAACTCCTGTTGACGCCCACTGTGTTTGTTTTTTTTTTCTTTTTTATTCTCCAAGTGATGTATTGAATGTTGATGTTATGTGTCAAACTAATTAATATTTAGTTCACTTAAATCAAGTCAGTTGATAGAACAAATCCCCTGATTGCGCGATGTCTTGTCTTATTGGTAAGTACCCAAATGGGTGTACAAAACTTATTTAATGATAGACTGTGAACACATATCCTTCTTTTTTTTTTAAAATCAGCAAAGACCTAATTGGGTGGTGTAATCAATACAGTTTGAGTCTGAACTGATTGGTTTTTATTATTTTTGCACCTTTTAAGTTTGTTATGTATTTCTTTTACCAGAAAATGTGCTTTGAAGTTGGAACTTGAACTCTTTCCCTGGATTCGTAGCAAGTTTGATATGAAAAGATTTGGGAAGTTTTAGGCGCAACAAGAGGGAAATAATGGAGAAACAGTTCTTAAATTAACGACAGGAAACTCACAGGAGATAAACACTTGATGACGTGCGGAAGACTCGGGGAACTCACAGGCGATAAACACTTGATGACGTGCGGAAGACTTGGAATTCGGCGTTTTCTCTCACCTTCACAAGTTGGTTTGTTTTCGAGGGAAAGATGTTTAAGTCAGTCACCATTGTTTAATTATTTGCGAACAAGAATGTCATTGACAGCTCAGTTGTCTTGTGTTCCATTGTGGTTTGATCAAATTCCTCCTTTACCCTATCTCCTGCACGCTTCAGTTCAATTACGAATTGCTACTTCCATAGTAGCTTTGAACCATGTTTTCTTCTTGATGTTCCAGCCTGACTACACTTCTTAATTTATAGGATTTGACTAGGAGTAAGGCTTCTGAATCCGAGCTTTGGTTTTTGACACGTCCGGATACAAAATTATCTGCTCTTCTTCGTTCTCCCTCTTTCCTTTAGACCGACTGTTTAAGAACGTTGAAATTTCTTCATTATTTGGCTTTCTATTTTGTGGTTTCATTTGTGAACTTACATACAAATTAAAACAAAAGAAAGCATGCGACCATTTTCCCTGAACAATTACGTAGGCGAATTTTTTCGAAAAGAAAACTTGCTCTATGCGGTCTACCTCCATGAATTTAGACAGGACCTCTGAGCAAGTTCTATCAGGTTTCCAGTTTAGATACGTTCGTTTGTTGACGGACAACATCACGATTCGTGTATGTGCTGGTCACTTTGTCTTGAATGTCAAATTACAAAGTGGTCATGTGATTATCAAGCGATTTTTTCTTTCCCGCTATTGGTTCCGTTGAATGCTGCCAAAATTTAAAATGCCAGAACACGAGTATGATTTACAGAAAGCAGATGCTGGTTTCGTACTTCATTTATGTTTTGATGCAGTTGTTACATGGTTGCAGAATTAGGCTAGTCGTTCACAACCGAATCCCAGAAACTGACGTGCAATGCTCCTTGTTCTGCATTCAGGTAACGGATTATGAAGCTGATTACTATCTTCGGCCTCTTGGATTAAATTTACGCTTTAAAATCATACTACGTTCCTTGAAACTGATTCGTTGTGCTACCCGATGGCAGGGTTTGCTCTCTATAGATTAAACAAACGGTTGAATACTAATAATTTTTCGTTACAAAACAATCCTAATCCACGCTTCCGTTCCATACTGTGTAAAAAATAACTTTTTTTTTTTAAAGATAGAATCACACTTCTGCTGTGCACTTGGTAAAAACAAGATTTTAGCAAAATCACCCGCTCATCCTATGACTTCGAATAATAAAATTACTTAATCTATGATCTCAAATAATCTGCCAAGCTATGTGGACCTCTACACTTCTGGTCGAGAACGGCTCTGATACCAACTCTGTCACGACCCAAATCCGTAGATTAAGGCCCATGACCGGCCAGTGAGTTACAAATACCTCATCACAAACGCTCAAAACAACTTCAGTTCTCGTGAAAGAAGAAGCCCAATCCCCACCGGCCACCAGCACAGAGTCCCCATGCAAACCATGATAATCTCTTTGAAGCTCAAACCAAGAACTCTCAGCTTCTCCTAACCAACATTGAAAACCCTTTACTGTCTGTCGCTGCACTCTCCCAAACAACTTCTTGATCCCAATCCCAAACCTATTCCATCCATGATGACTGAGGTGTTTAGATGTTCCGCACAAGATTTTAACGGCGATGATGTCCTTTTGGTCTTTGACTCTCAGTCCATTAGCCCTAGGGAGGCTAGTAACAATATCTCTGTAAGCAATGCCATTCAGCAGCAGCCTCTTATTTCAAAGAAGAGATGAAAAGAAAAGTTGAAGCCATGGATCTCGGCAATGAAGGAAACTTTTTAATCCTCCCACTTGCCAAAAAAAAGAGACATCGATGTTTCTCTTACGCTATTTTATTTGAACTTGATGTCCCTCTAAGTTAGCGACATATAAATGAACAGAGAGTAATCAATATAATTTCCAATACCTGTTACCAAAACACCAACAACAAAGCAAAGGGGATATACATATAAGAAACTTATATACATATCTGTTGGCAATGGGCTCAAGTGTCATCTGCCATTCATGTTTGGAATATTTTTAAATTTTCCTCAACCTATTCCTTCAAGTTACTGGAAACGTTACAAAAGAGTCAAATGTAACCTCATGAACCCATCATCCCCTTAAGCAAAGTCAGTATATAATTTTGTGAAATCAAATTTGCACGATTTCTTTCCGAGTTAACACATGTAGTTTTACCACAATTTAGTTGAACTTCAATAAATATGAGCAAAGCATCCTCTTTTTTCTTTCTAACATCGACATTGAGTACATCACTTGGAGATTAAAAAGACACAAGAACAAATGCAAACACATGGTGCATTAACAAGAGTTGGGAAAGGTTTGGACATAATCAAACATCTAGACTTACCTTTATTTCCTTCAGTACTGGTGTTGCCACTGAACCCCACTGTCGGCATCGAAGTCAGGCGAGACAAGGCTCTCAATGTAGGGATACACAGTAAAACTTGGAGAACAATTATGAATCACAGGATAACTAAATGTGCCATCTTTGGGATTGTACTGAACTAAACGTGTAGCATCATCCAGTAAAACTTCACCATTCTCCAAAAGGCATAATGGTGCGGAATACGGAGTACCAATATCCTCTATAACTTCACCATTCTCCAAAACGCATAATTCTACGGAATCATGAGGGTGATTCAATGGATGTGACACATAAGGTATGACAACCAACTTGGTCCAAGAATCTCTAATACCATATTCCTTCATTACCCATACATCAAAACAATCGTCATAGTAGTCACAGAGCATACACAGGCAACCATTTAAAACTCCCATGAAGTGATGAAAATAACCACGTCGATAGTCAGGTGTCGAAACCTCTCCATACGTTTCCTTCACCAAATCAAGAGAAACAATAATATGACTGGGCGCGCCATACCCAGGCCAGTGGATCCAGTGGAGGGCCCTGTTCACAAATGTCGCTGAAGCACCTTGAGGAACAAGATGACTAGAGCCTTGTATCCTTCTCCATGAATCAGACCTTAATGTATACACCTTCACTTCGGGCTCAAAACCACCTGTACGATCATCGAAAAAGAATCCCACCACCTTGTAATCATCAATACCCTCATCATAACCAAACCCAAACCACGAGTAGCAAATGTAAGCCATTTCAAAATCTGGCAATCCCTTGTATTTCCCTGTAGACGGGTTCCATATACATACTTCCCTTTTATTTCCAATGCACACTAAACCATCACAACCACCCCAAATCTTAACTCCTAGATTAGGTCTTTTCAAAGGACAATCAAGCTCAACAGCACTATCAGATTTCTCATTCAAAATAGAGTAGAGAGAGCATGACTTGACATCAGTACGGGGATACGAACTGCTTAAAATGAGTCTATGATCGCTATAATCAGTGTTGACAGATGCTAGACTGAGATGGGTTTTTGCGAATTTGGGATTGGAAACCAGAGAACGCCACAACTTGCAAACGCACCTCAGTCGCAGCAGAGACTTGACGGGAAGCCTGGACAGAACCGCAGCGATGATTTCGGGCGGGAGGTCCGGCAGCGGCGGAGAATCTTCCGTGAGAAGGGGGATTGGAGAGGCCTGCTTGGTCTTTTTGGGTTCTCGACTAGTGGTGGAGCTGCTTTCGGCGGCCATGGATGGTAGCTGTGACTGTGTCTGTTTTTTTTTTCGGAGAGACGTAGAAGAAAGCAAAAGCGCAGAGAAGAGTGGGGTTTTAGGGCTAATATCTTATCCTATGTGTGTTCATAGGAGGAAAATATGACTGGTTTTCCTACGGGATGCGTCTAGCACATTTTGACTCTTGTGGATTTTCTCTTCTGCAGTAAAGATAGGAGTACAGCAAAAATTGTACGCTATTCGGGTACAGATCTTGTTTG
Source organism: Rhododendron simsii (assembly GCA_014282245.1). Classification (NCBI taxonomy): domain Eukaryota; kingdom Viridiplantae; phylum Streptophyta; class Magnoliopsida; order Ericales; family Ericaceae; genus Rhododendron; species Rhododendron simsii. The sequence continues at coordinate 28,696,123 of CM024957.1, read as the reverse complement.
CTTCCGTTTCAGATCCTGCAAAGATTATCAGAGCCGCTCATTTTGTTCAAAACATTTCGATTAGGGTCCTCATAAAAAATCATCTATTGGAAAAGGTATTTATAAATCATCCAACTTTACTTCAAAATTTAGGCCAAATTCTGAAGTAAAGTTGGATAATGCATAAACATCATTTCCGATATCGGATTGAGATGATTTTATACAAGGACCCTAAACGAAATGTTTTAAACAAAATGAGCGGCTCCGATTATCTTTACAGGACCCAGGATAAACGCAAAATTCATCTTTACACGGCTACTATACAGCCATTGCTGTACCTATAGCAGGGTTCTTGTTTCTGTTTTTTCCGGACAAAGTGGATTGCAATGGAAGCGGGGGCAGAAACGTGATTATGAGAGTTTTAGAGATAAAATTTAATTATGCCTCTTTAGAATAATATGATCAGAATAATAAGATTTTCGTATTAGTTCAAACTGATTGATAATTGGAGCAGTTAATTTTTTAACCATATTTTTTAATATATAACCGTCTAAAAAATTAAGTGCTCTAATTTTTAATCCATTAAACAAGTGAGAAAATTTTATTATTCTGATCATATTATTCTAAAAAGACATAATTAATTTTTGAATTTAAGGCTCTAATAATCACATTTCTGCTACACAAAATTCTAAATAAAGAGCAGATACTTAATTATGAGAGTTCTAGAGACAAAAGTTAATTACGATCCTTTAGAATTATATGTTCAGAATAATAATATCTTCGCACTTGTTCAAAAGGATTAAAAATTGGAGCACTTAATTTTTTAATTTTTTGACTGTTTATATATTAAAAAATATGGTTAAAAAATTAACTACTTAAATTTTCAATCAGTTTGAACCATTGTGAAGATCTTATTATTTTGATCATATTATTCTAAAGAGGCATAATTAAATTTTATCTCTAAGACTCTTATAATCACGTTTCTGCTCCATAGAATTGTAAATAGATAACTTAAGATTTTTTTAATCCCAAATGGTACCATTTGGGGGTGTGGGCAGGGGCACTGTGGCATGAGGCACAGCAGGGCCCCCGCACTCGGATTGCAATAAAGAAAAAAGATTGTTACTTCCTTTGTCCCGATTTGTTCGTTCTCTTTTTAATTTTTTGAAAGTGTTTGACCTTTAAAAAAATTGACTATAATTTTTCAATTCGTAATATTTTTAATATGCAATATAAAACTTGTTTGGTAGATCTCAATCAGTTTTATTATATAAAATCTTCAAAATCATAAAAAAAACATTTAAAATGTAAGATATAAGTATATTTTTGAAAGACACGAATTTCAACAATTGGACAAATAAATTGGGATGGAGGGAATATCTTATTTTGTTCAAAAAAAGGGGATCCACGATATATACCTATTTGCGAATTTGGCTACTTTAAAAGAGCAGTTGATGTATTTTTTGATGAAAAAGGCTTATTTTTATTGATAGATTAATAATAATGGTAATCTACACTCGCGAGGAACTCCTAGAAGTCAAAAGAGTGCATTTCTTTTAAAAGAAAATTAGGAGAATAAAATGAATTTCATTCTTTTAATTAATTGAGAAAGAACTTGCAAATTGACAAAATCCGGCTGTCAAATTTTCCATCTCCAAGGAAAAGCATTTTAATCTCCTATCCAAAAAATTCTCAATTCTCCTTTTGGAGCTTCAACTCTTACATAAAGTTTTTGTTTCGAAAATTTAAAGTTGAAGAAGGTTTTTTTACTAACAAATCAATATTCAAAAGCGCAGAGGTGAGTGGGGTGTTAGGGCCTTCGGGATTTCCTTCCTTGATCTCGAGAGTTGCTAAATGCGCACCAGTTAAAGTTATGCCTGGCACTCCCTATTTTTTACAATTTCTTACGTCCTGTTTGGTTGGAACATGAGGAAAAGAAAGGGAAAGAAAAGAATATTGAGGAAAATTTAATGTGCATATTTACTTTGTTTTGTTATTTTCTCTCTAGCCCTGCTATCCGCAGAGACAATTTGCAGAGAAAAACGCGTTTGGCCCCATTTCGGCAGTTTCGTCCCTACGAATCCAAAAGTAATACTTATCGATATCCGCTGGAGCTGTTTTTTTACAGAGCCCCATAAAATAATATTTAAAAATTTATGGATATTTTTCTAGATTTTTTCGGGAGCCGAAATGGGGCCAAACGCGTTTTTCTTTGCGTGTTTCTCTGCAAATTGTCTCTGCTGTTAGAATTTTTATTTTCTCTCCAACCAAACATGGAAAATTTGTTTACCTTTCTTTTCCCTAGATTCTAAACAAACTCTTGCAAATCGGAATTGTTGGTCCATTGTAGGCCCATGCCGGGCATATCACAGTGATCGGGATTGTTCATCTCAAAGAGATTGGTTCAAATATGTAAAAAGATATATGAATTGGACACCGATGAATACCCGATCGCATTGGATTTATCTTTGTGAAAATGAGTTTGGGTACACGGAATCAAACCCACCAAATTTATTTTTGTGAATATGTATGCATTTGGATCAGTTTATAACTAGGATCAGATTAATATGATTTTTGACATGATTAATGTTCTTCTCAAGTTGTACAAGATGAACGACTCTGATTATTACAGTGTACATGGCATGGACCCACGAAGTACCAATTGTAAAGTGTAGTCCCCTTGTCAGTCTCCACAAGGGGGATGTCGAGAGGCCTAGTTCAATGCTGAATCTCGAGTTGGAAAGTTTTTTTTAATGAAAAATGAAGTGTTGAATTAAGAAAAGAATTCCATACTAAAAACTAAAATTTAAGATGTAATAATTTTCATTTTTCTTTTTTAATATACGTATTAAAGGGTGACATGGTGGCAGCAGTGGAGGGATGGTCTTGGTGGAGATAGTGGGGCATAAAAATCGCGACCTAGCGGGCTGAGTTGATAGTGGCGGCAATGGAGTGGTGAACTGGTGATGGTAAAAATCATACTAGTGGAGGAGTGGCGGTTTTGTTTATTGAGTACTTTCACAGAATCACAGGCTTTACCCTTGGCCGGAGAAAATGGTTCCATTGTTATAGACGAGGTCTAGAGAACACAATCAATATTAGAGATGCCAAATTTTGGCTTTCTTTCTCCAACGCAGAGTTCCTTTCATTCTAGCCTCGGAAATCCAAATCCACAATCGCATTTGTATTTTGTGGGCTACGAAAGAGGAAAGAGGGAGCGAAGGCTCTTGCCAAACATAGGTAAATCTCAAATTGAAATAAACAGGAACTTCCCTAAAAGCACTCCATGCTATTCTCCAAGATTATTTATATCGTACGTATGACCAATTTTTTTTTTATTAACACCCCTAATCCCGTTGATGTATATTGTATCACCAAAAAAAATTGACTAAAGGGGGGAATGAGATTTTAGGGTAGTTTCCAAAACAATGAAAAAGGAAATAACTTAAATTGAAGAATGCTTTGTGAATTGGAAATTGGTAAGTGTACGTGACATAAGGTGAATATGAGATGGGGGGAAAAAACGTCATGTAGGGAAGAGATGCAATGAAAAAGTTTCTTGCACGCATTTCATGGAAATAATTCTCCTTTTGTTTATACCACCAAAACGAGATATTTTTCGGTGTCGGGCGGGTATATCCCACGTGATACCTGCTCGGCATATCCGGATCGTCCAATACATTTTTGGATGGATGGCAAAAATGCAATGGATGGCTTAGATGTTTTGAGTAGACACCACGAGATATCCACTCGGCATTGAAAAATTTTCCCACCAGAACACAATCATTTTAGAACTAATGATGCTTTTACAGAGCCGGTCCAAAGGTAAACGCAACAATTCGGCTTAGGCAACCCCTATCATGAGGCAACAAAAATATTTTTTGGGCAACCGTTTACTCGGGTTTCATTTTGATTTTGATATTTTGATGTAATTCAAGCTAAAACCACAATGTAAGTTTGAAGTTAAGTTTGGACAACCCAAACATCGAACCCGGCCCTATACTCTTATGAGATTTCCTACGAGTTTATTAAATTAAAATAGTGCAAAAATAGGACGTTCGAACATATATTTAATTTACTTGTTTACTTAACAAATCATTCCTTCAAAGAATATTTTCCCTTCTTGTTTTGCTATGCACGTTGGCAAGCATATATACTTTTCCTTTTCTTTTTCCCTGTTGTGTTGAAATATAGATTTCTTTTTTACGTGATATTATAATTGGGAGAGAAGGGGAAAATGATTAAGAGTACCTATATAATTCCTATCAGAATATTAAACCTCAGATTTCCTTTTTTGACTCTTTCCAAAAAAAAAAAAAAAAGGCTACCGCGACTGTTAGCTAATTTCCTATTTTGTTTATGGTATTTGCCACCTTTGAAGCTATATATAGCTCACACTACAAACTTCAAAACCACTTCTCTTCTACTCGTTACTGTATTCATATATTGGAAGAGAGAAAACCAACACCATGGATCGCTACATGCCCTGCGCCTACTGCAACATCGCTATTCCGGTACCTATTTATACTTTTGGGCATACGCAGAGATTAGTATACATAAAGAGAGACACAGAGATTAGTATATTTATACTTTTGTGATACGACTATAATATGATCTCGAAATATGCATGATTTTTTAAAATTCTTTAACTATCTGCAATATGCATGAAATTCATCCACCCAAAGAAAGCATCTAGTCAGAAATAGTTAAATTATGGTATTCTTGGATTATATATCTCAATCTATCCCTTTCAATAGCTATCACTTTGATACACTCTTTCAATGATTGTGCACGTAGCGTTTCTTTAGAGCGTGAAATCTAATGTTCAACTCTTATGGAGGGATGTTAACTCTAATAGTAATTTTACATATACATACTAACATTCTATCGTCTGAAAAAAAAAAAAAAAAACCCTCAAAGGGCAAGGCAAAGGAAGGTCAATGTCTGTGACGTTTAAATTGTTCCCCTTGATATTAAAAGAGTAGAGTCCTAAATGTTCTCCTTCTCTCTCTCTCTCTCTCTCTCTCTCTCTCTCTCTCTCTCTCTCTCTCTAGGTTGGGTCGTTGACCGCAGGCATAGTCGAATGCAGGTTTTGCGGTGGTAAACCCACGATTATAAGCGAAGCTTATCTCCAGGTTCCACGTTAAACATTAGCAGTCTATTTATTTTATTATTCATAAGCATTCTATTTAATTTCTTGCAATTAATTCATGAAAGGTACTTCGATCAAGTTAAAGGTTTGTTAGAATTAGTTTTATTTTAGCTTATTGACGGGAAAAAGAGATAATTCAATTTCCCACACAACTCTCAAATTAACCTCACTAACAAAATTAAAAACTCTTTTTGGCTGATAATCGAAGTCTATGACAAAAACTATATGACCTCTATATCACAACACTGATGGCTGATACCAACACATGATTTTTATAAAAGTCCTTGCCTTTGGATTTGATTCTCGGGTGCTGTTTTGCCGGTGTGCCCGTAATCCTTTAAATTCTTATAATCTTTTTCAATGATTTATAAAAAATAATTGCCGATAAAAAAAAAAAGCATGATTTTTGTATAGAATTTCATATGGAATGACATGGTTATTTTTCAAGACACTCACTTTTATCATAATTCCAAATCTTTGATTACATTATTCTTGGTGTAAATTATTTCTAAAACTTTACTTGTAAATAAATTCCTCAATTTTACATCTACTGTGGTATATACTACGCAACCTAATATTCATGTTTTTTGACCGTCAGGTTTTCCTTTTTATTCACTTGTTATGCTCAGGAAGAAAAAAGAAAATAAAAAACCTAATTGCAGTTTCCCTTTTTTAATCTCCTTGGAAAATTCGATATTTTCACATCTAAAGTAAAATAAGAAGAAAATTCTTGTGCATAATCCCAGGCGGGGGAGCCTTCATCAACCTCATCCACATCAATCAGGCCGCCGTCTCCTAAAGCACCCATAGTTGCAGAACGTACGTATATATCGATATTTATTCCGTTTCTTTTCGGTTATTATTTGATAATTAAATTCCAATAAACCACTCTTATATTTTTTCTGGATTATCTGTTACACAGCTGCCCAAAGAAATTTCAAAAGCCAATATCACCAATTCATCAAGTAAGCGTAGAAATAAGAATTTCACACAACTTTACCCATATTTTGAAAAAATTATTAGAATTGCTCGTCTAACGCTTTCACCAATTATTTTCAGACCTGCTATGAAAACCAACCATAGCCACCGAAGGGCACGTGGGGCTCTCTTGGGACAGATGATCGGAGCCGTTCAATAATTTTAAAATAAAAAATCGAGCGAATCCGTGAAAAATCACCTCAATCCGATATGTACTAGGTGCTTGATTCAATCTTCCATTTTTTCCACGAATCCGGAATCATAACTAAAAAATGGAAGATTGAATCAATCACCTACACATATTGGATTGAGCTGATCTTCATGGCCCGCTCGGTTTTTAAAAAAAATTTATTGAACGAATAGGATCACTCAAATGGGATCCGGAGTGGGTCCCATGCGCCCGTCGGTGGCTGTGGTCTGTTTCTTTAGACTTTTTAAATTATTTTTTCAAGAAACCCTTGACCAATAGTGATTCTTATGTACGTTTTTACAATGGAAGGGAGGAGACAGAGCGTATCAGAGCTGCCCGTCCTGAGAGGACGCATAAACAAGTTTTAGCCGAAGCTGCGAGAAATGTAAGTGTAATTAATTAAAATCAGATCTCTATATTTATTCATTATTATCACTGAACAAATTAATTAAGCTTCCTTAATTAATAATTTGTGCATTTCTAATTTGTAGTGGGCTTCGGATGGCTATGACTGGATGCAGCAACAAGGTAACGGACACATGATCCATTAACCGATATTTTCTTGTCAAATTAATTAAATGAAAAACAAAACTGAGTTCCCATGAAGTGAAAAAAAATCTTGAAATGTTAAATTAGCTACTCTTTAAAAGATTGTATTTGAATCAAGAATCGATATTTCACGCAATTTCCAATAATTTTCCATTTCCTGTTAGAAAAAAAAAATGTTTTCTCTTTCCTTGTTGGGTCACATACACAGAGTCTAGGGATTTTCGTATATTAATTTGCCTTTGTAATACGATAATATCTCTTACCTTTTCTCAATTTTTTTTTTTTTTTTTTGTATAAATGGAAGATTCAAAAACAACATAAAACTATAGAGAAATTGCTTCTTTTGTTTGTGATATTGATGTTCAATTAATTGGTTGGTGTTACAGGAAGGCAGTGACATGAGTTTCAGCGTTGGACAATTGATGCAGGGCGAATTCCGAGAAAGTCATATTTTGGTTTAATTAGTATTTTTATTCTACATGTTTATTTTTAAGTCAGAATATTGTAGAAGAATTTAGTTTCCTAATTTATTTTGATTGACCTTTCCTATTTTGAAGGTTACTTGGTCAACGGAATTACGGTTGATTTTGTTTCCTTATATCTTATTTTGCCTTTTTGGTACTGTAGGAATGCTGGCAATATTTAGGAATTCTGTTATTAATGATATTGAATTGATAAGTATGTTGTAGAATTTTGTTGTAAGCCTAGCATTTCTGATTGCCATCCATGCCATATCACCAAAATTCAACTATATATTTTCTATCAATCAACCGCCGAAAGATTGCCACACGTCGCAAGGATAGCTAGATGAGTACAGAACACAAACAATAGTTCGCAAGGAGGAATTTCCTTTGGAGACGCGAGACAAACGGAGCCAGGGTTTTTCCATGATTTGATATGATTCAGCGAACCAAATAATTTTCAACATGTTAAACTTAAGAAACGATATGGAAAAACAGGGAAAAATAGAAAACAACAAAACTAAGTAAACAAATCAAAATGAAGACGTAGAATTGCACGAAGCAAATTCCAAATGAACAAATTCAAGCTTCAAAGGATCTTTCTGTTTCTCGAAGAATGAGAAATAAAGAGATTGATCGAGACAGAATTGATGTTCTTATTATGAGACCGTGAGTGCATCCGCATATGTTAGATTTTTATTTTATTTTATTTATTTTTTAACTCAACGATTTCAATGCACGCAAACAAATCCAAACATAATGCATAGACTTTATAAGCAGTCAGGCCAAAGAGTCCAAAGCAAAACAAAGCAAAGTAAGAAAACAAACAATGCTACAAGAAAACACCCAGCGATCAAAAAGACAGCAGCAATACTCAGCTCCTAGGCAAGACTAGCTCAAAGTCAGAATACTAGAATGCACATTCCAGCTCCTGACCAGCAGCCTATTCTCATCGTTGGACTTTATCTTCCTCCAAGAACACATACAAGCTCTAACTTCATCTGCAATCTTGGACCACAAACTTTTAGCAGAAGTGCTAATTCCTAGGAACACCCTTGCATTCCTATCCCTCCATATCCAATAGATGGATGTAGCTAAGGAAAGTTTATAAGTCCTTTTGGGACAAGAGTCCGTCCTCATATAGTGCATAACCAATCAATTTCCCAAGCCGGTAACAAGGCCTAAAAATGTTGTTTTTTCCAAGCATACGAATCCGCACATACTTGGAGTAGTCGCAATAAAAAAATAAGTGCTCATGAGACTCATCTTCCAGGCAACAGAGTACACATGTTGCATTCACCCTTACACCCCAACTTAGAAGTCTATCCTCAGTGGACAATCTGCCTAGGAAAGTTAGCCATTCAATAAAGGCCCACCGAGGGACATTGTGAGAGAACCACACGCCTTTAGCCCGCGGGACACACAGTATGCAAGCCGCAGGACATTCCATGCATATGTTAGATGGTGTTCTCATTTAGATACATAAGTTCATGGAGGAGCCATGAATAAGCAAATTACGGAGGCACCAGATCACAGTCGTCTGCTTCGGCGATCAACAGTCCAGATTTTAATACTCCGTAAAACTTTTATAAGGAAGGGTTCAAATTTTCTCCGGAAAAGTATGAAAATCTCAGCCGTACAATACACTTAGGACGTGCGCGATGGTGCTCCATAAACACTTTTTTCACAAAAAACTCCATAAAATAAATTTTCTTGTCAGTAATCTTGCTCTAATGGTGTTTCCATTCCTCTCATAGGTCTTACAAATAGCAAAGTGATCTCAGGAATTGTGAACAACACTATTATAACATGGCAGTTTGGTACCGTTAATTGTACTAAAACTATGACCGACCTAATGGCAATTCTGCAGGTCCAGATGTTCTTGCTGTATTAGAAAGGAAACACAGCTTCTTGCTTCCAATAAATAAATAATTTATTTTTCATTTTCTCCTAAAGTCAAATTCACAATTGTGTCTGTATTTGTATTTTATGGGCTCCTTATGAGAGAGAAAGAGAGGAGGCTTTTGCAAACTTAGATAAATTGCGCAATAAATTTGTAAAAAATTGCCGAGTTGAAACACGAGGACAAAAAAATTCCTACAATCTCAAAAGCTTTGTGTGGTACAAACCCAGATCATAAACAGGGCAATACCAAAGCCACATTGGGTTGTAACAAAAAGGGGATAAGCTCAAGCGGAAGCAAAATAACTTTGTTAAGCATTGAAGAGAGTGGACAAGCCATAATTACGCAAATAAAAGTTCCCAAAAGAGCCATCCCATAGGTACCCCTCCAAAGCTGTGCAACGCTAACATTGCTAAAACAAATAAATGAGCATTGCCTCTCATCACAACCTGTTTTTTTACACAAAGCAAGTACAAATCTTCACTCCACGAGAACTACAATATAATCATATCCCATTCACAGTTCCTGAAAACATGTAAAGCAGTAATGTAAGTTAAAGTTCGTATGAGATAACTGCAAACAAATGTTATAATGTGCCATGGACGAGTAAACGTACAATTCACGCAACAAGGTGCTTGTAAACCAAATGGTCACTAAGCAATTCAATAAACAAACGTTCTATATTATGTTCCAGTACCAATGAATGGTAAAACGGATTAAGACCAGCTCGACAACAGGATGCACCATGCTTCTGTCCTTGAGCAGGACTTATCTGTTGTACCATTAATCGATTCGTAATCTACAATTAAAAGTCTAGAATCCATAGAATTCTGTAAAGAGTATAACTACATAAAGTGATGAACTAACAAAAATGGAATCCTTATTGCAGTTTTATCAAGGTGCGTAATACTCTCCTCAATTCTGAGCTTGATCAAATAGTCCAACATAATTCACTGCAAAGATGCTCTAATACTCTACGGTATGGTCCAAGGTCAAAGGTGGACGTCCTAAATGAGCGATGAAGTCGAAATGCAACCAAACCCAAAAAATAAAAACCAAATCCTAAGACTACTCCTTAGCATTACAGCGATAAAGTTTTTCTCTACTTAGAATTACCTGATGGATCCACCACCAATCTCATGGAAAAGTAAACTTTGGGCTTCAACTCAGATATAAACTCACCTCAATTGGAGTCAGGATGATGGACATGTGGTAGTTTGAAGCTTGTGGACAGTGCAGTAAAAGGGCTGGTACCCACATGCGAGCACCAAAAAACAGAATGTGGCACGAATTTGCTACACTTACAGAAAGAGGCACTAATATGCGCACATGTAGCATATACGCTTGTGGGAGATTTTTCTGCAATTCCACCGAAAAAAATGTCCACGGTTGGTTTTGGCCTTGAATTCATTATGGCATGTCTAACTCGTCAAATCAATCCCCCAAAATACTGCAAGTATGAACATGCAAGACTTGCACAGGTTTGAGAGATTCAAGCTCAAAAACTCAACCAATGGCTTCCAAAACTCATACATCCAATTACTCTAAGGGAAGATTGAAAACTATTAATCACAAGGATTACATATGAATTAAACATGCATGGCCTGTCAGTTCACCTCGAGTTTTTGCAAGACAATTAAAAAAAGTTGAAGCAATGAGGCTCGCCAATGAAGGAAACAGATTAATGTTCCTCGTAAACATTAATCTAACTAATATGGCTACGTTTTCACTTAGGTGCCAGGATAAAGGAGATCAAAAGTTCAACTCTTCTTTTAATGTGTTAATCTAGCTATTGTAGCAATAATTGGCAATAAGTGAGAGACCGCATAAGCTAGTTTTGGAGGTTATATTAACCAATGTGGGACAAACTCTAAAACTCACCCCCGGCCCACATGTGACCTTGACCCGCAAGTGGAGAGGTAAACAATGGAGCCATAACATTAAATTTTTTTTTTTTGCTCAAACGGAGCCATAACATAGAGATTACAACGAACAACGAAACAAGGTCCGCTTGAGGCACAAACAACAGGGGCAAATGATCAAGAGAGTCTTGTCGATCCAAAAACTTTCGAAAGCATTGCTTGGATATCATGTTAAGGCATCCAACTAAAAACAATTTGGTAATGAGTGGAGAGGCCTTTCAGGCTAATATAACTGCTTTGAAGGTTATAATAGCCAATGTGGGACAAACACTAACAAAGACCATACGACATACAAAGAAAAGGGGATCTATATATGAGAAACTTATACACCATTGATTGGCAGTTGGAACTTGGCCTAAGTGTCATCTGTCATGCATGTTTGCCAGACTCTCTAAATTTGCCGCAACCTATTCCTTCAAGTTTCCATAAACATTCTAAAAGAATCAAGTCAAATGCCCATCAAGAAGACAAGAACCCATCATCTCTTAAGCGATGTAAAAGATAAATTGATGTGAAACCATATTTACCTAATTTACCTTCACACTTAACGGGTGGTTTTACCAAAATTCAGTCAATATGAGCAAAGGAACCTCTTTTCTCTCTCTCTCTCTCTCTGTTTTTTTTTTTGTGTGGTATTAACATCAACATTGAGTACATCACTAAGAGATTAAAAGACACCAAAGAACAAATATATGAACACGCCGTGCTTTAAAAAGAGTAGGGAAAGGGTAGTAAGGCATAATCAAACTATCTAAACTTACCTTTATTCCCTTTAGTATTGGTGCACATGGAACTCCTTTGTCAGCATCAATGTCAACTGAGACTAGGCTCTCAATGTTGGGATGCAAAATAGAAGACGTTAAATCAATAGAACATGTAGGATAGATAAATGTGCCATATTTTGGATTGTAGCGAAATAAATGCTTACGGGTATACAATAAAACTTCACCATTCTTAAAAATGGAAAATGGCATGGTATATTGTAAATTCGATACTCTAGTCACATGAGGTACCACGGCCAACTTGGTCCAAGAATCTCTAATTCCATATTCCTTCATCACCCACACATGAGCACAAATGCGGTAGTCATAGAGTTCACACAGGCATCCATTGAAAGCACACAATGTCTCATACAAACGACCATCTCGATACTCAGGTTTCAAAATCTCTCCATAGGTCTCCTTTGCCAAATCAAGAGAAACAATAATCCCATTGGTCTCCCTACCCACATTCCAATGGAGGGCCCCATTGACAAATACCCCAGAACTATGTCGATAAGGAAGGGCACCACGAGGAAAGTCTCCAATCCTTCTCCACGAATCAGTCCTCAACGTATACACTTTCACTTCAAAATCAATACCACTATGCCCATAAAGGAATCCCACCACTTTGTAATCATCAATAGAGGAGTCATAACCAAACCCATAGACTACTCCATGACCGTGCGGCAGATTAACACTAGGCAATCTCTTGGATTTCCTCGTTGACGGGTTCCATAAGCATAATGTACTTTTAGTTTCGACGCACACTAACCCATCACAACATCCTAAGACCCTTACTCCTAGATGTCCACCACGGCCATCACCATACAGAGGGTAATCAAGTTCAACAACATCAGTATCAGAATGCTCGTCCAAAATAGAGTAAAGAGAACACGACATGACAACGGCAAATGGACTGGTTATCAAGAGTCTATGGTGGGCGTAATCGGTGTCGATAGATGATGCTAGACTGAGATGGGTTTTTACAAACTCGCGTTGAGAAATCAAAGAATGCCATGACTTGCAAACGTACCTCAATCGCAGCAGCGACTTGACGGGTAGCCTGGACAGTATCTCGACCGTGATTTCCGGCGGCAGGTTCGGCAGTGGTACGGGCTGAGAATCTTCTTCTCCCGTGCCCATTGTGATTTCGGGTGGTGGCTGAGAATCTTCTTCTTCCTCGCCGATGATTTCTGGGTCTCACGTTTGAAACCTCTCATGATATCAAAGGGCTAGACCTTCTAGACATTGTCCTGGCTTTAATCTGCAAGCTCAAGTTTGAAACGTTAGGCCTCATGTTTGAAACTTTATAGGCACTATAAACTCTTATGGGTTTGACTATACGGGGTATTGCTTTGGCTTTAATTGGACCCTGTCTTAGTGGACGATGAAATTGGGTTTCCAAAAATTAGTCCAGATGTGCGTATACCTTGACTATGGCCGACCCCACTAGTTTGGCTATGGCGTCGCCAGTGGCTGTAGTTTAAAACCCGTTTTTAGCCTTGTTTAAAGTGACAATTTAGACTTCGCCCAAAACATAGAAGTTATTCCAAATTTGATAATCTTCAATACTGTTGAGTTTCGTGACTTTTGGGATCAATTTGCTATTGTAATCAAAGTTGTGGACTGTTATTTTATTTTTATTTTTTGAAATCAGTCAATTCATTCAATCATACCCGAAGGCAAAGATTACATTGCAAAATACAGGAATGCACCAAACTACCTAATCCGAGACATGAGTTACTGCATGAAGCACACTAGGCTACAGACTCAAGGACACCCTGCAAAAACAGCCGACACAAGTGTCGGCATAAGAATCCTGCCCGGGACTAGGCAGAGAGAAACCAAATGGATTCCCAGCACAAACCATTAAATAATAAGCATAGATGTAATCACAGCAACAACAAATACAAGCGAGAAGGAAATATATGCTCCGAGGACAAGCCCCAAAGGCCAAGGCAGCACCGGGGAAAAACTCCGGCACGCCAAAGACGCCCACGGCAGCCGAAGAACAAACACACCCAATCGCCAGATTTGTTGATGACAAGCAACCAAAATAGGGAGAAACACAGCCGACCAAACAGTAGACCACCATTGATGCCGCACCTCCGGAACTCCCTACTCCGGCCAGACCACCGAAACCCTAACTAAAATTATTCGCCCCCCTCCCCAGATCTGGTTCTTGTAACGCCCCGAATTTCGGAAACGTTAAGTAAATACCAAAAGACCAATTTCTCAAAAGATAAACCGATTTAATACGTCAGACGTTCCAAAAGCATATGTCATAATATTACAACCATATCGAATTAAGTTTAGAGTTTTCAAACAAGTCAAGTTATCACATTTGCCAAATTTAATCGTTTAAGCTTTCAAAATCAAAGACCAAATATCGGTCAGAGCATCTAAGCGTACGGCAGCCTCGGTTCCTCGCCTTCGTCCATAGCCGAGTTGAATCCGGCCTGCTCGGTCAGCACTCCTGCTTCATCCTCAGTACCTGGCATTCGAGTTACCAAGGCAACATAGTACCGTGAGCGATGACGCTCAGTAGCCAAAACCCACCCGAACCCATAACTTACAAGCAATAGGAATATAATTAACATGCATTAGAAATAACATAAAAAGAGAACAATCAACTTTTCTTTCATTACTATCCTTTAACCTATGTGAAATCTCGGACCTTGTCCACAGATCCGTTCCTACCCATAACCTCTGGCACAACACTGGTGTGGTCAGACTCCCCTTTTCCAGATCCGGATGAAAGATACCTAAGTTATATACCCGGTATCCCATCCGCGACCATAAGTTCGGATAAAACTTCACCGGCAACGCTCGAACGCCGTCCAGCCCGGGTTGAAATTCACCGGCAACGTTCAAGCGCCGTCTAGCCCGGGTTGTGACGCAAGCACAATGCCACCCTTATGTCCCGTCCCAATATCCGAGAGCCGACCTCCAACATGCCGTACCCAGGGTTTCGTAAATCCAACTTTCAACAAATCACCACCAAACAAACTCCAACAATTCAATCCCCGGATTCCTTGTCCGGAATCACAATCACCATCTCTCACTTTATGATCTTTTCATAAATCCTATTTTCACGTCTAATATGTTAAATCTGCACATCGCAACCAACCCGGGAACCTATTTGTCCATTCTATCAATACTACAACATTTCATGAACTTTAACATTCCAACTAAAAATACTAACATGTTAACAACACACAAGCATGCAATAAAATTTATCATGCCATAGGATTTATCATGCAGTTAAAATAACATTGAACTGAAAATAATTAACTTACGGACTTGTATTATTATTTCATATTCTCTAGGGTGGTTTTAAGAGTTATTCTAACTCAAGGGTTAAACAGTAATTATTCTATTTTCCATTTCAAATTCCAGTACTGCTTTCAACGGAAATCAGTGGCTTCCGCCGGACTTAGACCCGCGACGTCGAACTCGATTAATTCTATTAATATCATACTGTAATGCTAAAAATCATAATAGAAACACGACATATACTTAGGAAGGTGAGTTCCGGACTACCTCGCGTCCGGCGAAATGATTTACGGAGAGGTTTCGGTGGCGAGTCGGACGGCGGCGGAGCTCGGTGATGATGGGGCTACGGCTGTGGTAATGATGGAGCCACGGCAGCTGGGGTTTCGGTAATGGCGGTGTGAGCTGGGCGGTATTGGTGAGAGGAGGGAAAGGAGGGGATGGCTATGGTAGTATATAACTAGTGGTGGTGGGAAGAAGAAAAGGAAATGAAGGCCGGAGATATTCCTATTTCTCACTCTCTCACTGCTATATCTCTCTCTCTCTCTCTGCAGAAGTGGGCAAACAATTGGGAGGCTATCTCTCTCTCTGCCGAAATGAGCAACACAAATGGGAGGCATGGATTTTAAAAATTGGTTTGAATTTGCATGGAGGGTATTAACTCAATGGGTAAAGATGTGTTGTCTAAATGAGAGGGTTTTAAGGAGGAAAAATAGGGATTTGGTTCCCCTCTTTTCAGCCGAAATTTTGAAGGCTGGGAAAAGATTTGATTTGGTCCAGTGCAACACATGCACACAAGAAAAAAAAAATACGCGTCGGGTACGCGCACGCACGATTGATTACGGAAATAAAGTTGGTGCGACGACATAAATAATTTTTCGAGCAAAATAATTATTTTTGTTTTGATAATTATTATTACTATTATTTTTTTTTTCTTTAAAAAAAAATATCGGGTCTTTACAGTTCTGGGGAGGGGGGCCGCTGCCTCCTCCTTCGCCCTCCTCCCCCCCTCCCCCTCTCCTCTCCTCCCCCTCCCCCTCCTCTGCCTCTCTCTTCTTCGTCGGTGTATCTTCTCACAAGTTTGGGAGCATGAGTTGCTGTTTCGTGGTGACCTTGTTTCGGGTGTTCCGACCTCCGGCCAGTGACCTGTGGGCTGGTTTCAACACGGCTCCACATTGTCTTCCCTGAATCCGGAGTTTAGTGGCGGTTGGCGAAGGTAATAACGGCAGTTTGGGGTTAGGCTCTGATGAGGTTAGGGTTTTTTGTTTTTCTTGTTTTTTCCGGCCGTTTGGCTCGGTTTCTACCGGCTGGGTCTCCCCTGTTCGGTTTTGTACCGGTCTAGTGCTCTAGATCCGGTGGGTGTTGGGTTGTGGACTGTTATTTATGCTGCGAATTTTGCTTCTTGCCTTTTAGTTTTCCAAAGTTTGGCATTATATCTATCTCAAAACCAATTAGCAATGAGTGGAGAGGTCCCAGATGTTATTAAAGCAATGTGGGACTCTATTTTCTTAACATCCCCCCTCACGTGCAGCCCGCGTTTGAGGTCTGTCATGTGTGACCACTTTTGGGTCCTATCATCGTGCAGCTGTTTTGCTGGTCTGTCATCGTAGGGTGTGGACTGTGAATTTTTTTATAAATGTGGGGTGGAACGGGCCCCGTTTTGATACCATGTAGAAACTTTATATATGTCCATCTCAAAACCAATTGACAATGAGTGGAGAGGTCCCAGATATTATTAAGTGATCACTCATCCCACTCCCAAACAATGTGAGACTCTATTTTCTTAACATATTAAAAATGTTTGATAGTTCGGATTCAATGATCTACTTGTTTAAAATTGTGAGTTTTGGACGTATCTATCTGGCATGGGTCGTAAGCCGATAGTAATGCCTCGAGGTCGCTACTAGCCGTGTCATGGGCGGTGAGCCTAGGAATTATTTTCAGATTTGCAATGGAAATAGACCATAGCCACCGACGGATATGTGGGGCCACTCTGGGTTCCGTACGGATGGTCCGAGCAATTCAATCATTTTAAAATAAAAAATCGAGTGGACCGTGAAAAATTAGTTCAATCCAATATGTGCAGGTGCTCGATTCAATCTTTCATTTTTTCCACGAATAGAGAATTGAAACAAAAAAATGAAAAATTGAATCGAGCACCTCTACATATTGGATTGAGCTGATTTCTATGGCCCACTCAGTTTTTTTCTAAAATTATTGAACGGATCAAATCATTCATGCGGGATCCGGAGTAGATCTCGCATGCCCGTTGGTGGCTATGGTCTATTTCTTTAGACTTTTTCGAATTATTTTTTCAAGAAACCCTGCTCAATGGTGATATTTATGTACGTTTTCATACAATGAAAGGGAGGAGGCAGAACGTGTCCAAGCTGCCCATCCTGAGAGAACACAACAAGAAGCTTTCGCTGAAGCAGCGAAAAAAGTAAGTGTAATTCAAATCAGATCTTACGGAGCTGAGCGATCTTAGCCGTTCGTTTCGGCAATCAATGGTTGAAATATGTTTTTAATTTGGATCGTCTAAAACACTTTTAAATGACCGAGATTGCGCGCCTATTTACGGCACTCTGTAAATAAATTTTCCTCGTGTATGCATTATCACTAAACAAATTAAGCTTTGTTAATAATTTGTGGATTCCTAATTTGTAGTGGACTTCGGATGGCTATGACTGAAGGCAGCAACAAGGTAAGGGACACATGATCCATTAACCGATATTTTTTTGGATGTGCTGAGCAGGCACCACGAGATTCCCACTCGACACTGAAAATTTTTTCCACCAAAACACAATCATTTTAGAACTAATGATACTTTTACAGATCGCTAGTCCCCAAGGTAAGCCCCACAAGACCTTCGGCCTAGGTAACCCCTATCATGGGGCAACAAAATTATTTTTTGGGCAACTGTTTACTCGGATTTCATTTTGATTTTGATATTTTGAAGTAATTCAAGCTAAAACCACAATGTAACTTTAATTTTTATTTTATTTTTAGACTTGTATGTCTTCTTATTTTTTATGACTTAATTGTAAGTAGGCAATCAAGGTTGAAGTCGAGTTTGGACAACCCAAACATCGAGACCGACGCTATACTCTTGTGAGATTTCCTGCGAGTATATTAATTAAAATAGTGCAAAAATAGGACGTTCGAACATATATAGAATTTACTTGTTTCCTTAACAAATCATTCCTTAAAAGAATGTTTTCCCTTCTTGTTTTGGTATTCACGTTGGCAAGCATATATACTTTTCCTTTTCTTTTTCCCTGTTGTGTTGAAATATAGATTTCGTTTTTACGTGATATTATAATTGGGAGAGAAGAGGAAAATGATTAAGAGTACCCATATAATTCCTATCAAAATAGTAAACCTCAGATTTCCTTTTTTGACTCTTTCCAAAAAAAAAGCTACCGCGATTGTTAGCTAATTTCCTATTTAGTTTATGGTGTTTGCCACCTTTGAAGCTATATATAGCTCACACTACAAACATCAAAACCACTTCTCTTCTACAAGGTAGTTTCTGTATTCATAAATCGGGAGAGAGAAAACCAACACCATGGATTGCTACGTACCCTGCGCCTACTGCAACATCGCTATCCCGGTACATATTTATACTTTTGAGCATACGCATAGATTAGTATACATAAAAAGAGACACAGAGATTATTATTTATACTTTTGTGATACATCTATAATATGAGTCTCGAAATTTTTTTAAATTCTTTAACTATCTGCAATATGCATGAAATTCGTCCACCCAAAGAAAGCATCTAGTCAGAAATAGTTAAATTATGTTATCATTATGGTATTCTTGGATTATATATCTCAATCTATTCCTTTCAATAGCTATCACTTTGATATATCCTTTCAATGATTGCGTCGCGTTTCTTTAGAGCGTGAAGTCTTTCTTTAGAGCGTGAAGTCTAAGAGCATCCACAGTGGAATAAGCAAAATAAAAGGTTGTTAAAATTAACAATATTTGTTCAAAAAAATGTCCACATTGGAATAACCAAACTTAACAATCTCTTAGCAACTCATCAAATTTTGGCTTTTGAATAATCAAAACTAACAACCTTTAGCCAATAACCAAATTTAGTAATCTCCATATTTTCTCAATCAAGTACACCCATCATTATACAAAATCTTTTTCACTCTCTCTCAACAATGTTTTCAAAAAAATAATTATAAAAAACTATTCTTACTATTCTTTTCAGAAACTTTTTCTGAAAAAAAAAACTGTATTTATATGAACTCTTTTTTTTAAATTTTTTTAAAAAAGACTGTTTCTTCAATTTTTTAAAACTATTTTTTTAAAAAAAAAATTGTATTTACACAAAGCTGTTTTTTTACACATTCTTTTTCATTAACTATTTTTTTATCCAACTGTTTTTAACTTAAATTGATTTTTTTCTTCCAAAAACTGTGTAATTAACTCTTTTTTTTCAAAAACAAATATTTTTTTATAAAAAATATTTTTAACATAAACTAGTTTCTCAAAAACTAGTTTTTCAAAAGATTTAAGTGAAATGAAGGGGGAAAATTTGGAGAAAACTCATGAAAGGAAGCAATGATCCCATTGGTTTTGATTATGAGCAAAAAATAACCAATGTGAGACTTGATATATCTAACTTTAGCAATCTTTAAATGGATAATCAAAATCTGATGTGGCATGTTTTGATTATTCACTTTTGCTTATTTCACTGTGGATGCTCTAAGGTTTGACTCTTATAAACGGATGTTAACTCTAATAGTAATTTTACATATACATACTAACATTCTATTGTCTGAAAAAAAAAAAAAAAAAAAAACCCTCAAAGGGCAAGCCAAAGAAAGGTCAATGTGACGTTTAAATTGTTCCCCTTGATATTAATGGAGTAGAGTCCTAAATGTTCTCTCTCTCTCTCTCTCTCTCTCTCTCTCTCTCTCTCTCTAGGTTGGGTCGATGACCGCAGGCATAGTGGAATGCAGGTTTTGCGGTGGTAAACCCACGATTGTAAGCGAAGCTTATCTCCAGGTTCCACTTTTAACATTAGCAGTCTATTTATTTTATTATTCATAAGCATTCTATTTAGTTTCTTGCAATTAATTCATGAAAGGTACTTCGATCAAAGTTAAAGCTGTTAGAATTAGTTTTATTTTTAGCTTATTGACGGGAAAAAGAGAGAATTCAATTTCCCACACACAACACTCAAATTAACCTCACTCACAAAATTAAAAACTCTTTTTGGCTGATAATCGAAGTCTATGACAAAAACTATATGACCTCTATATCACAACACTGATGGCTGATACCAACACATGATTTTTATAAAAGTCCTTGCCTTCCTTTGGGTTTGGTTCTCGGGTGCCGTTTTGCCAGTGTGCCTGTGATCCTTTAAATTTTTGTAATCTTTTTCAATGATTTATAAAAAAAAAATTGCCGATCCAAAAAAAAAAAAAAAACTTGATTTTTGTATAGAATTTCATATGGAATGACATGGTTATTTTTCAAGACACTCACTTTTATCATAATTCCAAATCTTTGATTACATTATTCTTGGTGTAAAATTATTTCTAAAACTTTACTTGTAAATAAATTTCTCAATTTTACATCTACTGTGTGTGTAGGTATATACCACGCTACCTAATATTCATATTTTTTGACCGTCAGGTTTTCCTTTTTATTCACTTGTTATGCTCTGGAAGAAAAAAGAAAATAAAAACCCTAATTGCAGTTTCCTCTTTTTTAATCTCCTTGGAAAATTCGATATTTTCACATCTAAAGTAAAATAAGAAGAAATTCTTGTGCATAATCCCAGGCGGGGGAGCCTTCATCAACCTCATCCACATCAATCAGGCCGCCGTCTCCTAAAGCACCCGTAGTTGCAGAACGTACGTATATATCAATATTTATTCCATTTTTTTCGGTTATTATTTGATAAGTAAATTCCAACCAACTATTCTTATATTTTTCGGATTTTTTATGGATTATCTGTTACGCAGCTGCCGGAAGAAATTTCCAAAGCCTATACCACCAATTCATAAAGTAAGCATAGAAATAAGAATTCCACCCAACTTTACCCATATTTTGAAAAAATTACTATTAGAATTGCTCGTCTTACGCTTTCACCAATTATTTTCAGACCTGCTATGGAAACAGACCATAGCCATCGACGGGCATGCATGCCAGAATATTCACTTCGGACCTTGTATGGATGATCCGAGCAGTTAAATAATTTTAAAATAAAAAACCAAGGAGACTCGTGAAAAATCAGCTCAATCCGATATGTGCAGGTGCTTGATTTAATCTTTCATGTTTTCCACGAATCCGGAATCGGAATGAAAAAATGGAAGATTGAATCGAGCACCTCCAAATATTGGATTGAATTGATTTCTATGGCCCACTTTTTTTTTTAAAATTATTGAACGGATCGGATCATTCGTACGGGATCCGGAGTGAATATTCCCACATGCATGCCCGTCTGTGGCTATGGTCTGTTTCTTTAGACTTTTCGAATTATTTTTTCAAGAAACCCTACTCAATTTAGTGATATTTATGTACGTTTTTATACAATGAAAGGGAGGAGATAGAACGGATCAAAGCTGCCCATCCTGAGAGAACACAACGACAAGCTTTTCGCGAAGCAACGAAAAAAGTAAGTGTAATTCAAATCAGATCTTACGGAGCTAAACGATCTCAGCCGTTCGTTTGGACAATCAATGGTTGTGATATGTTTAACTTTAATTCGGATCATCCAAAACACTTTTGGATGACCGAGATTGCAAGTTTTTCTCGTGTATGCATTATCACTAAACAAATTAAGCTTCGTTAATAATTTGTGCATTCCTAATTTGTAGTGGGCTTCGGATGGCTATGACTGGATGCAGCAACAAGGTAAGGGACACATGATCCATTAACCGATATTTTGTTGTTAAATTAATTAAGGCTCCGTTTGTTTCGATGTAAAATGTTTTACAATATAAAATCTTTTTCATGTAAAATCTTTTACCCCCTTCTTTTTATAGCCAAATAGTGAAAAATAGATAAAACATTTTACGTCCAAACAAACGGAATCTAAAATGATAAACAAAATTGAATTCCCATGCAATGAAGTGAAAAATCTACTCCTTAAAAGACTCTATTTTTATCAAGGATCGAAAATGAAAATATGAATTGAAAAAGAAAAATATATTTCAATTAATTTCCTATCATTTTCATTTTCCCGTTAGATAAAACATGTTCTCTTTTCCGGATAAAAAAAATATTTTCTTTTTCCTTGTCGGATCACATACACAGATTCCAGGAATTTCGAATATTTGCCTACGTAATACACTAATATCTCTTACCTTTCCTAATTTTTTTTTTTGTATAAATTGAAGATTCAAAAATAACATAAAACTATAGAGAAATTGCTTCTTTTATTTGTGAGATTGATGTTCAATTAAATGGTTGGTTTTGCAGGACGGCAGTGACATGAGTTTCAGTGCTGGACAATTGATGCAGGGCGAATTCCGAGAAAGTCGTATTTTGGTTTAATTAATATTTTAGTTTAATATGTTTATTTTAGTCAGAATATCGTAGAAGTATTTAATTTCCTAATTTATTTTGATTGACGTTTCCTACGTCGAAGGTTACTTGGTCAACAGAACTGCGGTTGATTTTGTTTCCTTGTATCTTATTTTCCTTTTGGTACTTTAGGAATGCTGCCAATATTTAGGAATTCTATTATTAATGATATTGAATTGATAGAGTATCTATTGCTTTCCTATATTTCTGGGGCGCGCTATTGCCAAAATTTGGCACCAAGTTTTTAATTTCCATCCATGAGGCTCCAATGGGCAAACTTGGTTCTAAAATGGCATATTTCTATATCTTTGTTTCCAAATATTGAACCACAAATGGCAATAGCCATCCCCAAAATGCCAAGCCTAATTACAACAAAATTATACAACATACTGTCAACATCCTTACACAGCAGCTAATTAATACTGGAGCCCACCTTTTCAGCATCCTTATCTCAGTGTTGGTGGACTCCAGTGCTGACGTGTAAGGATGTTGTATGTATGTTGTAGCATTTCTCACAGCCATCCATGCCGTAGCACCAAAATTCAACTATTTTCCATCAATCAACCGCCGAAATTTTGCTGAAAGATTGCCAAACCTCACTGGAGTGGGAATCGCAGGAAATTTTAGGAGATTAAGTTGCAGAGACCACCTTTTAAAGAAAAGGTTGTTTTCCAATGGTATCTTGTGCAATTGTGCGACCCAACAATGGGGCTTCATCGCATTCCATGAGAGCTGACGCGGCGGAAATTCACGAGAGATTAGTTAGCGTACTAATCCAGACGAGATAAACAACCCGTCGCAACGAGCAATTCTTGCGAACAAGAATGAACGAGAAAATCTCTGCAATATTATTAATCAAAAGCTTAAAAGTTGAATAATTGAATAGGTTACAGCCCTTTTTATAAGACCCTAACCCTAGAACTCCTACTGTAAAAGAAATAATAAATCATGCCAAAACAAGCGGCATTAAATAAAAGATATTTCCTAATTAATTAAAATAAAATCCTAATTCTTGTAGACCAAGAATCCTAATAAAGGTAGAAATCAAAATCAAAATCAAACCGAATACGAAAAGTTAATAATTCTAACCTAAACGGAAATATTCCTAGCCAAAATCTTATTCTAAAACAATAAAAATAAAATACAAAAACTCTAAATTTCTGTCCTACATCAATCTTCTTTTCTTCAAAAGAACTCGACCTCAAGTTCTCATTGGGAATCTGCCATCTTCCATGCCAAAGAAATAGATATTTGGAATAATTCAACCTCTCGCTCGTCTTCCAAAAATCATTCAAAAAAAAGTGTTTATGCAATGATTTTTTCTCCTTATGCTTCAACTCATTGATATAATTTACTAAACGGGCATTGACAATTAATTCAATCCGCTCCACCCCAAGAAAATCAACAAAGTGAACCTTAAGTTGATGTTGCAAGTTCTCTTGATTTTGTTCCATCTCAAAATTGCTTGACCCCTCAAGAATTGGCCCCATACTATTAAGGGCAGTTGGAAATAGTTTCTTCCCAATTGGTGTTGCATGGTGCAATTCTACCAATTCATCTTCAACCGTATTGTTAGCAACCTTTATGTCTAGAAAATTACTACCAGCCATAAAAGTGTTCTTTTCTTGTGACACATATACTCCAATTTGTGGTAATTGAATGGGCTCCAAGGAGTGTTCGTCCACCGTACTCGTAGTATTCACAGTGAACTCAACGCTTTTTCCTTCCTTCGGTTTATCTGTGTCGTCCTCTACCCTATCAACTGTAGCAACTTTAAGGGCCTCTTTATAACAACTATTCATCTTGATGTTGTGAAGTTCAACTGGAGCGCCAATGTCGCTAACCAAAATCTCCTCATTGACACTAATATTAGTATCAACCACCTCCAAAGGAATATTCTTTTGTTCCTCCACAACCACATTGGAAACAATTTCAGTATCCTCTTGCACACAAGCATCAATGTGAATTTCGTCTTGATCTTCAACTTCTATTTTGACCTCTCCCACGGCTTCTACAATAATTGGTTCAGCATGATACTGTTCTGGCCTATATCTTTCCTCCAACAATTGCTCATAATTCCTTGGTAAAAATTTCTCCATCATACATTTTTTAATTCTGTACCATGCATAAATTCGACACTTACCCAATCGATCTCTTAGAAATTGCAAATCTAGCCACCATCGTAGCGCTGGACCTGTAAGCTTCACTAACAAATACCTCTACATTTGCTCTGGCAGAATTTTTGCATAATCGAAGGAATCTTCGATGTCTAGAATCCAATCCAAACGATCTTTAAAAAATTAAAGACCACTAAATTTTGGCAAATTATCGTAATACCTGAAATTTGGTTGTCTCTTTGTCGACTGATAATCATCATAGTTTTTGAATAGCTTGTCTTCAAATTTATTCCTACTATCGTATTGATAATAAGAATATCCTCTGGAGACGTTTTGGTTAATAGGTTGGTTGTGGGCAAATTCCTCAATGCGGTTCCTATCAACTTTGCGTTTAACAGGTTGACCATGGGCAAATCCCTTGGTGCGAGTCCTGTTAAATTCTTCACCACGACCAATGTCAATGGGTGTGTCTTCAACTTTGTTTGGTGCCATCGAACAGGGCAAAGCCTTGCTTTGATACCACTTGACGCGGCGGAAATTCACAAGAGATTAGTTAGCGTACTAATCCAGACGAGATAAACAACCCGTCGCAACGAGCAATTCTTGCGCACAAGGATGAACGAGAAAATCTCTGCAATATTATCAATCAAAAGCTTAAAAGTTGAATACTTGAATAGGTTACAGCCCTTTTTATAAGACCCTAACCCTAGAACTCCTACTGTAAAAGAAATAATAAATCATGCCAACACAAGCGGCATTAAATAAAAGATATTTCCTAATTAATTAAAATAAAATCCTAATTCTTGTAGACCAAGATTCCTAATAAAGGTAGAAATCAAAATCAAACCGAACACGGAAAGTTAATAATTCTAACCTAAACGGAAATATTTCTACCCAAAATCTTATTCTAAAACAATAAAAATAAAATACAAAAACTCTAAATTTCTGTCCTACATCAAGAGCCTTTTTACTCGCGCGAGCAATGCTACGAATACAAACATACAAGCAGATTGGGGAACTTTAGACTCATCTATACATGGATCTGATAATTTGTTTTCACACATTTTATTACAATCGTGTTCCAACTAGCCTAAAAGCACCACGTGCTATTCTCCAAGATTATTTATACCGTATGACCAAAAAAATAATAATAATTTACTAACTCCCCTAATCCCGTTGATTTATACCGTATTGTTTGGACTGAATTAACTCAAATCAATTGACAAATAATTGTGTGCGGGCGTGCCAGAAAAGAAATAACTTCAAAGAAGAAATTACTCTTTTCACAATGATTTGAAACCACAAATTTAAATCAAGCAATTGCGTTATCCGTCCGATTACCTCAACTAAGAGGATTTTTACTTAAGGTATCAACCAAATAAAAGATTGACGCGCTTCGAAATCAGAAAAGATGATTGAACACAAACAAACCTGAATCTAATCAAAGGTAAGTTTGTATACAAACACTCTTAAGATTCTATCAAGAATAATAAAGAAATGCAAGCACACTGAATTTAATCAAAAGTGAACTTGCAAACAACTATTCTTTGGTAAGAAAAAACTTAAAGGAAATAAGAAAACTTGAATTTAATCGAAAGTAATCTTACATGCAAATAAGCCTTCAACTTACAAAAAAGACCCTACTCTAAACTAAAAACTAATCTAAGATAGATCTCTGAGCAATCATTTTGTATGAATTGTCAGATGATATGGATTTTTCGTGTGTCCTTTTCTCTTCACTTGCTTCTTCTATTTATAGACGCTGCATTTGCCTTCGATCTCCACGTCTCCGATTGATACCCACGTTGGCCACATAAACAGTTGAGGGGCTTTTCGAACGGTTACCTTGACATTTCCAGAATTCCTTCTTCCCCTGCTTGCTTCGATCATGGTGTTCATGGCCACTTCCTGGATCATGGTTCCTATTTTCAAGCAACGTGAATCAATGCAACGTGTTTGCCTTCAAAAATGATTCCCTGCAATTGCATCTAA
This sequence comes from Rhododendron simsii, assembly GCA_014282245.1. Lineage (NCBI taxonomy): Eukaryota > Viridiplantae > Streptophyta > Magnoliopsida > Ericales > Ericaceae > Rhododendron > Rhododendron simsii. Next base: position 28,669,289 of record CM024957.1, on the reverse strand, counting down.
TTTCAGTTATAAAACAGGGCAGTGAGGACACCGTTCGATGATCGTAAATTCCAATTTAATGGTTAGATCTAATAACCTCCCAAATCATCGTTTAATTACTACTCAAACGACACCGGTTTACTCTAAAACGACACCGTTTGTCATAAAACAGTGTCCTTTTTAACTCCTGCAATCCTTTGTAATTGGTACTCGACTGGGACAGGTTTTATGCAACCGCCGTACCGTTCGGGGCCACGTGGAATTTTTTCATTGGGTAGCACTTTTTAGGATGTAAACACACCCCCCGCATTAACATTTTATTTATGCTAAATAAATGTTAATGGCACACGTTCTCTGCCCATATCCCTTCAACTTCGGATGCACGAAGCATGACTGGATTTCATTCCCATGCACGTCTATTGAGCTTCCCAAAGATAGCTACAATAATTTCCCTATAAATGGCAGTTAATGATAGGGTTTAACGAATTACATTACCCCTCATAAACCCTTTCGAATTCGGGTTTTCCTTTGTTAAGAAATCTTACGTTTATGGACTCTTTTCCAGAAATCAATCTTATCTTGGACAATCTCGATTGCCAAACCCCTTCTCCTCAAATGTCTCCTCCAAACTCTCCTCGAATGTTAGCAAGCAAAATCCTTTCGGATCGAACATTCCACACCCCCAACCCATCCCCCACAGGTTGGGATTCCTCTTTAACCCGTTCGAATTCGTTCGATGGGTCCAACTGGGGCTCATGGGAAGAAAACCATACTAATACCAACACTGGCACCATTCTGGTCCGGTTCGATCAGCCTGATCCTACACCTCATAAATTTCATCACTTTCGAACTCTATTCGCAAGCCAATTCCTACCCCTGAGCGGCAACGACACCGTTCATATGGGCATGCTCGAATCCATTTATTCCTCTCTTAAGTTTTCTCCTTTCCTCAAACAGGAAGAAAACTATCTTGGGCCTGCCCCTTATTACGACTTCAAACGCATGGCCCAAGCCCAAAAAACCCTTTGGCTCACAGAGGTGCAAACCCCACACTTCCCAGCTGACTTCGAAGAGACCAACAAGTTGATTCCTCTTCCTGAAGAGCCCGACTGGTTCAATGAGGTGAATACCTTGCCATTAACACCCCTCATTTCCAATGGCAATATGGTTATTCCATCTACCTTGACTGACAAGAGCAAAGCTTTGCAGCTTCTTGCAGCTTTCTCCTTTCTGGATATCCATATCCTGGAAGAACAAGTCCCACTCACCAATTTCAAATGGGCTTGCGAAACCTGGTGCTATGCTCCATCCCCTCTGCGGTTTCCTATCAAATCCACTGTTTCCTGGACTTTCTACCAGTAATCAAGTCATGGCTCGAAGCCAATACCGCTGCGTATTGCTTCGATCAAACCCTTCAAGACTATGCTCTTACTAAGAAAAGGATTGAAAAACTGCATGACCAAATCCATAACTTCACTACTGAGTCCTTCGAAGTGGTGCCTGGCCATGCTGACAAAAAGCTTCGAAGGCGCTTCAAAAGGCAACAAATGAAGCGTCCAACAAAGGAGGCTCGGCTTCGAAGGAAAGCCAAAGCACTTTGGTGCTCCGCTTTAGGCCTCTGCTGGAGAAAAAATTGGAGTCAGACTCCAAAGAAGACATGAGGAAAATGGAGCTGAAATTCCTCCAGTTTGCATGGAACAAGTTCCATAGTCTTGTTACTTGGTCCTTTCCTCATTACTTTGAGAATAAAAAAGCAACCTCTCAGCACCCAGGCCCTTCGAAGGCCTAATTTGTACTTCTTTTCATAGGAACTAGGATTTCCCTTGTTTTGCCTTTTTTTTTGTAAATACGCAAATTTCAATTTTGTAATCCAGTAGGTTTGTTCAATGAAATTTCCCTTTTTTTTTATCAACACGCTGGACTTGGGTTTATTGTTAAAATAGAAATTCTAACAATAATAACTCTACTAAAGAGAAAAAACCAACCCCAGCGGACCCCGGAGGTACGGGCCCACTACAGGCCTGGCCCACCTGCAGGAGTATAAAAGCGGAATTAATTCAAACCACCCCTTACACTCTACTCGTTCAAGCTTTCTCAAACTCAAAACTCTCAAGAACAGAACCCTCTCTCTCTTCCTTCCTCGTCATCAACGCTAAACCCAAACTGAATCAATGGCTTCTTCCAGCAATCCAGCAGCCCGAGAACATGTTACTCCCTCTTTGGCCTTGAGACGGTTCGTGTCAGGACAAACACCAGGACCGACCAAAGAGCCCTATCTTGATGCCAGGGTCTTCATTCCAAACCCTAGCGAAGAAGGTACTTATATTTTAGGCCCTCAACTCATAGGAGAAATCCCTGCTAGCCTTTCTCTCTACTATCCTCGATTGGGGGATGCCGAAATCCGGGCTTGTTCAAACCTCGATTGGCAAAATTTTCCAAAAAAATCCTTCCCCTGCTGGCCCACATTGGACAAGGATTGGAAGATATGGACCACTCGTATGCTGGCTGCGAAGTCGGACAACTTAGAGAAGGTGGGTTTAAAAAGAATTATTACCCTCCTTCGAAGGGGGGTCCCACAAAATTCTTCTCTGATTCAGGCCGCTTTGGCCTTTTGGGACCCATCTTTCAACTTCTTTCGCTTTAACTGTGGCATGATGGCACCCACAGTTTTGGATGCTACCCAAATGCTGGGGCTTATTCCGTATGGCCCCCAATTCGACCCTACCAAGGAGTTCCATCCTCCCGAGGGATTTACTCGTTTGACTGCCACCAACGGGGCTTTTTCCCAGTTCTACCACAGGGAAAGGAAATTGGTGGGAGAAGTGACCGAGACAGAGTTTTTTTGCCTACATTCTCTACACCCTCTGCAAACACATCTTCTGCCACTCCGGGAAAAGAGTGATGAATGAATTTGTCCATTGGCACTGGCACTTGCTAGAGGAGAAGAGTTTGACTTCGCCTCCTACTTCTTAGGCCATGTCTACAAAGCTGGGTTCGACTTCTACCAGAAGGGTTTGAACTATTCGCAGGGAGGGCCCCAATGGTTTATCCAACTTTGGCTTCATGCTTACTTTCCTGAGTTAGGTCCCTTCAAAGCACCCACATCCCTTACTGGCGTCGTCGAGGCGCCCAATGTTCATGGTGACAACTACGTTCACCCAGAGGATAGCACAACACAGACTTTGGTGTACTACCTCTGCTTTTTTGCTGGTCTAGGCTCAGATAGGGAGTGGCCCAATCCATACCCTACTCTTGTTGGGCCAACATGGTTGTTCGACATTCTGGCGGACAGACAGGGAAGATCCTCTCGCGCTCTCCAAGCATGGGGCAACATTCTTACAAGCAGAGAGATCTTCATTTCCTCATCGAATACCTTCAAGTCCACAACACACGCAGAGGTATACTGCCCTGCACAATTTGCTAGACAACTGGACTTTGTTCAAGGCATACCCGCTCCTTACTGCGGCCTTGCCAACATCTGTATGTCTGAACGATCACCGATCACGGCTGACCAATTTCCTGACGGGGTTTGCCCAAGCCAGACATGCATTGAGGAGGACAGTCACTCAGGAGTTCAGGGAACCTGAAGTGCGCACCCCCCTGCATTTGACAACTGGTGGCACTCCAACTGCTCCTTCCTCTCAGGATTAAACCCTACAAACAGTTTCTAGCCCACATTGGGTTCAAGAAGTCTGAGTTTGGGCATGGAGGAAAAAATAACTCGTCATCTTTCTCTCCTCTGACAATGATTTTGGTTTGGCTGGAGGGATCGAAGACATTGCTGGAGGCGAAGTTGAACAAAGATTGACTCCAGTCGAAGCCTCCCCAATCGCAATGGTCGTTTCCCCCTCTCCCAAGAAGGCAATCTACGAGGGTAACACAAAAAAGAGGTAATTGTCTCTGAGCATCTCTCTCTTTTTTGCTGAAACCAGACCTAATTGCATTCCATCCTACAGGTGCCACCTCTTTTTCAGAAAGCGCTTCGAAGAAGAGAAAGATTATTTCTCAGCCTACAGAAGTAATTCCCACTAAGCACTATCTTGAGCCCTCAGCTGTACCTCCAGGTTGGTTTCCTTCCCTCCAATTAATCTTTTAAACCCCCATACCATTTATCCGAGTCACCTTCTTACCCCTTTCCTTTCAGCTTCGAAGAGGACAAGGACCACCAGGAAGCGTGGTCCTCAGGTTTCTTCTAGTGATGAAGAGACAGAGAGTGACACAGAGATACTGGCCTCAAGGGGTAAATTCCTTCCTCATTTATGATTCAGTAGAGGATTTTACTATAATTCTAATTCTTGAGTTCGAATCAGGTGAAACAAGACAGGTGAAGGAGACCCTCCGCTATGTGAGGAAAACAACTCCTCCCAAGAGGCCTGTTTCTCCAAAGAAGCCTTCCTCCCCAAAAGAGGTAAGTTAGTTTAAACTGCATACATTCTCATGTGTCTCCTGTGCTCGTGACTTGCTTGTTAACTTCTTTGTAGGCTCAAGCTGCATCCCCTGTTAAGGCGGTGGACCTAGCTCTTGTTCCCTGCCCTCAACAAGAAGTGATAGAGCCCTTAATCCCAACGCCAGCAGATGCCCCTCACAAGGTATCCTCTGAATACTCGCCTTTCGAATTATGAAAGGATTTACTCTAACTTTCTTTTGTTTTTTTTTTTTTTTTTTACAGGCATCCCCTGTTCAAGCTCTTTCTATACAGAAAGACTTTGCTGCAAAGGATATTGACATGCACACTTTGCTGTCATTCCTTACTGAGCCAACCTTTGCACAGGTTCTGGCCAGTTTGGCTCCTTCGAAGACTCTGGGCCACTTCCCTTCCTTCAGGGAGACTTCCCCTTTACTCCCTTATCGGTTTCAGGGGAGGGACCTTTAAGGATGGACCCTACTTTGGCTTCGAAGAGCCATATTCTTAGAAATGCTGAGGATCAAGGCTCCAGTTTGGCCTCCTCCTCAGATCAGGTACTCTTGGTACTCAGTCATACCTTCCCTTTTTTGTTTTACATTCTACTTAACCTTAACTTATAATCCTTATGCAGGGAACATGCATGGCCCTTTTCCTTGAAGATCATCCCACATCTTCCTCTGCTCCAATTGACTTGTCCTTAGTGGTTTTCGACATATCCCTCTTTAAGAGTCAATTGGAAAAATTTTGTAACCAGATTGCTGATCCCATTCTTCCTCCTCCTTCGAATTCTCTCGAAAGCCTTCAACAACTTTTGAGACCTTCCATGCCTTCTGACTTACCTTCCTTTAGAATTAAACATGTTCTTTCAAAGGAAGAAGTTTTAACACTAAAAAGTTTTCTGAAATCTTTAAATAATTTAGGACTTCCTACTTTGATTGATCATAGTTTAACTTATCACTTCGAGGTATGCTATCAGGCCTTGTCCCTTTCCCAGACTTGCCACTTCTTTGCAACTTTCATTCTTCAAAACGCAACCTCAAATCAAATAGTTTGCATTGCACTAATGACTTCTCATTGTCTGAGAATTTCTGCAAAGAAAAACCACATTGGGAGGAGCTTGGCCTCGCTTCTCGTCGTATCTTGCCCGAAGGGATAAACTTTGTCCTGATACTTGACAAGAAGTGCACAGTGGTCTACCTTTGAAAAAGCAAATAGTCAGGGAAGAGATTTGCTGAAGTTTACAAGATTTAGTTGAAAGACCGAGAATCATGCCATTTGCAATAGGTCTTTCCACCTTTCTTCCGCCTTCTCATTCAAAGAGGAACAAGAAGAAGATCTGTCCATACTTCACTTTTTGTTTGAACTTCTACATTCTTTTGAGGGCTCACAAACACCATTCATGATGTAATAAAGCCCCTTTTATGTATATCTTCCTCTAGCAGTGTATCTTTTATTTTCTAGTTTCTGTTCAAATCTTTGGAAGTAAAACTGTAATCTAAGCACTTGGTCTTCGACACCTAGTTCCTATTTTCTTTCTGCTTTTACTAGTGCCAGACTTCCTCAGCATTAAAGAAGTGCATGAAATGCCTCTTCTATTTAAATAGATTCTGGGCAAAGAAAAAAGCTCCAGACATTTCTCCAACTTTTCCATTCTGTAGTACATTCAAACCTAGCTGTTCAGTAAAGCATACAAAGTAAAGATAAACCATCTGAAAGTCTCCATTCTATGGTAGATTTGTGTACCCCCCGAGTTCGAAACATGAGATCCATAACCTCATGATGATTTCCCTACCCTAAATGCCCTTATAGTGTTAGAACATCAACACTCATTGTCGCCGTAGTGTTGCGGCCTATGCATTCCCAATTGCTTCCATAAAGCGGAAGACTTAATATTAATATTAACAACAGAAGGCGTTATCCCTCGTTTTCTCAGGTCTATAACTCTAGCTCCATCAACGCCGACTGGTAGTGGGAACGCTTATCTGACAATCTGGCAGGAACATAGGACACGTCTTCCATGAGAGGATCTGGGATTTCGAAGACAAGGTGTGACATACCAAGATTATGGTATTTCATCTGGATACCCATCTAGATATAAGACCAACACTCCTCTCGACTTCCCAAACTGGTGACCTGAATTGATGACACCTTAGCCCAATATCTGGACTGTCTCTCCTCTAAGTTAAACACCCTATTTCGATGCTTCACGCTTTGTTTGAGCCAAAAAGCTATCGTCATTTCTCTGAACATTTCCTCCATAGATTTTGATTATCATGGTCTTTACCACTGGCTTGATTCTGCACCCTTCTGGAATTTAATCTAGGCCCTTCATTAAGGAGGTAGTCTAGTTTTCATAAGAAACCCGATACCCGAGCTCTATGCCAACGTGTCATGATTCACTACGTTCCCTATCACCCTGTTCATAGAAACATATCTTTATCCCTGATCTGTTTTACCTATGGCATTCTGTGGCACCATTTCCAGCAGAACAGTCTGTGATCGAAAGAACTTAAGAAATTACTCAATGATTTCCAACTAACATCACCAATTGATCAATGCTTTCCTTAAGCCAATTACACTTTCGAATAACAAGATGCTCTAAAACAGATTTCCAGATCAATAATTTTGACTAAGATTACTATCAAGAATAATTGCAATGCACTAGTTTTAATCGGTGCAAACAACTATTCTTTGAGTTAAGCATAAACTTACGCAGACTGAACTTAATTTCTTTGTGCCTTCAACTTACAAAAAAAGTACTCTAGGAAAAATCAGTTCTGTAAGTCTGAAGTTATTGGTTTGTCAAGATCTGGAAATTCAAGTTTTCTTATTTCTTTTAAGTTTTTTCTTGACCATTGCAAGTTCGCTTTGATTGAAATTAGTGATCTTTCGATCACAGAATCTTAAGATTGTGCTTCGCTGCACAGAAGGTTTGGCTATGTTCTTTATTGTAAAATCATTCTGAAATCAGGGATAAACTTTGATGATATGATCCTCTTAGTTGAGGTAATCGGATGGATAACACTGAGTTTTGAATTGCGTGATTGAAAATTCATAAATCATTTTGAAAAGAGTATGCCTTTGAAGTGTATGTGTTGTACGCCGATTTCATTTGTCGATTGAGACGTTAATTCTACAACAGTTTTGGGACTTCGAAGGTGCCAGAACTCTATAGGCTTCGAATACAGATAGTACTGGACATGGTGGTCAAGTAAGACAAGAGGAACAGGGAACAGGTGTTATGAATTTCATGTTTTGGTACTCATCCTTATGAGAGCCTTCTTATTGTTATCCTGTATGAAGGTTCAATCCAAATTTCCAAGCCGGAAGGGACAAGCCAGTGGTATAAGATGATATCATGAGGAAATGTTGAGAAAATGATAGCTTTTGGGCCGTGGCCTCAAACAAAGAGTGATCAGCAATAGGTACTTGTGGCAGACGTGTCACTATTGTGTTGTGCTAATTCATATAAATCCCTTCTGTTAGTGGAGAGGATTTATTCTAAGGAAAAAATATCCACCACAACTCCTGGTTTTCTTGGTATGAGATAGCAAGGATGGAAACCAGATCAATCTCATGGAATTCGGTGGTAGTGAGTTGTCTTGATTCGATGCTCGTTTTGTGACAAAGATGTCTTTTCACATGTAAAGCTATGGGTATAACCTGAGACTCACACAGCGCTTCTGAGTTATTATGTGTTGTTCCCACCACAGTTTTGGTTGGCAATTGGGAAGCCATAGGCCTGCTCACAACGGCCGACCCAATGAGTGTTGATTTTCTATACCTGCATAGGGACTTTAGGGTTCAAGGGAAATACTAAGAGGGTTATGGATCTCATGTGTTCGAAGTTCTTCTATCACAAATACAAGATTGAGGCTTCAGATGTTTATCTTTACTATGATAGCTTTCTTAGACAAGCTTAGGTTCTGAATGTACTCAGAATGGAAAAGTTGGAGAAATGTCTGGGAGTTTTTTCTTTGCCCAGAATCTATTTAATAGAAGAGGCATTTCATGCACTCTTTAATGCTGAGGAAGTATGGCACTAGGCTAAGCAAAAGCAGAATATAGGAACTAGTGTCCATCTGTGAGATTACAGTTTAGCTTCGAAAGATTGAGACGAAGATAAATAAAGTTGCTAGATATATCACTGTGTGGATAGGTTACAACATAATAGGGATCTTATTACATCATGAATGGTTTGTGAGCCCTCAAAAGAATTAGAAGTTAACAAAAGGAAGTATGGACAGCTCTTTCTTCTTGTTAAGAGAAGGAATTAAGCTGTTTGAATGTAACTGCCCACAGCTCTGGAAAGACCTATTGCAAATCATGATTCTTGGTCTCATTTCTTCTTGTAACCACTTCATCTTCTTAGATGCAGTTCCTAGAAGAGGTTTATGCCCTTCGGGCTCGAATAATAGCAGGACAAAGAAGCAAGCAGTTCTCAAGTGCTTTGGCCTCCAATGATGGTTTTTCTTTGCAATTCTCAGGACTAAGAAGTCATTAGTGCCAATGCAAACTATTTGTTTGAGGATGCTTTTGAAAGAATGAAAGTTGCAAAGAAGTGGAGTCTTGGCACCAAAAAGGGACAAGGCCTGATAGCATACCTCGAAGTGATAAGTTAAACTATGATCAATCAAAGTAGGAAGTCCTAAATTATTTAAAGATTTCAGAAAACTTTTTAGTATTAGAACTTCTTCCTTTGAAAGAACATGTTTAATTCTAAAGGAAGGTAAGTCAGAAGGCATGGAAGGTCTCAAAAGTTGTTGAAGGCTTTCGAGAGAATTCGAAGGGGAAGGAAGAATGGGATCAGCAATCTGGTTACAGAATTTTTCCAATTGACTCTTAAAGAGGGATATGTCGAAAACCACTAAGGACAAGTCAATTGGAGCAGAGGAAGATGTGGGATGATCTTCAAGGAAAAGGGCCATGCATGTTCCCTGCATAAGGATTATAAGTTAAGGTTAAGTAGAATGTAAAACAAAAAAGGGAAGGTATGACTGAGTACCAAGAGTACCTGATCTGAGGAGGAGGCCAAACTGGAGCCTTGATCCTCAGCATTTCTAAGAATATGGCTCTTCGAAGCCAAAGTAGGGTCCATCCTTAAAGGTCCCTCCCCTGAAACCGATAAGGGAGTAAAGGGGAAGTCTCCCTGAAGGAAGGGAAGTGGCCCCAGAGTCTTCGAAGGAGCCAAACTGGTCAGAACCTGTGCAAAGGTTGGCTCAGTAAGGAATGACAGCAAAGTGTGCATGTCAATATCCTTTGCAGCAAAGTCTTTCTGTATAGAAAGAGCTTGAACAGGGGATGCCTGTAAAAAAAAAAAAAAAAAAAACAAAAGAAAGTTAGAGTAAATCCTTTCATAATTCGAAAGGCGAGTATTCAGAGGATACCTTGTGAGGGGCATCTGCTGGCGTTGGGATTAAGGGCTCTATCACTTCTTGTTGAGGGCAGGGAACAAGAGCTAGGTCCACCGCCTTAACAGGGGATGCAGCTTGAACCTACAAAGAAGTTAACAAGCAAGTCACGAGCACAGGAGACACATGAGAATGTATGCAGTTTAAACTAACTTACCTCTTTTGGGGAGGAAGGCTTCTTTGGAGAAACAGGCCTCTTGGGAGGAGTTGTTTTCCTCACATAGCGGAGGGTCTCCTTCACCTGTCTTGTTTCACCTGATTCGAACTCAAGAATTAGAATTATAGTAAAATCCTCTACTGAATCATAAATGAGGAAGGAATTTACCCCTTGAGGCCAGTATCTCTGTGTCACTCTCTGTCTCTTCATCACTAGAAGAAACCTGAGGACCACGCTTCCTGGTGGTCCTTGTCCTCTTCGAAGCTGAAAGGAAAGGGGTAAGAAGGTGACTCGGATAAATGGTATGGGGGTTTAAAAGATTAATTGGAGGGAAGGAAACCAACCTGGAGGTACAGCTGAGGGCTCAAGATAGTGCTTAGTGGGAATTACTTCTGTAGGCTGAGAAATAATCTTTCTCTTCTTCGAAGCGCTTTCTGAAAAAGAGGTGGCACCTGTAGGATGGAATGCAATTAGGTCTGGTTTCAGCAAAAGAGAAGAGATGCTCAGAGATAATTACCTCTTTTTTGTGTTACCCTCGTAGATTGCCTTCTTGATGGAGAGGGGGGAACGACCATTGCGATTGGGGAGGCTTCGACTGGAGTCAATCTTTGTTCAACTTCGCCTCCAGCAATGTCTTCGATCCCTCCAGCCAAACCAAATTCATTGTCAGAGGAGAAAGATGACGAGTTATTTTTTCCTCCATGCCCAAACTCAGACTTCTCGAACCCAATGTGGGCTAGAAACTGTTTGAAGGGTTTAATCCCTGAGAGGAAGGAGCAGTTGGAGTGCCACCAGTTGTCAAATGCAGGGGTGGTGCGCACTTCAGGTTCCCTGAACTCCTGAGTGACTGTCCTCCTCAATGCATGTCTGGCTTGGGCAAACCCGTCAGGAATTGGTCAGCTATGATCGGTGATCGTTCAGACATACAGATGTTGGCAAGGCCGCAGTAAGGAGCGGGTATGCCTTGAACAAAGTCCAGTTGTCTAGCAAATTGTGCAGGGCAGTATACCTCTGCGTGTGTTGTGGACTTGAAGGTATTCGATGAGGAAATGAAGATCTCTCTGCTTGTAAGAATGTTGCCCCATGCTTGGAGAGCGCGAGAGGATCTTCCCTGTCTGTCCGCCAGAATGTCGAACAACCATGTTGGCCCAACAAGAGTAGGGTATGGATTGGGCCACTCCCTATCTGAGCCTAGACCAGCAAAAAAGCAGAGGTAGTACACCAAAGTCTGTGTTGTGCTATCCTCTGGGAACGTAGTTGTCACCATGAACATTGGGCGCCTCGACGACGCCAGTAAGGGATGTGGGTGCTTTGAAGGGACCTAACTCAGGAAAGTAAGCATGAAGCCAAAGTTGGATAAACCATTGGGGCCCTCCCTGCGAATGGTTCAAACCCTTCTGGTAGAAGTCGAACCCAGCTTTGTAGACATGGCCTAAGAAGTAGGAGGCGAAGTCAAACTCTTCTCCTCTAGCAAGTGCCAGTGCCAATGGAACAAATTCATTCATCACTCTTTCCCGGAGTGCAGAAGATGTGTTTGCAGAGGGTGTAGAGAATGTAGGCAAAAAACTCTGTCTCGGTCACTTCTCCCACCAATTTTCCTTTCTCTGTGGTAGAACTGGGAAAAAGCCCCGTTGGTGGCAGTCAAACGAGTAAATCCCTCGGGAGGATGGAACTCCTTGGTAGGGTCAAATTGGGGGCCATACGGAATAAGCCCCAACATTTGGGTAGTATCCAGAACTGTGGGTGCCATCATGCCACAGTTAAAACGAAAGAAGTTGAAAGATGGGTCCCAAAAGGCCAAGGCGGCCTGAATCAGAGAAGGATTTTGTGGGACCCCCTTCGAAGGAGGGTAATAATTCTTTTTAAACCCACCTTCTCTAAGTCATCCGACTTCGCAGCCAACATACGGGTGGTCCATATCTTCCAATCCTTGTCCAATGTGGGCCAACAGGGCAAGGATTTCTTTGAAAAATTTTGCCAATCGAGGCTCAAACAGCCCGGATTTCGGCATCCCCCAATCGAGGATACTAGAGAGAAAGGCTAGCAGGGATTTCTCCTATGAGTTGAGGGCCTAAAATATAAGTACCTTCTTCGCTAGGGTTTGGAATGAAGACCCTGGCATCAAGATAGGGCTCTTTGGTCGGTCCTGGTGTTTGTCCTGACACGAACCGTCTTAAGCCAAAGAGGGAGTAACATGTTCTCGGGCTGCTGGATTGCTGGAAGAGACCATTGATTCAGTTTGGGTTTAGCGTTGTTGAAGAAGAGAGGGTTTCTGTTCTTGGGAGTTTTTAAGTTTGAGGAAGCTTGAACGCGTAGAGTGTAAGGGGTGGTTTTGAATTATTTCCGCTTTTATACTCCTGCAGGTGGGCCAGGCCTGTAGTGGCCCGTACCTCCGGGTCCGCTGGGGTTGGGTTTTTCTCTTTAGTAGAGTTATTATTGTTAGAATTTCTATTTTAACAATAAACCCAAGTCCAGCGTGTTGAAAAAAAAGGGAAAATTTCATTGAACAGCCTACTGGATTACAAAATTGAAATTTGCGTATTTACAAAGAAGAAAGACAAAACAGGGAAATCCTAGTTCCTATGAAAAGAAGTACAAATTAGGCCTTCGAAGGGCCTGGGTGCTGAGAGGTTGCTTTTTTTTTCTCAAGTAATGAGGAAAGGACCAAGTAACAAGACTATGGAACTTGTTCCATGCAAACTTGAGGAATTTCAGCTCCATTTCCTCATGTCTTCTTTGGAGTCTGATTCCAATTTTTTCTCCAGCAGAGGCCTAAAGCGGAGCACCAGTGCTTTGGCCTTCCTTCGAAGCCGAGCCTCCTTTGTTGGACGCTTCATTTGTTGCCTTTTGAAGCGCCTTCGAAGCTTTTTGTCAGCATGGCCAGGCACCACTTCGAAGGACTCAGCAGTGAAGTTATGGATTTGGTCATGCATTTTTCAATCCTTTTCTAGTAAGAGCATAGTCTTGAAGGGTTTGATCGAAGCAATACGCAGCGGTATTGGCTTCGAGCCATGACTTGATTACTGGTAGAAAGTCCAGGAAACAGTGGATTTGATAGGAAACCGCAGAGGGATGGAGCATAGCACCAGTGTTTCGCAAGCCCATTTGAAATTGGTGATGGGGACTTGGTGACTTGTTCTTCCAGGATATGGATATCCAGAAAGGAGAAAACTGCAAGAAGCTGCAAAGCTTTGCTCTTGTCAGCAGGGTAGATGGAATAACCATATTGCCATTGGAAATGAGGGGTGTTAATGGCAAGGTTATTCACCTCATTGAACCAGTCGGGCTCTTCAGGAAGAGGAATCAACTTGTTGGTCTCTTCGAAGTCAGCTGGGAAGTGTGGGGTTTGCACCTCTGTGAGCCAGAGGGTTTTTTGGGCTTGGGCCATGCGTTTGAAGTCGCAATAAGGGGTAGGCCCAAGATAGTTTTCTTCCTGTTTGAGGAGAGGAGAAAACTTAAGAGAGGAATAAATGGATTCGAGCATGCCCATGTGAACGGTGTCGTTGCCGCTCAGGGGTAGGAATTGGCTTGCGAATAGAGTTCGAAAGTGATGAAATTTATGAGGTGTAGGATCAGGCTGATCGAACCGGACCAGAATGGTGCCAGTGTTGGTATTAGTAGGGTTTTCTTCCCATGAGCCCCAGTTGGACCCATCGAACGAATTCGAACGGGTTAAAGAGGAATCCCAACCTGTGGGGGATGGGTTGGGGGTGTGGAATGTTCGATCCGAAAGGATTTTGCTTGCTAACATTCGAGGAGAGTTTGGAGGAGACATTTGAGGAGAAGGGGTTTGGCAATCGAGATTGTCCAAGATAAGATTGATTTCTGGAAGAGAGTCCATAAACGTAAGATTTCTTAACAAAGGAAAACCCGAATTCGAAAGGGTTTATGAGGGGTAATGTAATTCGTTAAA